>OY735242.1:33903834-33918834 GCA_963457665.1 Thysanoteuthis rhombus | reverse complement strand
AGTTCTTAAAATTACATGAAGATTAGAATGAGAGAAGAAATTATAGAAATTAGAGAGAAGAAAAAAGTTGTACGCCACAACTCCCACTTAAAGCCTGTGCCTTCGTCTCTTCAGGTAAGCAGAACGTTAGCCAATTAAATCTAACACCTGTTGCCATGTGATTTGAGGAAAAACATCCATCTCGAGAAAGTTGATAAGGTAAAGTTTAGAAACTACCCAGGTAAGCTAGGTTTGTACGGGTGGCCCTAGATCCACCCATTACTTTTTTCTCACCTGATACCTTCTGCACGTTTTACTTATTGCCTTTCTTTTTCACCTGATCACGTGTCACTGTAAGTTTTTTTTTTTCTTTACGGTAGATAGCTTCTGTTGACAACGGCTACTATTGACCTACAAGATATAAAAAAAAAGTCGTCCACCAGTCGTCTGATTGGACTGTTTTCTTGAAAAGGGAAGTGGATCAATCTATCTTGGTGGCTTTTCAAGATTTATTCCAGTTTTGTATTTATTGTTTAACGATACACAAGGAAAATTGCCTCACGCGACACCACGCCCGTGAAAATGAAATGAATTAAACGAAAACATTTCAACAGCCTAAAGAACGAACCTTTTATTATACACCTTTTTTTTTTCTTTTCCCCTGTCGATAGAAAGTTTGAGATCTCACAAAATCTCGTGACAAAAATCACAAGATTGGTAACTTTGGTGAAAGCAGGACGGACACAATACCCTTACAGGACACGTTCAAGGCTGTCAATACACTTATGTAAATCTGGAAAAAGAATATTACGCGGCAAAGTTGAGAACCACTGATACCTGCTTATCAAATTTTTCTTCATGACGTAATTTTGAAAGGGGTGATAGGTGAGACAGGTTACCTTTTTCTTACGGTTTCACCTATTTTCTCCTTTGATATCTTCTCTCTCATAACTTTCTCCTGGGTGGTCGCCTTGGGCGCAAAGAGACCAGGGAACACGCTCCAAACTTTTAAAAAAAAAGTTATAATTCAACCGGGGGCGCGAAAGTAAAGTACTTTGTACAAAAAGGAAAGAAAAAAAAAACCCCTTCATTTTTATTCTTTCCCCCCACCCATGAAATCAAAATGAGGGCTACCCTTTTCTGGCTTTTACCAATCCTCACCCTGTTTCTACCCCGATCTTCATGCAAGAAGACCGAAGACAAAACGTTTGGACAAAAAGATGTTGTATTTCAATTTGACCGAATCGTTTTGGAAGGGACCCAAACCATGGATGAAACCTTTATACCCGACCGTACAACAATTAGGGGAATTAAAGTCTACAAAGGGGACGTGTACGCTACTATACCCCGACATGGGCAGAGTAGCATTCCAGCAACTCTGGTCAAGATCAGTAAGAGCAAAGGTGGAACGGTGTTCTCCCCTTTTCCGAATTGGGATTTCCAGAAGCTGGGCTCATGCAAGAGTTTACAAGATGCTACGTCCATTCAAGTGGACCCCAAAACTGACCTGATGTATATTGCAGACAATGGAAATGGAAGGATCTGTAAACCCAAATTGGTGGTATACGATTTGACCAAAAAGGTCGTTAACTCGAGCTACACGTTGGACCAAGCGAAGGACTGGATACACGCTTTAGGCGATATCGTCGTGGATAACCAGGGTGTGGTATATATTTCCAATGCCGATAAATTCGGCTCTTTGTGGATTATTGACACCAAGAAGAACGGAGAGATCTTTCATGTGCAGGATCACAGTTTTAAGGGGAATTTCTTTAAGCCCTTTGTTTTTGGGAACGACACATACTGGAGTAATGCTACCATTAGTATGTTGGCCCTGACACCGGACACCAAGTACCTATTTTATTCTTCCAATGAGAAAGCCCTGTGGCAAGTCGAATCCGATATCAAAGAGCAACTGTTGACTTTACGACTTGGAGAAATTAAGTAAGTGGAAAATTTTTTTTTTAGTTTAATTTAAAAAACGAACTATCTGGCATTTTTTTCTTTTTATAATGAAAAAAAAAAAAAGAGTTTTACGACGGGGGTTCTATTCACGCTGTAACTATAATGTTAAATGAGTACTTACTTTCCGATATTTTTACGAGAGTACGGCTTTGAATTATCCTCTCTTTAGACTGATTTTATTATGTATGAATTCTCTCTTTATTTCTTGAACATCTAGCATCATAGTCCATTTTTAAAATAGGGTCGGTGCAGTCCTGCCCAGATGTTTAAAAATTAAGTCAGCACTTACATTTCTCAATGCCATTGTCTCTAAAATCTGAATGAAAATCACTTCATATATATATGCATCTCTCTCTCTCTCTCTCTCTCTCTCTCTCTCTCTCTCTCTCTCTCTATCTATCTATCTATCTATCATATATATATATATATATATATATATATATATATATATACACGATGCAGGAGGTGGTAACTGTAAGAAAATTCTTGTATCAATCCCCAAATTTAATCAATTCTTCCTTTCCTCTTGTCATTGAAATTCATTGAGATCTTTTGGAGATATTGTGTGAACAAACACGGGTGAATATGAAAGAAAAAAAATTGAAGTATTGTGGAAAAATAATTCCTGAATCAGCCCCCAAATTTAATCACTTCTTCTTTGCTCAATGGCTTAACTTTCCAGAAAATGTCACTGAAATTCACTGAGAACGTCTGGGAGATATTGTGTGGACATGTAGCTATGATGCACTTGAAGTAACTGAAAAATTCTTGGATCTACCCCCAAATTAAATCACTTCTCCCTTACCCCATGGGCCATTCTTCAACAAAATGTTATTGAAAACTTTGGGGTATATTGTGTAGACAGACAGACAGACAGATTCACACATGGATAGACATGAATGAATACATGCATACTTCATCCAATTGCCAAGGTAAACCTACCTTTTCCTGACCAAATTAAAAAATAAGGTGACCAAAACAAAGAATAAGGTGATCAGAATGACAAATAAGGCGACAAATTGGAAAAATAAGGTGACTGAATTGAAAAGATAAAGCGACCAAATTAAAAATGTAAGGTGACCAAATTAAAAATGTAAGGTGACCAAATTGAAAATGTAAGGTGACCGAATTAAAAATGTAAGGTGACCGAATTAAAAATGTAAGGTGACCAAATTGAAAATGTAAGGTGACCAAATTGAAAATATAAGGTGACCAAATTGAAAATATAAGGTGACCAAATTGAAAATATAAGGTGACCAAACTGAAAATATAAGGAGACCAAACTGAAAATATAAGGTGACCAAACTGAAAATATAAGGTGACCAAACTGAAAATATAAGGTGACCAAACTGAAAATATAAGGTGACCAAATCAAAAATATAAGGTGACCAAATCAAAAAAATAAGGTGACCAAACTGAAAATATAAGGTGACCAAACTGAAAATATAAGGTGACCAAATCAAAAAAATAAAGTGACCAAACTGAAAATATAAAGTGACCAAATTGAAAATATAAGGTGACCAAATCAAAAAAATAAAGTGACCAAATCAAAAAAATAAAGTGACCAAATTGAAAATATAAGGTGACCAAATCAAAAAAATAAGGTGACCATATTAAAAAATAAGACGACTAAATTTTTACAAAATCCCAAGCAAATCAAAAAATACTGCTATCGAATTGAATTTAAAACTACACGCAGATTAAAAAGACTAAATCATGGCATATTTTTTCGATTCGGTTGCTTCACCTTTTTGATTTGCTCAGGAAGTGCTATCATGTATGATTCTGACCTACTCAAAAATAAAAATAAATTTCAAGAAATACTTTCCTCAACCTCTTCATTCATTTTTTGTTTTACAACGATGAAAACTATCTTGTTAACTCAGTGTGACTAGCCAAAACCATCAACCGTGAACTAGTTACTTTTTTGTTATTGTTGCTTTGTATGAAGTTCGTAGGAGTGGCCGCTTTCAAATCATATCAGGTTGGTGAATCTTCTCAGAAAAACTAGAGCATTACTCCAAAATTAGGACAAAGATTCAGAGATTTGTGTGTCGGGGGGTTGGGGGGTTGGGTGATCAAACTCATTTAGAAACCTTCAACCAAAACTGTCAACAGTTTTTTAATGACCTTGCCTGGCCGGCCGGGCTCTGTATGTATATGTCATGCATCCAGACACTACCAACTGTGGGCTGAAAATTTAAACATTTATTCCTTATTACATCTTGAAAACAACATTATTTTGGCACTACAGCCCTGAAAACTTTGTGTGTGTTGGGGTTTCAATTTACTATGTAATTTTATGCTAAATTATTGGTCCTTAAGTATTTGGGTCTAGCGGTGTTTGTTTTAGTGATCCAACAAAAGGTGAGAGAAGTAACTTTTTCATCGAGCACCTCCTTTTCAAATTTTTTAATTGATCACTCCCAACATTGAATACTGGCTAAAGATGTAGGTGTTGTGGTAATTTTTATTGAGTACCTGACTAGACCTGTTATTTTTGCTGTTCACGTCTCGGACAATTCATCCGGTGTACTGCATGAATAGAACGGGACTCCTTATTCCAGTAGTGTCAAGTAACAGTAACTAACAGAAATTATTTTTCGATGCACAGCAACACTTGTACTGAAGGCATGGGCTTCTGCTCACAACTTGAGCGCTCACTAGTCCTTTACCTGACGACGAACATCGAGATATATTTTTCTAACTATCCCCCCCTAATATATCCTTTAGAAATAACTCTTAATGCTTAAAAAGGATGTCTATTAGTATGGGGGATTCATGATATTTAAAAAAAAATGTTACACCAAGATTACATGACTTTAAAAAGCTGTTGGGCGGTAATTAGGTGAAAATAAGTCATTGTGTTTAAAGAGGCTGTCTAGTAGTTCAGAGGATTCATGATATTTTAAAAGAAGTTACGAAAGGATTGTAAAACCTCAAAAAGTTGTTGGGCGGTAATTAGGTAAAAATAAGTCATTGTGTTTGAAGAGGCTGTCTAGTAGTTCAGAGGATTCATGATATTTTAAAAAAAGTTACGAAAGGATTGTAAAACCTCAAAAGGTTGTTGGGCGGTAATTAGGTGAAAATAAGTCATTGTGTTTAAAGAGGCTGTCTAGTAGTTCAGAGGATTCATGATATTTTAAAAGAAGTTACGAAAGGATTGTAAAACCTCAAAAAGTTGTTGGGCGGTAATTAGGTAAAAATAAGTCATTGTGTTTGAAGAGGCTGTCTAGTAGTTCAGAGGATTCATGATATTTTAAAAAAAGTTACGAAAGGATTGTAAAACCTCAAAAGGTTGTTGGGCGGTAATTAGGTGAAAATAAGTCATTGTGTTTAAAGAGGCTGTCTAGTAGTTCAGAGGATTCATGATATTTTAAAAGAAGTTACGAAAGGATTGTAAAACCTCAAAAAGTTGTTGGGCGGTAATTAGGTAAAAATAAGTCATTGTGTTTGAAGAGGCTGTCTAGTAGTTCAGAGGATTCATGATATTTTAAAAAAAGTTACGAAAGGATTGTAAAACCTCAAAAGGTTGTTGGGCGGTAATTAGGTGAAAATAAGTCATTGTGTTTAAAGAGGCTGTCTAGTAGTTCAGAGGATTCATGATATTTTAAAAGAAGTTACGAAAGGATTGTAAAACCTCAAAAAGTTGTTGGGCGGTAATTAGGTGAAAATAAGTCATTGTGTTTAAAGAGGCTGTCTAGTAGTTCAGAGGATTCATGATATTTTAAAAAAAGTTACGAAAGGATTGTAAAACCTCAAAAAGTTGTTGGGCGGTAATTAGATAAAAATAACTCCTAATGTTTTAAAAAGGCTGCGTAATAGTACTGAGTACCCATTATGTTTAAAAAAGAAGTTATGCAGTAAATAGATACACTGACTCATGACTCTTGAACAAAAGTTGTCGGTAATTTTGTACACAGGGCTCTGTGCTCAAAAAGCTGTCAGGTGGTAATCAGGTCCTCGGTAAAAGGATTAAAAAAAACCGTCAAACTGTAAATAAGATTTTTGATAGTATATCTCGGAATTTTTGAGATGAGGTATTATTATTATTTCTATTGATATTCGGACCATCCTCATCTTGGTTGTTTTTCATACAACGTTTCGGCCGTTGCACTCTACGGCCTTCGTCAAGTATCATCTGGTAGATTTGGGGAAGTAACGAACCGAACCCTTTAATTATCCGACGGGGGTATATTAACCGTACTCCCCTCTTAGCATTAGTAGTATTATTATATTGTCTCACACTAGGATCGAACCTAGAACCATCAGATTACTTTACAGTAATTTGTCTGATGCTATAACCACTGCGCTATGTGTCCATGTGTCACACTATTTTGTACTACTCACAGATGATACCTGACGAAGGCCGTAGAGTGTAACGGCTGAAACGTTGTATGAAAAACAACCAAGATGAGGATGGTCCGAATATCAATAGAAATAAGATTTTTGATGCTGATAAAGATGTTGGGCGGTGATTAGGTACACTGGGTTTATGATGCTGTAAATATTTCACTCAGTAATTATGGACAATGGGCTTATGATGTTCAAAAAAGATTTAGGGCGATGATTAGATGTACAGTACTCGTGATGCTTAAAACAGCTGTGAGGCGGTATTTTCGACATGACTCATAATGCTTGCCGAAGCTGTCTAGAATTATTCAGGACTCCTGATACTTTTGAGGCTGTGGGCGGCAATTGGGGTAAACAGGATTCATGATGAATGAAAAGCTGTTGGGCAGAATAGACACAAATGGCTCACAATTCTTAAAAATTGGGCGGTAGAGATGTACACATGATTCATAAAATCTTTAAAAAAGTTATTTGGTTGTAACTAGGCTCAGAGAGGTTGTGATGCAGTAATTAAATAATCCAGGCTCATGGTGATTGAGCAGATATTAGGCAGTAATTAGGTACATAGGTATCTAATTAGATAGAATGAGTTTGCAGTGCTTAAAACAGATGACGTTGGTAATTAGGTTAAGTAAGGCTCATGATGTCTCAAAAAGCTGTTGGGCGGTAATCAGATGTACTGGGCTCTTGATGCTAAAAGATACTGTCAGGCCTAATCATTCGCAGGACTTTTAAATCTTAAAGCTTTTGGGATGCATTGAATATACAATTAACTAAAGGAGATAATTCTTGAAAAGACTGTCAGGAGTTATTTCGGATAGATAGAAAACAAAATATTCTTTGAGTAGTACAAAATAGTGTGACATGCCAATTACTGTAAGTTGGATGTGTCCAATGGTGTCGAACTGGAAAAAAAAATAGCCATGTCGATTTGTTGATGAGATCAACTCTGAGACAGAAAAATGCCATTTCGAAATGTCATTCAATCGACGTCAGGGACAATTACGTCATTCCAGTAATACCTCCGTCGGCACTCTAGATACTTTCGTAAAAAAATGTGACGCAGTAGAGGGTCATTACAATGATACCTCAGTGGGTATGCTATATACATTCCTAGAAAAGGCAGTGCTATACGAGGGTTTGTTTGGTGCATTTGAACTCTCTGGTTAAGGAGGGCAAGGGGCTTGATTTGCCCCCGAATTCACACGTTTTGCTTATTTTAAAATGCTTAAATTTCATATTTCATTTTTTATCCAAATTTGTCATTTTTCATCTGCTTACGATGGGGTCATGACAGGAATACCTTGGTTGGCGCTCTGAATACGTTTCTATAAAAAAAGTGGCACTATTTGACGGTCATTACAGTAATACCTAGGTAGATTTTTAAAATGCAGCACTATACAAGGATCATTATACTAATACCCTCGTTAGTGCTCAAGATACATTCCCAAAAAAAAGCGAGAGTCATTACTCTAATAACTCGGCCCGTGCTTGAGATTTCTGAAAAATTCAGCCCTAAACAGTGCTATATGAGATCATTATAAAATAGTATAGATAGAGATTGTGGCAGCAATCATTGCAAAAAAGGTAATATTGTTGTTGAGCCTCAACAAGATGGAATGGATCAGTGCTGTACATCTCATCTGGAGTTGATGAAAATATCACCAGGCGTTGATATATAATGCATTATAAATTATTGTGTACGTGTATATTCTTGTATAAATGGTACGTTTACCAAAGAGTACAGATATTTCAGAGTCTGTCCATGATGCTTTCTTTGATCATCATTTATTCTGGAAATTAAACATTTTAAATCTATAACGAAAAAAACATCTTATTGTGAATCAGTGCTAAATGAGGAAGTGCACAGAGGAGCTTTATTGTATGAGCATTCATAGCCTACGAAATATTTCACCTTTGGGTGAAATATTATGATTTATTATTTCACAAATTTGAAAAGAGTACCTACTTTAAAACACTGGTTAGCATGCTGATCTTGTAGGCCATTATTAGTGAGTTCTGGGTGTTCTATTTATCTAGCCTTCAGTCATATTTGGGTTTGTCTATCAAGTCTGACAGGGCAATTTTTGTAACATAATTCCAGAAGTCATTTGGATAAATATTCTCATTCTTGACATCTAGACCATGAACATTTTGGCCAAAAAGAATTAATGAATAAGGGAGAGAATATTAGTTCAAACAACTTGTGGGATCTTAACAGTTACTTATCTTATCGTTTCAAACAATGAAGAAGGCCAAAGAATGCGTCAACCAAAAATTAGACCTTGAGAATGGGAGTTCCTGGAACCCAGCTTTGTTTCAAAATTAATTGGGATAAAATAGATCAAAACAGAACTAACAATGGACTGTATGGCTAAATCAGGCCTGCAGAGTCATTTCATCCAGCCTACTGATTTCATTGAATGCTTCAAAATTAAACTCTTTGCTTCTTTTATTCATCTATAAAAATAAAAAAATGAAAGAATAGTCTCATTTTTGCAGTAGCATAAAATGAATCAATGCTTTTTTTTAACTAGATGTTAACTTAGGATGTTTCAGCACAATGCATTCCTACTGTGCTGTTATAATGCACAAAATTTGAATTCCAATTTGACAATATTTTGTCCCCTCCAAATAATTTCATAGTTTTCATTGATTGACAGTATGCGGATATTCATGTAGGTATGCATACTCTTATAATGAAAAACATTGATCAAAGTAATAACAAACTCACCATCGCAGTCAATAATTGAACAACCTGTCAAAATACGAAGTCGTGTAAAAAAAAAATTCCATCGGAGAATAATATGGTCAGAATTAATTCTAATTATGACATCACTGGTGTTTGCCACTAAGAAACATCTAAAATAGATAAAAAAAAATCTGGAGTAAATGTTTGAATTTCCAGCCCTCTAGCTCTATTGGTGCTGTCTGTAAGTGTGTGATATATATATATATATATATATATATATATATATATATATATCACACACTAGCCATCTAGCCTCGCAGAATCACTTAAAAACTGAAGAAACCTATGTTGACAGTTTCAGTTGACAGTTTCTAACATATCACAGGCTCTGCCTTGTAGCTGAGATAGTTGCATTGTTCCCATTAGTGCCCATGCTTTATGCTTGACCCTAAACAAGGTGTGGGATTTTGAATTTTGAGTTTTCAAGACAGCTACTCAGGAGACTAGTATAGGGTTGTCATATCTAATTGTTGTAATCTTTAATCCCTTCTCAAAGGTTCTGATTCTGAAAGTGGTTTTATGACACATTGACTCCTATACAATGGTCATGTAGTGCAGAAAAAGGATTTTGAAGTAGAGTCTCATAGTCTTTAATTCCATCTCTAAGGTTCTAATTCTGAATGTGGTTTTATGGCACATTGACTCCTGTATAATGGTCATGTAGTGCCAAACAAGGATTTTACACTTGATTCCCATATAAATGTTTGTAATGATGACTCTATAAACCATTTTGCTACAGATTATTTAGTACATGCTAGTGATATGAATTTTCAGGTCACGCATAAAAAAGTCTTTATCAGTGACTAACGTAATCAGGCATGAGATTACCTGCATAGAAACGAGTACTCTTGTTTTTTCCTTCGTGATAACATTATTCTTGAAAGGTAATAGCATCGTGGTTAGGGACTTCAAAGTCAATGTAAGACGCAATATTATTTTTTCTTAAATCTCTGAACAAGCATATTATGGTAGCTGCATACCTTAGGCTCATCAGCAGCAGCAGCAGCCTTTTATTGTCTGCTGTTGGACATAGACCTCCCCTAGTATTTGCCAGTCCTCTCTATCATGAACGTCACAGAGCTAATACTTTCTGAACTTGTCTAGTTTGTCACACCATCTTATTTTTTGCTGGCCACAGTTTTGCCTATGATCTCTGGGGATCCACGTTATGATTTCCATCGTCTGACTTACATTGTTGCAATATGACCAGCCCATTGCCATTTGAGTTTTTTAATGGATTCTGTGATATTCTTGTTTTTCTCTAATATACTGTGCTGTCTTGTGATCTCTCCATATGAGGTTGAGTATGATTTTCTCTTGTGAACGTTGCATTGGTTCTCAGTTTTAAGGCCAATCTTTTGGCTAGGGTCTATGTTTCAGCTCCATAGGTGACTATCAGGAAGATGCATTGTTTGTATACCCTTCTTTTTAGGACTAATGGGATTTTTTCGTTCTTGAAGGTTGATCCTATTATTCCAAAAGCTTGCCAACTTAGACTGATTCTTTGCTTGATTTCTTCTTCTTTCAAGGATTTCATCGAGATCCATTGTCCGAGGTAGATATAGTCATTTACTTTTTTCTGGTACTAAAATTGTCATAACTTGACAGGGTTCTCCTCTGTAATCTTTCGACCAATGTCCCATTATTTGTAGTTCTGAAAATTCAAGGGAGATTCAATATTGAATCCTAACCCTCTGGAGCTCAAATTGAACCAATTAAGCTACGTGATCTCTCATTATTAGGCATTTTCCTTATGTCTAGTCTTTCTGTTATCGCCTCGTTATCCTGACGTTCTTCATCGCTGAATCGTTAACAACCTGATTGTAGTCCTATTTCTATGATGTATAAATATTCTGAGATTTAGAATATTCATTATGGTACATATGTGACAATACCGCACCTTTCTGATCTAGCCAGAATAATACAAAGAACAAAGATGAGAATAGTCACACATGATTCAGTGAATACTAACGATTACTCATCTCAAAGTTTCAGTTGAAAGCAGCTATGAAAGTGAGGATAGTCCTCCAAAAGAAAATGTCTTTGTTTGTTTCATGTGACTAATCTCTTTACTTCACTGTTTCCAGACATAACACACAATTACTTATGTACCAAAATTTAGACCATTGCAATTAGTTTCGATGGGAATTTAAAATAACCCATATTTTATTCCTTGTAAGAGAAGCTTTATTTCTCCATAGATTTTTTGGTTGTGCATTAAATGTTGCAATATCTATTGTACAGTTTTACAGGGTGTGTCAAAAGTCACTATACACTTTTTTTTTCCCAAAATGAACAGATAAAAACTTTTGAAAAATCAAAGTTTTTGAAAGGTTATTCAACTTTTGCTGAGTTCAAATAAAAATTAGTATACTGGTTGACTTCTACATAGCGCTTCAGGTGAACCAGCAATCAGCACCGGAATTCCTGACATCAGCAAGCATTTCAAGTTGGATGATTGCACTTGGATCTCTGATTTTTCCTTGTATTTTGGGTCTCATGTCTTGTCGCATAGACTTGAGGTTTGAAGGCTATAGTTTAACAAACTTTGCACTTGCGATAGTCGCTCAAAAAGGAATCACTATCACTAATGCTAACCATTGCCGGGCTGCGATTATGCACCACAGTCCTGACATTAGTGTCATTGCCATAATAATAGAGGTAGACGTAGAACCTAGGTGTTGAAAAGAAATCTCCATCATTGAGCTATCGGTAGATATACCAATTTCACCGAGATTGGACAGAAATTAGAAAAAAGAAAATGTATAGTCTTATTATTATTTCCTGTCAAATTTGACAACGAGGCAATGGCTTTTTGCTGCTTCTAACTTGATAAGCTAGGTAGTTATGGGAGAGTGGTTTTGCTCAAGTGTTTACTCATCTATTCTGTTTTCCATCAATAATTGAGACATGCCAGTAACACAACATTAACACATCTGGCAATGAAACAAAGTACAGGTAGGAATGGATTCATGCCTCTCTCAGGGGCAACCACAAAAAAAGGGAAGATAGATAGCCTCAACTAAAATTTGATCTTGATACCGATTTTGTTCTCCATGCTCTTAACTACTGGGCCACCCAACACTTTCTGGGGAATGGATGTGTGCGTCTTTGTACAGGTTTAATTAAAGACTGTAGACAGAGAATGTTTTTTCAATTAACTTACGTTGCTTATGTACACATGAACGATTGTCTAGATTCAATGTGTGTAAATATTATCTGAACTGTCGATGTTTATGTTCAAATAATAGTTTATTTCAAGCATTCAAAATGCTGAGAAAAAAACCGAACAACGAAACAAGTCTGGTTAGTCACCCAACAGAAACTGTCATGTGGTCAATGTCTTTTGGCAGCATGCTGTGTTGGGAGTGATCAATTAAAAAAAAAGGGGTGATCAATGATTAAGTTACTTCTTTCACCTTTTGTTGGGCAGTGATCTCCAAAAAAGAAGTCTGAATTTTCAAAAAAAAGTAAGACAAATTCTGTGGAATACAAACTAAGGGGCCTATTCAGCATAAACTTACATTGCTAATTGCCCCCCCCCCCCGGAAAAAATCTATTTAAGGGGGGAATTTTCAAAAAAAAAACCCAAAATGTTTTTTTAAAAAATTTTCAGCTTTGTACCTCTATTGGTGATATACGTGATATATACATACAGAGCCAGCCAGCCAGCCAGATTAGCTCAAAAACTGAAGAAACCTATGTTGACAATTTTGATTGACTCTCTTTAATATTTAGTTGGTAAATCAAATTGAGATTGTTAGGACATAGTTATTTTTTCATTTCATATTGTATCTTTGTATCACGTTTATAAACACGTGGAAAAGCCTGGTTAAAATAGTCGGTGTACACTAATCTCGTTACCAATCGGCCATCACGAATATTTCCTTCTAAAATTCATTTCGATGAATCGTTCAACTTTATGATAAATAATGAAAGTTCAGTGTAAATAAATGAATATTAGACTATGTAGATTTGTTGATGACTTTGTTGTTTTTGGTGAGAGCCTTCACGATCCCCAGAGAATGTTCGACGAATTGAATGAGGAAACATCAGTAAAACAAATGTCTTTTACAATTAACACGTAGAGGACAAAGACACAATGATAAGTATGAAAATTAGGAGCTGGAGAAAGTAGACGATTACATCTGCCAGGGACAATGGATCTCCATAAAATCCTTGAAAGAAGAGAAAATCAACCGAAGAATCAGTCTAGGTCGACAAGCTTTTGGTAGCACCAGCTCGACCTAGAACAAGAAAATCCAATCAATCCAGAAAAGAAGGGTATACAACCAATGCGTCCTCAGGTAGTCACCTATGGAGCTGAAACATGGAACCTAATTAAAAGATTGACCCTCTAGCTGAGAACCATGCAATAGGCACATGAGAGAATCATGCTCAACGTCACATGGAGAGATCACAAGACAGCACAGTATATTAGAGAAGAGACAGGAGTCAGAGATATTGAATCCATTAGAAAACTCAAATGGCAATGGGCTGGTCATGTTACAAGAATGTAAGACAACCACTAGACATCGTAACTCACAATGTGGATCCCTAGAGATCATATGCATGAATGCTGCTGGCAAAATGTGAGATGGAATGACAAATTAAAAGTTCAGAAAATGGCTCCACAATGTTTATGATTGAGAAGAGTAGTGAATCTTGGAGAAGGTCTATGTCCAATGATGGACGCTAAAAGGCTGAAGATGATGATGACTCCACATTGTTTCCAATGGCTGATGTAAGATGAACAATCAATTAGAACTGGTATTGTCAAACTATGGCCTGTGGGCTCATTTTGACCAGCCCGTCCAGAGAGTTAAAGTTGGCCTACACATTAACTTCAGTAAAACAAAAGTCATGTGCAACAATCACATTGAGAATAAGGACATAACTGTCAAAATCGAAGATGCAAAACTGGGGAAAGTAGACCACTACATCTACCTTGGAGAACGAATCTCCATAAAATCCTCTAAAGAAGAAATCAAGCAAATAATTACTCTAGGATGGCAAGCCTTTGGCAGAGCAAACTCAACCTTCAAAAATAAGAAGATCCCAATAATCTTAAGAAGAAGAATATACAACCTATGCATTCTCCCGATAGTCACTTACGGAGTTGAAACATGGAACCTAACCAAGAGACAGACTCGCAAACTGAGAAGCATGTAATGCGTGTATGAGAAAATCATGCTCAACCTCACATGGAGAGATCACAAGACAGCACAGTATATCAGGGAGAAAACGGGAGTCCAAGACATCGTAGAATCTATTGGAAAACTCAAATGGCAATGGGCAGGCAATGTTGCAAGAATGACAGACAACCGATGGACATCACGACTCACGACATGGATCCCCAGAGATCACATGTGAAACCGAAGCCGACAGAATACAAGATGGAGAGATGAACTGGTCAAATTCAAAAAAATACTGGCTCTGTGATGCCCATGATAGAGAATTGTGGCGGATTCTGAGGAAGGTCTATGTCCAACGACGGACGATAAAAGACTGATGAGGATGACGAATACAGAAATTCTTTGTTTTCCTCTACTATCTTTGGTTATTGGACGATAAAATTTATTACAGAAACAACAGAGAAAAAGCCTCATTTTTTTCTGTGACCTCAAAGGAATCAATGTTTTATTTCTAATAAAGGTCAGTATTAACAGATCATCACTCGCAGTCAGTTTTGATAAGAGGAAACCCAAAATTTCAATCAAAATTCAGCAATATTTTGTCTCCCTCCCAGCAGGAAAGGAATTTCATGGTTTCCATTTATTGATAGTACATTCGAGTTTATGTAGGTGTATAGTCTTATAATAAAAAAAAGTTGTCGGCATAAGTTTGCATATTCATTGTTCTATTTCTATTTGCTTTGGCCTGTGAGATATGGAAACATTTGTAACCCCGGCCGACCCTCTAAAGACTTTGCCAATCCCTGAATTCAAACA
>OY735242.1:33881334-33898834 GCA_963457665.1 Thysanoteuthis rhombus | reverse complement strand
CACCTGTTTACCACTCAGGATCACATTAATTATTAATCACCTCTGACAATGAAGTTGGAGAGATTATATGTATTAACCTGTGTCGATGCTTCAGTCTGTCTGTCTACGTGATATCTCTGAAAGTTTGCTACAAGTTTCAATGAAATTTTATGGAAGGCTGGACTATGGACTTAGGAAGAAATGATTAAGTTTTATGACAGATGCAGGAATTTGTTTTTGATTCAAATATATTTTCGTTTTGGGTTCCCATACATTCATGTCTGCCCACACAAAATCCCCCAAAAGCTCTCATTGGATTTCAATGAAATTTTGTGAAAGGCTGTGGGCTAATTGATTAAATTTAAGGATGAATCCAGTAATTGTTTTTAATGTTAGTGTATAGAGTTGGCAGAGGTACACGTTCTCTGAGTGTTTTTTTTTTTTTGAGTTGAAGCTAATGTGAATGATTATATATTTACTAGCATAGTACTCATAAAAAATTACAGGCTTATTAACGGATGGATTGACATGCTTGCCGAGAATCAAAGTGTAGTATATGTATGCTCATTGAAAAGTATTATATACACATATAAACACATATATATGGATATATATTTTGTTTTAAATGCATGAATGATATATTTTTTATAGATTAACCAACTCTTCCCAATTATTAATATAGATATATCTAAAATGTATATAATATATATCTATATTGGAAAGAGTTTGTTCTTTATAGACTGCCAAACATTTTGATGTAGTGCTTCCAGAGTTGGTACATATACTTATTGGACCAAGGGGAAGGTTTTAATGTAAAATTTCTTTAATGAAGTTTTCAAATTAGTATTAATTTTTGACTAGTTTTTCTATCATCTTATTTTTGTTACTTGTTTTCGCCTCGTAGTAATAAGACCTAATAGTCTTAAATTGTCTGAATTTCTCAGATTAAGCATTGTTACTATTATTAATTTTTGAATAGTTGAACAACTGAAGACATCAAAGATAGCATAGGGTTCTATCCTTTTTAATATGTGTATATGTGTGTTTGTTTGTGTTCTGGCAATCCTGGCCATACTGTTTTGTCTACAGATTTGAAAATCGGCACCAGTACTCCATCAGACCCCTTCTAAAAACACTTAATTTGAATTTTGGAAGAAATTCTTTTATGACCTTAATAGTAATAAGTAATAATAATCAATTTTTGACTAGTTATTCTGACGGGTTTATTAATTTGAGATGATTTTTTACGCTATTTTACATGTTTACCCTTGGAAAATACCAGTGATGCTATACATAAAATTTATTCTGAGCATATTTATTCTTTGGAATTTTTTTACATGGTTCCAAACTTTGACGCTGCAGTTGTTCAGTTATTAACTGTGATGGCAAGTCATTCTTTCATCTTAGTCCTTGTTGCTAGTTTACACCTAGTAGTAATAAGTAGTAATAATTGATTTTTGACTAGTTTTTCTTTCATCTTATTTCTGTTGCTAGTTTACACCTAAGTAATAAGTAGTAATAATTGATTTTTGACTAGTTTTTCTTTCATCTCATTTCTGTTGCTAGTTTACACCTAGAAGTAATAAGTAGTAATGATTGATTTTTGACTAGTTTTTCTTCCATCTTATTTCTGTTACTGGTTTACACCTAGTTGTAATAATGAATTTTTGACTAGTTTTCCTTTCATCTTATTTCTGTTGCTCATCTACACCTAGAAGTAATAAGTAGTAATAATTGATTTTTGACTAGTTTTATTGAAAAGTAAACAAAACAGAATTAATTTCTCTATAAAATATTATTCCAAAACTAGGTGTCTTATTTCCACTTTTTTATTAATCATTCCTATAAATGGTGCAAGCAATAAACTTGGTTGAAAACTTGTAGAACATTCACACTAGTGAACCGGTTAGTTGAAAGCTATTTTAGACATTAATTTTTTTTCCAATTCAGTGAACTGAAGAAAAATTTATTCATCTTTTTTCAGTAGATGAAGTATTGTCAATCATTATTAACATTTTTTTCACTTTTGTGTGACTATTTACCTCCATCTTAATATTTTAGTTGCTTTTATCATAACTTATCTCAGACCGGATAAGATATTAAAACTGCGGCAAAAATATTAAAATGAATGTAAACAGTAGCATGAAAAAAGGAAAAAAATTGTTAATAGTTACTACACAGTAATTTTATGAAATTTGTGGTTTTCGTTGATTAACAGTATTTTTTTTACGAGGATCTACTGCACAGATTTCTAATGTTGTTTTGAAACATATTGTAATGATTAAATATCTTCTTTTGTAAGTTCAATTTCAGTTATAACTACAAGAAAATAGCATAAAAAATACTTTTGCATACTCATTGAGCAGATTAAGACCGTATTCATGTTTTTGACTAAAAATATGGATTCTGATATATTTGATGGATCTGTCTTCAGAAAAAAAAGTCAAGTTTTGAAATTTTTACTCTATGCTTTACTGTAATCGTTTAGTCATTTGAATATTTACAATTTGGGAAAGTGTTTGTTTATCAAAAGGTTTATGACACAAGATTTATAGGTTTTGTGCAAATGGGTTCTGGGGTGACGGTTAGCAAAAAATTATTAGTGGATTTAACACATTCTTGACCCCCTGTTGCTCCTAACCCTGAGCAAGTGGCAAGAGATAATTGTATTAGTAAAAAGTTCTCAACAAATTACTACAAAATTTTCCGAACTTGTAGACCATGGGTTGAAAAAGAATTAAGGTCGATCCAGACAATTTTCACTTTGACCTCCTACCCAACCCTGTATCATAGCTATATATGAACTGATTCTCATTCAGTTTTTGGTGACAATTGGTTGGGAGAGGTGTGTGTTCTCTGATGGCTTTCTAGTTATATTTAAATTGGCTTTTAGTATTGGCAGAAGCAAAAAATAGAAAATTTAGATCTAATGGCTTGTGAAACTCACAATCTCGTAGATCCTGTTTGTGATTTGTCAATTGCAGTAATTAGGTCAGAGCCTGTCGTCTTTTTTATGACCATTGTAAACCTTCAGGATAATATTTATGTTGTGCAAAACTTCTGCTTGATTTTTTTTTTGCTTTTGCTTTTCTTGTTGTTCCTCTCTGTCTATGTGTATCAATTTATACTCTTTCTCTCTCTCTCAGCTTCCTACTCTTTCTCTCTCTCTGCTTCCTACTCTTTCTCTCTCCTCTTTCTGCTTCCTACGCTTTGTCTCTCTCTCTCTTTGCTTCCTACTCTTTCTCTCTCCTCTTTCTGCTTCCTACGCTTTCTCTCTCTCTCTCTCTCTGCTTCCTACTCTTTCTCTCTCCTCTTTCTGTTTCCTACGCTTTCTCTCTCTCTCTGCTTCCTACTCACTCTCTCTCACTGCTTCCTACTCACTCTCTCTCTGCTTCCTACTCACTCTCTTTCTGCTTCCTACTCACTCTCTTTCTGCTTCCTACTCACTCTCTTTCTGCTTCCTACTCACTCTCTTTCTGCTTCCTACTCACTCTCTTTCTGCTTCCTACTCTCTCTCTTTCTGCTTCCTACTCTTTCTCTCTTTTTGCTTTTTACTCTCTCTCTTTCTGCCTCTTACTCTCTCTCTCTTTGCTTCCTACTCTCTCTCTCTGCTTCCTTCTCTCTCCCTGTTTCTTTTTCCTACTCTCTCTCTTTCTGCTTCCTAGTCTTCCTACTCTCTTTGTGTGTGTGTGAGAATATGATTGTGTACCAAATGTCGGCTTAGGCATTAAACCTGTCCTAAAATTAAGCCTTGTCTTATGAAACACATTAAAAAAAAAATCCAAGTCTAGACTGAGTGAAGAAATAAATAGCATTCCAAGGGAAATTATTAATCCCCACCATCCATATATACCGCGTTTGGGGTGATCAATTAAAAATTGAAAAAAGAGGTGTCCAATGGATAAGTTACTGCTCTTGCCTTTTGTTGGGCTGTGATCACTAAAAAAAAGTCTGAATTTTCAATAAACAAGCCGGCACAAACTAGTGACCAATTTAGCATAAACTTACTTTGCCCTGCCTAAAAACCCATACAAGAAAACATTCCATTACTTATTCAGAGGAGTGTGTGCGCAAAAATTTCAAGTTTCTGTTATGAACAATAAAGGGTGGGTGAAGTTTGGACAGATACATAGGTAAATGATACATATAAATACCAGAATATGTGTATAACCTAAACCCAGCAACAGTGATTAAACTAGTCTGTTTTAGGTAGCAGGGATTAACTTTCCATTTTTCTTAAAAACAGTGGGATATTGACAGATTTATCGAGGAACTAATGGAAAAAAAGTCGGTCTAATTACGTGAGGTCTGCCATGTTTCTACGAACAATCCCATGACGCTAATCTTGTGTAGAACAGCAGGCTTGGCTGATGGCTGCTCCTGACACTACCACTACGTGTGAAAGAAATACCAGGAAGAGAGAGGGGAGAAAAGAAAAGTCGGGGAGGAAAGGAGATTTGAGAAAAATGTTTAATGAGAGGGTAGGAGAGAAGAGGAGAGAAAAGGTATTTAAGAAGCTCAATAAGAGGTTCAGGATGAGGAGGCACTGATGGCTGCTACTGATAATATAAGTATGACAGATACAGCTCTTTATATATAAAACTCAATCTTTTCTCTGTCACTCTGAATGTTCCAAATGGTTGGCCACAGTTTTACACCTAGAAAGCTGAAGTTTTACATAAGTGTGTATCTTTCACAGCGAAGGTAATTAATTGGCTATGTAAGGTTGAACTCAGAGGTCATTTGAGACCATCAGATTCAAATTTATTTCTAACCAATTTAAGGAATTACAAGCCACTATTTTGCACCCGGGGAAATGAAATTTGGCCTAAGGTGCATCTTTCCACTGCAAAGACCATGGGTTACTTAATGTTGACCTGAAATCATTTGAAGTCATTTGTCATTTTTACTAAGTTATATAGATGAGAGACGACTCATTTTCTCCCAAATTTCTCGGCTCAAGACAAATATAAGCGAGATAACTCTTTTTTCAATTTTTACTAATTTTTATCTTAAGGGGGACAACTTCTTTTTAGCAGATACATATTTTCATCTGAAGTGCTGAAGAATATTTTAATGGATGTTAACCCTTTCATTCTGTAATTTTGTTCTACATACAAAAATTTATAACCATGTATTTGCAATCAATTGTTTGTATGGAAGTACACGTGTGATATTTTTAAAAAACCAAGTACAGAAACACGAATGGTCATTGGAACAAAATTTGTTATTCGTCTGTTAATGGTTTTATGAATCTACATTTTGGGATCAGATATTATCTGCTGTCCAGGCCCTAGAATATTCTAAATTCCAATGCCCGGGCACTGAAATATGCTAAATTTGAATATCCGGGCTTTGAAAGATGTTAAATTCTAAAATCTGGACACTGAATTGTAATAATCAAAATAATCTATTTCTGGTTTTCATTATTAAATCAAATTAAATCCCCATCATATAAGAACCAACACAAGAGTTCTTAAACAATCGCCAAACTCAATTTTATTTTTCTTATTGCAGAGGAGCCAGAAAAACCGGTGATAAAAATCACCAGGGTTTCAGTATGGAAATGGGGGATCGCTTCCTGTTCTTCAGCAACCTGGACAACAAATCCATCTCATACTGGGACCGCAAGTCGGACCTGGACAAACAGGGTGAAGGAGAGGGCAGTCTGGTCAAAGAAAATGAGGCAACAATCAACATTCAACCGCCATTGGAATATTTCCCTGGAAAAATGTCTCTGGATGAAAAAGGTTACCTGTGGGTCGTGACAATGGATCTGCCGAGGTACTTCAGTGAAAAAGAAACTGCGGACCGGAAAACCAAAATCGTAAAGATTTTTGTGAACAACAGGCCATATAACAATCCTGAAAAAACAGTTTCTGGTTCAGGGCAGATATTTTTGTCAGCTATTATAGTGTTTGTTTGCTGCTTACTGGCCGCAATGTAGTCGAGAGTTGGGTAGCCATTTGGTATTTTTTTGAGACCAAAATTGGACAAATTTGGTACTGAACAAAGCCATTTGGTTCCAAAAATAAAGATTTGATACTGAAGAAAAAATTTCAAATGATAAGAATCTATGATATGAAATGAAATAAACACACATGAACAATAGATAGAAAAAAATATATATTTAAATCCATATTTCCTGCAAGTTTCGTCTGTTGATGGATTTTTAAGTCTTGAATCCATGGACCACTTGAGACTACTTGTAATTGACAGTGGAACTTTCCAATGAATAGCATAGAGATATGATACATCTCCTCTGTGGATTGAATTGAAAAATTCACCCAATGGCCAAAGGGAGATAATTCTAATCAGAATTTTTTCACCTTGATATTGCCATTTACTTTCTGTATGTGAATTTAAGATTTAGGTTTATTAATTATTTTTGTTCTGAAATTACTTGATTTTGTCCCAAGACCGTACGATTTTGGTCAATCGTGGCAAAAGGCATCTTGCGATCCTAGTTGAAAGCAAGTCTTAGGAGTCATACTCTTGTCTTTTATCAAAAGCCTGCATTTTTGTGCATTGCAGATCAGGGGACCCAAAACAAAATTCTTTGGTGAGTAAACAATGCGGATCGGAAATAAGAATAAGTGAGACTCAAACTCATGCCTCCCTTGCAAGATTGGAGCCAGGTTCAATGCATCTGCTGCTATACCAACCTAGCTTCTTTAGCGAGAGAACTCTGTTGGCTTGCAAGTCCAACAGTTCAACCAACTCTCTACTCTGAAATCACTTGTACCATGTTTGATTTGGTTTATGTACTAGTGGTATTAGTAAAGCAATTCTTATTAATTTTTCATTAGATGAAGTACTGTAAATTATTATTTACTCATTACTGTAAATCAATGACCTGAGTTGAGTTGTGAGGAAAATAATCATTTTATTAAGATGGAATCAAATACTTGTCAAAAAGAAATAGTAATGGTTTATAATCTAATGAAAAATAAATAAGATAATTGAAATATCTATTCATAATTACTCTATTTACTCGTAGGTTAGTCACAGTTTTTAAAGAAAGAAAAATGACAAGAAAAATTGCATGGATTTACTTTACCATACCTTGCTCTAACATGGCGTACACACGTCAGGAGTTGGGAAATGAATTTAGTTCGAAGAGCCGTTTCAACTGAAACATTTTGGTAGTAGTAACACCCATGTGACTTACGTACGGGTCAAAAGCTAAAGCCAAAATACTATAAATTCAAAGGAGGCGCAAGTTATCAACTAGTGTGACTAATATACAGGTTATATGAAATTCTTAAAGCAATTTTTAATGATAAAACTTAAATGCCAAGTTATAAACAGCTTGATACCGAATTGAAGTAGAACTCAACTGGAGGAGGGGAAATTAAGTTTGTTATCTATTATAGAATGGGAAATTAATTTTAAAATTCACCCAAAGCTAGAAAGGGAGATAACTCCGATTAGTACTGATTCCCCTTGATAATTACATTTGGATTTTCATGTATGAATTTAAGAGTTAAGATGGCCACCATCTTTGTTTGCACTTCTTTTAGGCCAGTCCTCGAATTTCCGTGGACAGTGTTTTGAACCCAAGATTTTGAATGCTGATTTCCAAAGCTACCCTTCCCCCATTTGATGCATCATAATTTTCTTAATCTTATTTCCTTCATTTTGGTGTGGTGCTATACTGTGAATATGTTGTTAAGCTGATATTTATCGGATCTTTTGCTAGATCTGAACCAGACATTCTTTAGTTCTTCCAATTGTTAGCTAGACATTTTCCAGTTCTCTTCCGGGTGTTAGACATTGTCCAAATATTAACTACATATCTTCCAGATCTCTCCCCATATATTTTCTAGATCTCCTACCTGATATTAATAAGAGGTTTTCCAGATATCTTCCACATGTTAACTACATGTCTTTCAAAAATACTCCCAGTTATTAAGGTCTCATCTTCCAGTTGTATTTAATGAGTAGAGAAGGATTTGACCGACCCTCCCAAAAATGTTTAATTGGGTTTTATCGAGTAGATATGGTGGTAGGTAATAATTCAACCTTTATGTATACATTTCTTTGAGAAGGCATTAAGTAGATTTCTGAAGATTTAATTATTTTATGAGCATTTCAAGAATTTGACTTCAACATAATTTTCTCTAAATAATGGAATTATTTGTGTAACTTGTAAAATTTTGCAGCAAATTTGATGATGATTTCTAATATCATGTGATTAAGATTAATGTAAGTTCTTTTAATTTTATTAATAATTTGGATTAGTCTTTACCTTTATCCTAACTTACACTTGCTTTTTATCATAACTTAGAATCAGACCATAATATTACAGCAACGATTAAATAGCATAATTGGAAATAATGTGTATATTCATGGTGAGAATCAAACTCACACCCTCTAGACAGAGGGGGTCCAGTATACACGTAGCTGCTTCAACCATCCGACCACAGGGACAGAAGCTGAGCTTACAACTCGAACCTAACTCCCCAAAACTGATATTCTAAGCCTGTTAATGTTTTTTACTATTGAGACCTTGTAGTCTCTTCGTACACTATTTTGAATTTTTTTCAAATTTATTCTTGGATGAAGTGTTGTAACATTATAATTAATTTTGACTAGTTTTTCACCTTTATCCTAACTTTCAGTCACTTTTTATAACAACTTCGAATCTTATCTGACAGTCTATTCTTAATTTTCACGAATATTCCTGTTCAATTTTTTGCCACTCTGGGATGGTCATGCTGAGGGTAAATGTCGGTAAACATTGGAATGTACTGGCTACTGCTTTACAGAACGAGAAGAATAAGACTTTTTTCTTTCATGGGACCAGACACTTTTCAGAATTTAGAAATTTTCGTATTGGTGGCACAGGTACTATATCTACTTCCAACTGTTATCTAGAAAATTTGCTGCTCTTTCAAACAATTTCAGAGCCTTCAATGTAAAAAAATGAATCATCAAAAAATAAACAAAATATCCGTGAACAACAGAGCCACATCTGACTAGTAGGAGCATTGAGACACAATTGTGTGTCATGAGTTGAGCTAAAGACATTTCGGAATGATAACATTCATTTATAGAATATTGTAGAAATGAAGAAGATGAACTTCATTGAGCATAGACCATATTTGGTTCCTATTGCAAACCAAGGAAAAAATGTTGGGTTGTTAGAGCTTTTTGGTTTTAAATTTGAGATAATCGATTGTGTACCTGGAGTAATTGAGAAACTTTCAGCACATCTAATGAAATCTTTCAAATGTCCCAGTGGTCATCATGAATATTCATAACCCCTGATGCATTTAAAAGAAAATTAAAAGGTCGAATGAAGGTAATAATTTTCTTTTTTTCAAATAGTCAGCCCGTAATGGATTTGAACGTTGGACCTCTGTTATCCTGAAGTCAGATGAACTTGATGCAGAGCCAAGAGGATTCTATTTCTGAAAATGTTTTTTGTATCGACAGGTCATTTCCACATTGACTTTGTCTTGTCTGACATATCGAACAAATAATCATATCAAACAATTTTTCAACTTTTGACACTTTTATGAATTGCTTCTTCAATTTGTGATGAGCAGTTGTAAGGTTAACATTGAATTTTTTGCTGAGATTCCTGCTGTAACAGGGATTCATTTCAGATATCTTGTTCAAACGCTATTGACATAATGGACAGAACTTTTGTTATAACGTAATAATCTATGTCTATATATTTTGTGTTGCACCAGGGAAAATAATTTTCGTATTTCTACGTGCAAGTTACTCGCCCGAGAAGAATATTTTATCATTTCATTATATGTAAGAGAAAGATGATTGTACACAATAATATTTGAATTCTAAGCTTTTATATAATTGCAATTGCAAAATTACTTGAATATTGTTGTCATTTTTCGCATAAGGGTAAATTAGTATTTGTTTGTACCAACATATATGTGTAGTAGTGGATATTTCGAGAAATGAATACTTTTCAAAATATTTCAAATCTTAACGAGAAGATACAATGTTCTGATTGGTGTGGATTCCAAATTAAAATGATGGACAATTTTCATTATTAAACATTATTTTTTATTTAATCCAAGTTTTTTGTTTTTATTTTGATTTAAAAACTTTCCTTTTCCAGGGACAAAACTTTATCTTTTAAATACAATTTCATTAATACTTGAAGAACTACACAGTGTATCTTTTTTTTAATTAGAAAAAAAAATAACCCATAAATCAAAGGATTTAGATATTTATGAACTGAACTAATATTTCAGAATAGAAGTCTGAAGACACATAGATTCAAGTTCTGCTTTTTCACAACTTTGAGATAATCACAAAGAAAATGAAAAGTCTACTTTTGAACGGAACTGTTTTGAAGAGATGCCTAAAAGATATATAGAAAGCGGACCAGGTAAAAAAATGTTTTCATGTCTTCTGGGCCTAAGTAGTTGGAAAATGAAACGATCATACGCAGCCATTGAAGCAGTTCAATTTTCAATTATTGTATAAGTTTGTATTTTGGTGCCCGCATGTGGACGTCAGGGGAGATGTGGAAGGAGGACGGGAGACGTATGGTTGCTATGACAACATGAACAGTATGCACACATAGTATGTTTGTGAACACAGAGATTAAACAGTGTAAAGAAGACTCTTTTCCTTCTTCTCTTAAACAATAGTTGTTATAATTATTGATAATGTGCATACATATTGAATTTTAGACTTACCTAACATAGTTAATGGACTAGCATGGGATTCAACACTCTTGAGACTAGCCAATCAAGTCTGGTGGCAGCGGTTTAAATACCAGGCTCTTGAATGGGCCTATCTAAAAAGGTTGCCTCCAAACTTGGTTTCCAAATTTGAGGCTATACCCGTTTTAAACAAATGAAACATACATTTAATACGTAACATTTATAATGACACACGACTGAAGTTGAATACGAATAAGGAAACATGGATATGATCGTGTTGGGAGGAGATGGGAGATAACTTTCACACAAAAGATGGGAGCTTTATGCCAAGAAATAGTAATAGTTGTGTGTTAATGAAGCGGAGATAACTGAACTACTACTAATCCATAACCCTTAGAGTATATCAAGGAATGGTTAAGGAGACTAGGTATCAGTGTGTATGCCTGACTGCCAAGTTGAGGGTGATGTATTTAGGATCGCATGTGAGCAACTTGGGGGCCATTGTCAAATGCTGAGAAACACATGACAGACAGACTATTCAAGACCCAGAAAACGTATAGGAAAGCAGAGATGGGTTGAACCTTAAGTAAGGAGGATTAAATACAGGTAGTCATGACTGTTGTGTAGTAAATGTGTTGCCATACCATCCAGGAGATGAAAGTGCATATGCTTTTTGAGTTGGTAATGAGGACACAGTAGAGTAGCTGTGCGTATGAGAGATGCCTAGACATCGGTGAACTAAAATGGGAATGTTTAATATAGTGATCTGTCATGGTGGAAAAAACGGTAAAGTTCGAATTGGCTGGCAAAAAGATACCGATCCTAGAGAGTAACTGGCTAGAAGCGCTGGGGCAAATGAGGAATTGGACACGTGTGTTCTGGGCTTTTATAGGGAGCTGTTGTCGGAAGTGACGATTTGGATATCTAGCTAGAAGTAGAGTTTCGTATTAAATCTTACCTAAACTCTTATCATAACTTCAATGCTCTTTCATTTCAGGAATGTATACCCACATGAACTTCCATGTAAAGTTATTCCTTGCTATTCATGGGTTTCCCATCCACGGTTCATTCTCAAATAATTGAATGGAAATATTTTCAGGATTTTTTTCATCTACTGCAATAAAATGCATCATAGGAAATACGCTATACAGTAAAAAGTTTAGGGAATCATATCTATAACATAGCAGCTACCACAGACTTTTGACAAGGAGTGATAAGTGTAAAAAAAAAAAAAAAATGCCTGGAACTTGTGATTCATTAATTCTATCATAATAATGTTTGTGTTATTAATAAGAATAAGATTTGCTGAATACAATCAACCTTTTTTGTATTTATGAAGACAATATAAACCTGGAGATAACTGTGGTTGAAAACTTGTTTACACTTCCGAGCTGGTTATTTGAAGAATATTTTAGACATTAAAAATTTTTTTCCAATTCACTTTACGGTAATTTTATGAAATTTATGGTTTCAACTACATATTTTTTTTACTGTATCCTTTACTGTACTCATTTACTGTATAGGAATGGTTAACGGTTTATTTATAATGTTGGGAAACCAAAAAGGTTTTTTGAAGGTGTTAGCAAAAATTATTTGTGGATTTAGAGCATTTACCCTCACGGTGAATGGCAAAAGATCTCATCAATGAGAACAATAAATTTAGGGGTCAGGGAGACAATATATTGTTTGTGTTCCAAATTTTGTGTATATTAATAGACCATTAGGAATGCCTTGTGTTTAAACAGTTGTAGCATTAGAACATTAGTCCATTTGAAGTCGCTATAGGAATGGGTCCTTTGCTATATTTATTTTATACTGAATTTTATTGTTCATTGACCAGAGAGAGAAAAGGAAAAACATGAAATTTTGAACACAGCATCATGTATTCAATGAAGTCGGTAAGACGGATGAAATAAGGCTGTGGACAGCAATTGACCCCTCAGGCTGTAGTTAGCTGACCTGTTCTGTTTGGTCATCTCTTGCCATTTTTTGTTTTTATTTCATTGTCTGTCTGGGCAGCAGAGAATACGATGCATCTCAGGTATGACAGATCACAGGTAGGTGAAATTCCGGACTGTTTCCAGTTCAGTCGAGCTGATGTAGATGGATTACAGATAATACCTCCAGTCGATAGTGTGAATAAAACTGTACTCATCAGACTTCCGAACAGGAGGCGTAGCTAAGGAGAGCTATTTGGAAACACCCTCTGGCGCACCCCAAAAGCTTTATGAATAGTAGTTCACGTTTGGAATTTCAACAGACATTATAGGATATACTTGTACGTATATGAATCGCATGAATGATAATTCATGCCTTTTGGGTTGTTTTTCAACTATTAAGTGATAGTGTGTGTCTATTTAATGCAAATTTTCTTTTTTAAATGAAACCTCACTAAACGCTGAAGAAGCGGGAGGGGGGGGTCTGGATATCAAGTAACCAAGCCCCCCCTGGCCCCAACATCTCTATTTGTGAGTAGTTGCATAGCTAGAGATCTGTGCTTTTTGTAAAGAAGGTTAAAATATGTCACTGAGCAATACTGGAGGTTTTGTGTTTCTATGAAATTGCTGAACAAGTTACAACCTATCTCGAAAAAGATCAAGAAATGACTTGTGAATGATTAATGCTGTACAATGTGGGATATAGCCAATATACTGTAAATATTTGACCTCGGAGATAGTCTGGTACAGATAAGTGAAGTAAGTTGAGACTGATCCTGGATCTTGATTTTCGGGGGTAGGGTCCAACCTTTTTACAAATATTTTTTTTACTCCATCTGTCCAATTAGATTGAGGATATGATTTTTTTTTTTTTTTGTTCTTAAGATTAGTTCGGAGTAATCTATGTTTTCTTTTCTTTTTTTTTTCAATTTACGACATCTTTATCTAGATATTTGAAGAAAAAAAAAAAAATTTGTCCCCTTGGTCCGAGCAGGGAGTAGGGCCTTGATCTCTGGGACTTCTCACCCCCACTGGTCTGTACCTTAAGTAATGCATTTAAGCTGGCCATGGCTCCAACTGTCCCTGCTTGGGCTATAGGTCTCGACATATCAACTCACTCAGCCTGTTTCGCGATGTGTGAATTAGACTTAGGAGGCGACTAGCACTCATTTGTGGGGGGTGGGGATGATAGATTCATGCCTTTCCCAAGGGGAGAGGAACACAAACTGTCCCAGCAGGAGTTCGAACATGGCCTGTCTTGTCCATTATCCATGACAATATCTGATCGGTAACCCTGTTCCACTAGTCCAGAACCCCCGCACCCCAGAAAGGGGGGAAAAAAAAAAGAAAAAAAAAGGAAAAAAAATCAAATAAAACAAAAAAAGGCATTGTTAGATAAATAAGTTTTTATTTTCTATTGTTTTAAAACCCCAACACAATTTTAGGCAACAAATTTGTTTTGTCACCTTTTATGTTTTTCCAAATGATTATTTTAGTGCTTAAACAACCCCAGAGGCAGCCTCTCCAGTCACATCCTATTTATTCTCAGGTGTTTTGGGGGTAGGGATAGGATTGCTTTAAAACAGTGGTCCTCACAGTCCCAGGTAATATTCCTCCCCTTGGGATCCCGGGTTTCCACAATTCATTTTGAATTGTCATCAAATAATTTTTCCCCTCATTACTCGCTCAAAGGCAGCCTTCATTGGCTATTAAGCTCAGTCAAACCATTTCCTATTTACAGAATTTATATTATAATTATTTGCAAATAAATAGATATGGAGAACTACCCTATAATTAGCATTTAATATACTTGGAGTTATCTCTCTTGAGATCATTGTTACGCAGCTTATCAGGATAAGCATCGATGCAGACCCTACATTGTTACAAGTTAAAAAATTTTCATGGTATTGTGCTAACAAAAATCTTGTTACGATATGCATATTTTTGCTGTTATATTAAACACGGAAACTGGATCATTAAAATATACATAGATACTTTCTGTTAAACATTCCTCTCTGGCTTAAATTTTGCCCCCCTCAGGAAACTCCTCTGCTGGGGAGCCAAGTGACTCCTGGTTGAGAATCACAGCTTTGAAAACAAAAACTTCATTTTGATGAATGAATAAGTTACCTGATTTTATAGAAAATAGAAACCACACACAAAAAAATGCACAAATTGTTTATAAAGAAAGAAAGAAAAAAAAGAAAATAGGTGTCTGCGTCAGCTTCCTTGGTAGGTCACCAGTGTTAACGCCCAAATCAACTGATCTTTTCCCTTTGAGATACACAGCAACCCCAGAAAATGTATTGCATATCACAGTTTGGATAAAAGAAGCCTGAAAGTCAGACCATAGATGCACAAGTTCTATCCCTTGCATCACTGACAGAGAGTAAGGTCTAGCTCCAAAAGAGTTGAATCAGCAATTTTTTTTTGTTTCTCTTTTTGGGCGTTTCAGACCGTCAGTTATCAGTCAGTGAAGATATTTGTGCATCTAATAAAATTAAAAATGAAAAAAAAAATGAATAACTGCTACCCATAATCGGTCGTAATGTTTGTTGAGGGCAATCATTCGAAAATTACCGAATTTCCCAGTGTCAAAGATGCTATCAGCTCCCCCCGCCCCGAAATAAGTCTTGAATATTCACCTAGCATTCTACAGGCCGAAGGTTACTTTTTTTTCATAGCTCTATCTTTATAGTAGTTTGCTTTTTTCCGAAACTTTTACAAGTCGAAATTGCAATGTGTCCTTAACGCCAGGGAACGTGATAATTAATCTCACTGTGGAATCCATATGAGTGGCCCCATATGATAAGTGCCCGATGGACCATTTTTAAAAAAAAAAAAAAAAAAAAAAAAAAAAAAAAGGTTGATATTTGTTATTTTCAAAGCTACAATGTTCAGTTTTTATTTCATCTTGGAGGTCAAACACTCTATGGATCGTAACGCAGAATGTTTAAGCTTGAAAGAAAAAAAAAAAAAAAAAGGAAAAAATATGCTCTGAAAATAACAAAAATATCAACTTTTTAAAAATGCAGCATTGGGTTTTCATGTGCGACCACTAATATACTCTGCTTCAGTGGCATCTGGGTTGGACAGTGAAACAAAAGAAAAAAAAAAATTTACTTACATGGATTGAATAAAGGGCCTAGATTCAAAATCCCCAAAATGTTACCAGAAGGACGGAAGGTACAATGGCTGAAACTTAGTGACTATAACATCTAAGATGCAGACACCAGTTTGAAATAATTCGTTTCATATCTCTGAATTTTTGAGATGAGGTATTATTATCATTTCTATTAATATCCAGACCATCCTCATCTTGGTTGTTTTTCATACAACGGTTCGGCCGAATACAATAATAATACTACTAATGCTAAGAGGGGAGTGCGGTCAATATGCCCCCATCGGTTAAATAAAGGGTTCGGTTCGTTACTTCCCCACACCTACCAGATGATACCTGATGAAGGCCGTAGAGTGCAACGGCCGAAACGGTGTATGAAAAACAACCAAGATGAGGATGGTTTGAATGATAATAGAAATAATAATTCGTTTCAGTTAACAACCACCTCATTTTGAGAAGAGTTTTCAAGCTATCGGCTGTGTCATAAGATTTGATTAACACATTCAAATATTGATATTATTCTTCTATATACATTAAACGTATTCAACCCAAGATGAACCATTGGGCAAAAAAAGCACAGAGTCAAGCATCGAAAGAGAAAGGGGTACCACAGATCTCAAACAGTTTCCCCGCGTTGGATTATCATGTTGTTTGACATGAAAGTTTAACTTCAAAGTTTAATTTTTTTCTCTTATAAATAGAGTTCATTCAAACATTCAAAGGATTCCATTGTCCACACAAATACTAGTGTAGAAAACTCGTTATTATGCAAGCACAATTTTGTAGGTAAAGATTTGGTTCAATGAGGTAGTATATTTTTGTTGGGAGAATGTATTCTTTTCTTGTGTATTCTGATGCGTTTCGAATCAATATAACCTTTATCTCTTCAGGAATGTTTCATTTTTCAAAATCTGGTCAGTTAAGAAATGGAGAGGCCAAGTAGACTGTGCTTAGGGCATCAAGCGTCTTTAATCCAGCCCTGCACATATTCATTCGTTGGTCTCTTTATCGATGAAGACCATTTCTGCAACCATTCTGTTGCTAATTTTTGAAGTGACCAATTTTACGACACATTCGAAAAACATGTCTCTCTATCTAAGCCTTTGGCCCTGTTTTGGACATGGATCACCGACAAAGACTCTCCATGTATCCCTGGCTCGGGCCAATTTCATCAGCTGTTCCGATGTGTGTCCAGTTCTCTCGACATCTGTATCCGGGTTATGGCGCCAGATGTTTCTTGATTCGCCTCTTCTCCCTCTCTCTTGTGAATTCCGAAAGATGGCATATCTTGTAATGCTAGATGCAGGATTGCAACGCGAGTGACCAGTCCATCTCCAGCATCTTCAGAAGATTTCTCCCTCTGCGGACAGCTCTCCAGTTCATCACCACGGTTCCTTGTTGCTGATAGTATCTGGCCTGCGAATTTTAGGAATTCTTCCGAGGCAAAAAAATACCCCAAACATGTTGACTTGAAACAAAGTGGAACAACAGGGAACTGAAGACATGAGGGGATTGAAACTTTCAGGGGCTTTTTAAGCCGGCCCGTCGGTCAAGTTATACCATGTGGTTCACGCATGCGTGCAATGATTCAAAAACACATAATCTCGAATAAACCCAGTCTTGAAATATTAACAGAAGAAGAAAAACAAAAAAAAAAGGAAAAAAAGGTCTGGTTAGTCACTTGATAGAGACCATCATGAGACCAACGTCTTTTGGCAGCATGCCAAGCTGGGGGAGATCAATTTTAAAAAAATCGGAAAAAAGGGGTTATCAATTGATAAGTTATTCCTCTTGTAGGATCACCAAAAAGTCTGAAT
>OY735242.1:33861334-33876334 GCA_963457665.1 Thysanoteuthis rhombus | reverse complement strand
AAAAATGAAAAAAAATACAGAATAAAAACAATGCTTCAAAAACGAAGCACTCTCAAAGGTTTACATCATCAATTCACTTGGCACTGAGGTTCTTCCGGAGATAGTGGCTCCCCTATTGGGGGACGTCGTTGATATCAGACTATAGCTTAGACTGTGTTATTCGTGTCCAGGTCAAATTGAACGTAGAGGTTGGATAAGACGTCTAGATTAGCTGCCATTGGATCCAGATAGACTTCAAGGTCCTTCACAATCTGTAAAAAGGGAAAGAATTTCCAGAGCATTAATTGAGATTTATTGATTAACTAGTATATTTGGTCTATTAATTGCTAATCCCTTTGCTCTTCTGATGACTTGTTCTTCATTGAGGAAGACAAATTACTCAGGCACTTAATCAAGGATATCCTAAGCACAGTACTCGGCTTATTAGATACGACAGAGACAAATAGTTATCATTGTCAAAACTTCAGTCTATTGAAGTTTGTCAAGTCCAGATTTTTTGTCCTGCTGTCAACTAAGATGGGGTGATCATCTTCACCATAACCCTAGTACCAGTGGCCGATGGGTAATATGCCTTGCCAAAGAGCAACCCCTAGTTTTTTTGCCTATGGATCTGTTGAGGCTGATGGTATTTTACCTATAGCTAGGGGAGGTGAGGATTGATTGCCTTTCCCAAGGGCATTAGTACAAAAGTAAACATGAATAGACACAGCTGAGGATTGAACTTGACATGCCAGAGTTGATTGGCCAAGCTGCTATCCATTAGGTCACCGCACCTCATAATTGACTGGGCCTTTGCTCTTCTTCTTCTGATGATGATTAGTTAATCATTGAAGGATAGGAAATAAGCAGTAGCACTCACCCGTCAAAAACGACGGGCTTATTTGTGTATATATCAGCATTTGGGAGCCCAAAGCTATTTTATCAGATAATCTATTTTTGATAATTCAAGTCTTCTAATTAAAAGTTTGTTTTTTTGAAAGTCTCAGCTTAACATAAAACATTTCTTTCAGTCACTTACACACATTCTTTTTTTCTTTCCTTTTATTTCAGTTTTAAACGGCCAGTGATTCTGTAACGTATTATTCCCTGCTATGTCATAAGAGCAGGAAATGGACAGAACATTAAAAAGTTATCACGTAATAATCTTTGTTATAATAACGGAGAGTCTCATTTTTTCCCCCTATTCTATATCATCTCTTAGATATAAATGTATGAGATTATGGCAAGTCCACTCGGCAGATCGGGGCATACCAGGAATAAGAGAAGATAAACAATCTAATTTCTAAGTATGCCTATTATATATTTAGATAATAACAGGTCTGATGACTCAGTCAGCAGAAAATGTCATGCAACCAATGTCTTTTTTAAAAATTCTCATGTTCTTATATTGTCTGAAGGTTCTGTTATTATATTATTAACCGTTTTAATGACATCTTTAGTAGCAAGGTAATTTTCACCAAAAACAAAAATAAACAAAACATATGTACTTGTTATTATATAAAAATAATACTTTTCAAAACGGAAATACGATGTTTACAAGAAACACCAAAATACTGAGAATTCGGAAATGTGGGTTACCATAACATGATGTCGTGGAACAATTCGTTCACTCTCTCTCTTATTCATGTCTTGAATTAAAACATCTTAAATTTCAGGTCTGATAAATTTGTGATAAAGTCAACATCGAGAGATTGACAATATTTAAATTTTCAGCTCTCCAGCTTCATTGATGCAGTCTAAACACATGATATATGCATACATAACCAGACTAACTTAAAAACTGAAGAAACCTTTGTTGATGTTGAGAGTTTTGGCTGATAGTTTCTGATAATCAGGGAAACTAAATTGAGAAACTAATATTCCATTTTTGATTAGTATTTCTTTCATTTTAATTTCAACTGCTTTTTATTGCAGAGAAATGGCATATTTATCATTCAAGGATCCTCGGAAAAAAGTTATTGCTTCAAATGGGTCATATTTTGATTGAATATTTACTGTTTCTATTGTTCATACAAGGGTTCTTCAACCTGGGCGATTACAAATCTTGGATGGGTGGTTAGCAACAATGCAGAAAATGGTGGATGCTGTAGGATTTAGAGTGTTAAAGTTTTTGACTGACAATGAAGAAAGAGTTGGAAGCAACATTTTCTATTATCAATTTACCAATCAGCACTGTGATATCGTACATTATATAAACCCACTGTGTCTACATCAGCTCTGTCTCATGAGGCACAGAGAACACATTGATGATATCTAAAAAGATGGTACGTGTGAAACATTTAATGTTACTGCTTAAGATTACTTTCATTAAAGAAACAGCAAAAGCTGTTCATTTTTATTGTTTTTTTAAGGATTAAAAACTTTTTGGTATCCATTTAAATATTTACTAAACAGTGGAAGAAAAAAACTCCATATGGAAGTTGGCAGTGACTCCAAAAAGGTCGAGAACCCCTGATTTATATCAAACTATATTTTACTGTTCAGAAAACCATTGCCTATTTAAGTAATTTTTCTAATTTCTCCTTAATTTATAGAGAGTTCCATTTTTTTCAAATTCTGTCCATTGAAGTGTTCCATAATGGTTACAAGTGGTGTATGAAAATTAAAAGATAAGATTTCATAACTGAAAAAAAGAATTAAAATCAACATCGAATCTAACTTCTGCATAACTGGCATGAACTAATACATTGTCTGTTTAGACAGGTCACTTACACAACCATCCAACCTGATCTAAAATAATTCATCAGCAGGGTACCAAATGAGACACTGTGGACCCAGTGAGGGTCGAGTGAATTTAAATCATAATTTCATGGAAATTTCCAGTGAATAGGATCAAACCTTTTTTTCTGAATTTAATGGGAGGAAGTAATTTCGATTTGAATTTTTAAATTATGAATTTGAGAGTTAAGAGATCACAAATCATTAAATGACCTTTGATCATTCAATTAGTATTCAATGTTTAGTAGAATGAATTTTATTTTTAAACTGTTTTTTTTTTGCTGACAAGATGAGAAAATGGATGCTGGATGGAAAACTCTAGATACCGAAAGGCATGAACTCAAAAAGTCAAGTTTGCAAAAAGCCATGGCTTAATATCGATTGATGTACCACTTCAATTGCAACCACATGTATATGTACTGGTGTGTAACTGCATAAAAAGTATTGTATTTCTTTGGTAATAACACTAATCTGCTTGAATCTAACATATGCTATTTGCTACCAGTCCTAGGCAGTTGTGAAAATATGACATGCACTGTTAATGTGTTTATATGATTGTTTCCCTCTAGAGAGAGGGAGAGATTTTAAAAAAGAGACCAACATTTTGCTGTGAATGGTAGTGACTGGGGATATAGATCAAACCAGTTAGACCGGAATATAGGTCAGGTTTTGCCCCTAAGCCGGAGTGGTATCATGTCGGTCAGGCCCCCAGATCGATTCCGAAAGCAAAAGGGTCAGCATGGGCCAACCCTGCTGTCCACTACATTACCTGTGGGGAGACAGGGGAAGAAACAAAGAGAGAGTAGCTGATTAAGAAGAAAACAGTACTACTATATTAGTTAACAAATGAATTCAATGATTGAAATCAAACAAAATCCAATACCATTATTGGTCCGTGAACCTACCTTGCTTTGACGTCTTTCAACAGAATTATGCTCAATTTAAAAGTTAGTACATACTAATTTACCATTCATTAAACAGAATGTACATTTCAGAGAATTTTTATAAAAAATTAAAAAAAAAATTTTTTTTTTCATATCTCCTCAAAAAAAATCACATCACAGAAATTTTTAAGTTAAGCATATTTTTGAATTCCTCATGTCTGAAAACCATGGTTTAGCCTTTTAAAATAGTCTGATATGTCAATTGGGAGACAAGATATAGATTTTTGGGGGTGGATGCTGGCAGCCACTTTGCTTTTATGCAAATGAGGTAGTTCATCCCCAATTTTTTATTAACAATATTTTTTTTCTGAAAGACGACATCCTATGGAATATTTTAATACCCTATTCATAGATTCTTGGGGGGGAGGTACATGGTAGGCCTTGCTGGCCCCCAGACTACTGCATTTCCCCTGAAAAAGCTGGATTTGTTGTATTTCTCTCTAACCATGTGGGAGAACCTTTTTCCTGCATAGACTGTTCCTTTCCTTCCACAGATTGTTCTCTCCCGTAATTTTTGCTTAAGCTCCAGTCAATTATCCCGACTGAAATGAGACGTCATGGTGAAAAAATCCACTTATCCATTTTTGGAGACATGCTCCGTGTGTTTTGTACATACATCAACGTGTCCAACCTGTTATGGTACACAGTCTTACTCACTGCTCTGATCAAACTGGTAATATCCACTAAGGCCACCATCATTTAATGCTTATTCTAATATGGCTGCCATCAGCATTGCCACCTAGTGGCACTCACTGAAACCACTTCAGTGGTGTTGTAAGGCCGATATTTGTTCATTTGTGGAAAATCAAGAATAATCTTCTCACCTGGTCCTCGTCACTTTCATTTCCCTGAGACAAAATCTTCATTAAACTTGACCAGCTAGGAGCTGTGACAGCCACAACCTGAAAAAGATTAAGAAATATTTCAACTTAACTCGAGCAACAGAATCCTGGGGCAAAGATCAAGATTCAATAGAAGAATCAATGAACTCGCAATGATAGTCAATAATTCAACAACCATAGTATCAAAACTTGAAGTCGTGTAAAAAGAACTTCCATTGGAGAATAAATATGGTCAGAATAAATTCTAATTATGACATCACTGGTATTTTCTGCTGGAAAACATCTAAAATAGAGTAAAGAAAACAATAAGGAACCTCTTATTTCTATTGATATTCAGACCATCCTCATCTTGGTTGTTTTTCATACAACATTTCGGCTGCTGCACTCTACAGCCTTCGTCAGGTAACATCTGGTAGATTTGGGGAAGTAACGAACCAAACCCTTTATTTATCCGACGGGGGTATATTGACCGTACTGCCCTCTTTTAGCGTTAGTAGTATTGTTATACTGTCTCACACTAGGATCGAACCTAGAACCATCAGATTACTTTACAGTAATTTGTCTGATGCTGTAACCACTGCGCTATGTGTCCATGTGGACAGTGGTTACAGCATCAACCTCTTAAATCTAGAGAATCTAGATGTTGATAATAAACTATATACCCTTTAAAATGAGGCCTCAAAAGGTCAGAAAAGCTTTTTTTCCAAAAATTTAAATTAAAAAAAATGTTTCTTTCAGTAGGGGTTTATTTCTAGGTCTGTAGACAAAATGGTATGGCCAGGAGCACTGGATTACACAAACAAATGCATGCACGTGTGAAAAAAGGATAGAACCTTCTGCTATCTTTAATGGCTATCGTTGTTCAATATTCAAAATGCACAACAAAGGACAATTTCAGTCTGAATTTCTGAGATGAGGAATTGTCATTACTTGCTTATAGGCCACCACGGCAGCCATTAGGTTTGATTGTCACTTCTTATTTACCCTCTTATCATCATTGTGGCACTGAAATTATTAAATGATTGCAAAGTAGTCTCTCTTGGTGTGACAGACAGATGATCAAATTGCAAATTATACTATAGATGATCATTGGGACTAGAGCTACCAAAATCTGCGTGCTGGATTTGTTTCTTAATTTGCCATCAAAGCAGAGCAGGAATTTACAAGATTAACTTTTACTTGCATTATCTTGGTTGGTTTGAAACAAAATTCCAATTGTGGTACCACCCAGCCTTCTTTAGGGGCCTGCTATATTTGGTAATGCTCTTGGAAATTCGAACTGAACCCTTTACTTAATCCACAGGGTTAGTTTGTTTTCATTCTGCTATCTATATCTCACATTTACTTCTTAATTAATTTGTCTTTGTGATGTCATAACATTGGGAAATAAGGAAATTCAAAGAATCAGCACACATGTTGAGATCCAAAATCTTCATAATCATATACTGATTCATTCAAACTGATGTTGTCATCTCAGTTGTTACAGTTTAAAGATTTTGTACCCTCTGACCTTCTCTAGGTATCGGTCATAGTTGGTAATTTTTTCAAGAATCTTGAACTAAACCCGTTATTCAATCAACGAACATAGTGTTCTCATTCTGCTATCTGCCAGGGGGATAACTCGTATTAGTAAGAAGAAAAATACTGCTAAAAATGAACAAAAACTAAACATCTTTTCATAGTATGTTAGGGGTGATCAATCAAAAGATTGGAAAAAGGGGTGATCAAAGAATAAGTCACTCTTTTCACCTTTTGTTAGTTATCACTGAAACATTTGAATTTTCAAAGAACAAGTGCGAATGCTGCTGGACTCAAACTAAAGGATTGATTCAGCCTAAACTTATATTGCAAATCGAACCCCCTATTAGAAACCGATTTTGGGGAAAGTGAAAAAAAAAAAAAGAAGTTTTTTCTAGACATAATATAGAATAAATGTTTAAATGTATGTGTGATACATATATAGCCAGCCACACCAACTTAAAAACTGAAGCAACCTTGACTGTTTCTAATAAATAAAAATGTTGATGGTTTCAAATAAATAAAAATGTTGATGTTTCAAATAAATAGAAATGTTGATGTTTCAAATAAATAGAAATGTTGATGTTTCAAATGAATAAAAATGTTGATGGATTCAAATGAATAAAAATGTTGATGGTTCCAAATAAATAAAAATGTTGATGGTTCCAAATAAATAAAAATGTTGATGGTTCCAAATGAATAAAAATGTTGATGGTTCCAAATAAATAAAAATGCTGACAGTTTCTAATAAATAAAAATGTCGATGGTTTCAAATAAATAGAAATGTTGATGGTTTCAAATAAATAGAAATGTTGATGGTTTCAAATAAATAGAAATGTTGATGGTTTCAAATTAATAGAAATGTTGATGGTTTCAAATAAATAGAAATGTTGATGGTTTCAAATAAATAGAAATGTTGATGGTTTCAAATAAATAGAAATGTTGATGGTTTCAAATAAATAGAAATGTTGATGGTTTCAAATAAATAGAAATGTTGATGGTTTCAAATAAATAAAAATGTCGATGGTTTCAAATAAATAAAAATGTTGATGGTTTCAAATAAATAGAAATGTCGATGGTTTCAAATAAATAAAAATGTTGATGGTTTCAAAAAAAATAAAAATAATCACCGCAAACATTTTCTGTGTGAGGAAATTGTGGTATTTGTGGAGGGTTTCATCATAGGCCTTTTTGATGTGCGGCTGAAGACTTTCTCTTCGATTACCATTTTTGTATTCTTGCACCATATTTGAGAGGAAGGCGTAAACGAACTGCAATGCCCTGAAAATACACGAAAGGAAAAATGTTTTTCTTCAAAGATTTTTATTGCCTGTTTTTTCAAAGGGTTACAAGGACATAATGGATGGATTTAAGTTCTCTTATCTTCTAAGAAACCCCAGGAAGTCATAGATCATTTTGAAGGTTATAAGATATGGATTTCATTTATGGAAAAATTGTGCAAATGTGATGGTCATGTGACTACAGTATGTATTCAAAATGGCCACCATATTTAAAATGTACCTATGTGTGTCCTTGTACAGGCTTCAATATCATAACCTTTTGCCTCCATCTGAATTCTTTACCTCAGGGAAACTGGATTATCATAACCTGTAGCCTCTGAATATAGTATTTTGTCTATCTTATAGGAAGACAGAGTCACCATTCCTTGAAAATCAGAATTCAAGATCTTGACTTTCACAGGGGCTTGAATCTTGGACTTAGGCAAATGTACAATTAGTCTAATCATGCAGTAGACCCATCATAGAGTTAATAGAACGGTTGTTTATCTGGGAGTAGTAAACACTGGTAGCTACTAGCAGCATGCCCAACAAAATAACAAACAGGTGTGCTTGGTTGCTCAATAGAAACCATCATGAGACCAATGTTGTTTTATAGCATGCTGTGTTGCGGGTGATCAATTGAAACATTGAAAAAAAGGGTGATCAATGAATCAATCATTTCTCTTGCCTTCTGTTAGGCAGGGATTATTAAAAAAAAAATCTGAATTTTCCAAAGAAAACAAAACAAGAATGAACACAGATGAACAGAAATTAAGGGATCAGTTTAACATAAACTTACATTGCAAACTGATACACCCATTAAACTCTTTAGGGAGGATTTAAGAAACAAAACAAAAAAAAAGGGTTTTTTTTTTCAAGATTTAATAAGGGGTAAATACTTAAATTTTCAGTCCTGTAGTTTTATTGGTGTGGCCAGCATGTGATACATAGGTACATACATACATAGCAGCCAGCCAGACCAACTTGAAAACTGAAGAAAATATTTAGTTTCTAATACTATATGACTTGAATTTTTAAATTGGTATTCTGTTGGTCAATTTGTCACAATTGAGAAATATCAATGAATGTGTCAGAAGTTAAAACATTGGAACTATCTCTACACGGTATTAGGCCACATGTGTAGCAAACACAAAGGTAGCAGGAAAACAGGTGGCTAATTAAAACTGATGGACAAAAGATAGAGGACTATCTATAATAGGAAAGCAAAGAGTCAAGGCACAAAGATAGAAAGAGGCGATTCACTAAGAGTAAGGTTACCCATGCACTGAAAGTGACATTGTAGCGATCTCACACATGAAAAGATTTAACAACCTTTCTCTCACTATGACTGCAATTTCTCATTGTAGTAACTATTCATGTTTTAAAATAAGGGCTTGTTGCAGAGAATGAAACGAGACTTGTGATATCGTTTTTTCTTCGTGTTTGCATTTTTATTCCACTAGGGGTAAAGAAAAATTAGAAGCCTGATTTGCATCTTCCTCCCAAATTCTTTTTTCTTGGCCTTATCTACACTCCCAGAGGTTGTCCATTGAAATCTTTCAATCTTGACCAGAGACTCCAAAATATCTCCAGACATGCCCTGAATTTCAGCATACCAACAATATGACCCCTCAAGAAGTACCATAGGACACCATAAATATTCCTTGCTGAAAAATATTTACTTGCTGTGTCTCAAATACTTATACACCCGTTACACTATCAAAAATAGAGGCATCTCTAACTTTGAGAAAGTTTGCTTAATGCCACTTTGCTTTTACAAAAGATCTTGAGCTGCCATAGCTTTGAACTGTGTCTGTGAGCATCTGTACTTTAGCTAGATTTATTGTGGGCATCCGTTAACGAGAGATAGTCTAAGATATCGGAAAAACCCAAGAGATGAGAGTGTTATGCTTAATGTAAAACTGGCAGACAGATTATTTTGGTGGGGTCTGGGAATGTTCAAAATTTTTTTTCCATTTATATAAATTCATAATAATTTCTGTTTCATTCAATGTCATTTCAACTTATGAAAGGTTTCATAGGAATGCTTCATTTTTCAGATAACAGGGGAAAACCAGTATGGTAAAATGACGGAATAGTCCAAAGACTCTTTCTGGGTCTGGAAATGAAGAAACCTACCTTTTGAGCCAGAGGCCACCGACTTTGGCCAAATCTGTATTTTTATTGTCTTTCTCGTCTTGTAACATTGCTTCAAAGTACTGGAATTTTTCTGGGTCTGAATCATGTTTTCGTTGTAATTTCTGTAAAAGATTAAAAAAAATGGTGCATTTGTGAATTGGCATAACAGTTACCGGCACGGAAAACGAGGATGGTGAAGAGTTAAAGTTTTGGCTGAGGCTGTTTACGTTCGCTTCACACCAATGCCCCAGAGAAAGGCATGAATCCACTTTTCCAAGCAGATGGAGCCCTGTTGAGTAGTCCATCAAATAGAAGGTTACTTTGATAGAAAGAAAAACCTTCAGCTTGAAAGTCACCATAACTGGCCCCAAGCCTGGGTAAAGGAGGAGGGTTGGTAGCAGGGCTCACAATTCTACCCCATAAAACCTGTTTGCAACTGAAACCTCAACACAATGGTCTTAGCTCGATATTCCCAAAGTGTGTACAGAAATAAACACTATCATTGGGTAAGTTTTTTTTTTGAAAACCATAATCACCACTTAGAGTAGAATATAAATGGATTGAAAAAAAATTGTAGAGGTCTGTTTTTAGCACAACAGAATATGAATTATTTTCTTGCACATCAATATCTACTGGGGTCATATGCTAAGAAAAAAAATTAAAAAAAAAAACAAAAAAAAACAAACATGACCACGGTAATTCTATTAGATATTCTGTTGCCTCAAAAGCTATTATCAATTTTTGACGAGTATTTCTTTCAGCTTAATAATTTGCTGTTTACTATTGATCATAGAGTAATATGAGCATTTGCAATAGAAAGCCATAAAAATTAAGACAAAAGAAATACTAGACAAAAATTAATAATGGTTAACAACACTTTTTGTAATAATATTGAAATCAAGATAATATTACTACTAATACTACTTGAGGAAAAGCCACTAGAATTAAGATGAAAGAAATACTAGTCAAAAATTAATGATGGTTAACAATGCTTCTTGTAATAAAAAAATAAATCAACATAATATTGTCTTACAACCTAGTTTCACAGACAATTACTGTTATAGAATTCAATCCTCCTGAGGGCCTTGTATCAAACTAAGCTATGAGTATTTTTGAAAAATTTGGGTGTCTTGCCATAGAGCAACAGTTATCAAGCTAGCCTGATAGACCATTATTTCTGTAATAAGTTCAAATCCTTGCTGGGTGCCTCAGACTTGTGGCCTTGTGCCAGACTGAAATAAACTTAGCAGAAAAAAATCTTTCACATGACTGCACACTTCTCCACCAAGAGAGGTTACTAAGCAGAGACCATCTTCTCTGTAAGTAATTTGAGACAGGTAATATAGGATAACATGTAACAAGTAGTGTAGTAGAATTCGCTATTAAGTGATCAAAAATCTTAAAAAAAACTTTCTGGGGGCTGGATTATGACAGATGTTCGGATCACCGATCTATCAACAGAACAATTAACGGAGTTACACAATTCACCCATTTATGGCTAAAGTCAGATTTTAGCATAATTGAAAATATCATGAATGAAGGTAATGAAAATTGAAACAGGAAGCATGTTTTTTATCTTGGGAGTGTTCATATGTAATTAGTCATACGCTTGGAGAGGCCAATTTGTCATACGCATGGTTGGAGAGGCCAATTTGTCATACGCATGGTTGGAGAGGCCAATTTGTCATACGCATGGTTGGAGAGGCCAATTTGTCATACACATGGTTGGAGAGGCCAATTTGTCATACACTTGGCTGAAGAGGCCAATTTGTCATACACTTGGCTGAAGAGGCCAATTTGTCATACACTTGGCTGAAGAGGCCAATTTGTTATACACTTGGCTGAAGAGGCCAATTTGTCATACACTTGGCTGAAGAGGCCAATTTGTTATACACTTGGCTGAAGAGGCCAATTCATCACATGCTTGGTTGAAGAGGCCAATTTGTCATACACTTGGCTGAAGAGGCCAATTTGTCATAGGCATGGCTGAAGAGGCCAATTTGTCATACACTTGGCTGAAGAGGCCAATTTGTCATACACTTGGCTGAAGAGGCCAATTTGTCATACACTTGGCTGAAGAGGCCAATTTGTCATACACTTGGCTGAAGAAGCCAATTTGTTATACACTTGGCTAAAGAGGCCAATTTGTTATACACTTGGCTGAAGAGGCCAATTTGTTATACACTTGGCTAAAGAGGCCAATTTGTTATACACTTGGCTAAAGAGGCCAATTTGTTATACACTTGGCTGAAGAGGCCAATTTGTTATACACTTGGCTAAAGAGGCCAATTTGTTATACACTTGGCTAAAGAGGCCAATTTGTTATACACTTGGCTAAAGAGGCCAATTTGTTATACACTTGGCTGAAGAGGCCAATTTGTCATAGGCATGGCTGAAGAGGCCAATTTGTCATACACTTGGCTGAAGAGGCCAATTTGTCATACACTTGGCTGAAGAGGCCAATTTGTCATACACTTGGCTGAAGAGGCCAATTTGTCATACACTTGGCTAAAGAGGCCAATTCGTCATACACTTGGCTGAAGAGGCCAATTTGTCATACACTTGGCTGAAGAGGCCAATATGTCTTACATGTAATTGAAGAAACCAATTTCTCTTACCTCAATATTGCCATTAACATCGGATTTCACAATTTTAAATGTAGTGCCAAGACAGTCTATAAAGGAAAAGAGAAAAAAAAAAGAAAAATGGTTATTATTTTGAGTTAAATTTTGACTAGTTTTTACCTTCACCTTAATTTCAATTGTTTTTTTTTTTCAAACAACTTTCAATTTGGCCATGAATGATGTATCACAGTACTTCATTCAATAAGCAAAATAATGATAAGATTGATTTATTTAGACCACTGGATCTCAAATATGAGTAACAAAAACATGGTGCTGATAGTTAGTTGTAGGGGGTGAGTTCAAAAAAGTCTGAATAAGCTTTAGCTAATTCATGAAAGTCTTAGCGGTGGATTAGTAAGAGCAGCCAGGTGTAAACTAGATCCCCTCTGTCAATGAAGATGTTGGTTTGATTCTCAATGAGGGCTTACTCTTTATTTCCGAACATACTGTTATTTTGTTGTCATAGAAACAATGGCCCAAATCAAAAGTTGAATTAAAAAACAAAACAAAAAAACAAACAAAAATTAAGATGGTGGCAAAAACTATTCAAAATTCAATGAAAAATAACGTGTTACAATACTTCATCCAATGATAAAGAATGGCCATCACTGTCAATAACTGGACAACCTTATCATCAAAATTTGAAGTCGTGAGAAAAAAATTTGATCAAAGAAAAAGTATTTTCAGCATAAATCCTATTTATGACATTACTGATGTTTTCTCTGGAAAATATTTAAAATGGAGTAAAAAAAAAACAAAACAAAAAAAACCCTCTAGATTCTGGAGATTCTAGATACTATTAATAAACCTATCAAAATAAGGTGCAAAATAGTAGAAAAAAAAAAATTCTTTTCAGAAAGGGTCTAGTTGAATATTGATGCCAATTTCCAAGTCTGTAGACAAAACAGTAAGGCCAGGAGCTCTGGAATGCACAAACACATGTACATATAAAAGATAGAACCCTTCACTATCTTTGTCGGCTATGGTTGTCCAATTGATTTCAGATTGAAGAAATTTATTACATTAGTTATTAAGCCTTTTAGTGAAATCCTGTTTTTATTCATGGTCTTCTGGACGAGTGATGAAATAACCTCTATTGATAGAAAATTGATAAGGTTTTCAGATGTGTCCACATGTGACGCTCTTTGGATAGTCCCAGTTATGTTAAACAACAGAAATAGGAAGAAAGCAAAAGATGTGAGATCAGTAAAAGGCGTAACACCTACTCTAATCAATTTGTTTACCAGCTGCTAATGATGTCATGGTACGAAATCTGAGTTCTGCGTAGAAGTCAAAAATGGCCCCAAAACGCCAAAATTGGCCATTTACGATTTTAATTGAAAATAATACAAGCAAAATATTTCCATATCACAATATTTTACAAGTATGAAAATCAAACGACTTAACGAAAGACCAATTGCGCTTCTGCTTCCTTCTTCTATCATTATCACTATAGATAATGAATGTATTATTAAACTGGTGGTTTTTGTCATTCAACCAAACTGTACATAGATATTGATTTGATATAGAAACAGTTCATTCTGTGCTCAATGTGTAGTTTGAGAAGTCCCCTATTCACTGAAGTAGCATTTTGTAAGCGTTTATATCGTGCTCACAATTCTAACATCCGGTAAAGGCAGGTCATGTATGACTGAACGTTGAAAGGTAATTCTCAGTAACAGCAAAGATAATCAAGTTTCACATTCATGCCTTTCCCAAGAGTATTATTAGCTGATTCCATTTTCAGTGCCATTAACCAGTAGGCCACCTACAACTCCATATCGGGTAGCAATGCAAATAAAAACTCTGATACACACTTGCCATAATACTGTTTTATAAGTAGTAACCCATTTTAAAAACAGTTTAAAAAATGTGAAATCTGATAAAAAAAAATTAATTTAATACTTAACTCCATTGTTCTCAAAATTTGATACAGAATAAAAAAATTCCCTCTTATCCCACCCAGTATTGCAAAGGATAGTTCGTTATTTAAAGCTGAAACTGTCTTAAAAATGACTAAAATCAGCTAGACTACCCTATATCCAGCTATCAACAAAATAACTATATACCAAAACACCAGAACAAATTATTAATATAGATTGTGCATTTTCTTTTACAACACGTATCCGATTTAATCAGCAATTGAAATTTTTATAGGCTAAATTGGAAAAAAAAATTGGGAAAAAAATTAAAAAAAGATAAAAGAAATAAAAAAAATCGGCCAGATCTAACCAAAAAATGGCTAATTTGGCAACTGATTCCGCACTTTTCTCTCCTCCTCCCCTTCATTTTTGCTTTCCAAGCAGTGGCAGCTTTCTTGCTTTTTCCCACTCCTTCATTAAAGTACCAATCCAACCTGTCGGTCATGCACATTTTTTTTTTTTTTTTGCTCCCTCTCTTATAAAAGTACCTTACAACTGGGTAAAGATTACATGCTCCGATTATTGTGATTCAATTACTAGTTAATCACCTTGGAAAAATTCACAGATATATTTGAATTTCTACAAGATTAATTTTTCGATAAAAGAAGAGTCCATTGTTTTAAATGGTGAGTGAGAGAAACAGAAGAAGAAAAAAAAATCACATTCCATTTATAAGTAGAATAACTGGGGGGGCAGTGTGTATGGCGGGGTACAAAAATATCAATGAACAAAGTTTGAAATCTGACTAGAACTGTTCATGTTCATCTCTACCTAATACCCTTGGGAAAAGCATGGATCCATGTGTCCCTATTCCATTGCCAAATATCTTGACAAAATGTCTCGTTACTAGCATACCATAATAATTGATGGAGAAGAAAATAATTGAGTGGGCACTTGGATAAACAAGTCTCTGATAACTACCTAACTTGCTCAGGCAGTTATGGTAAAAAAAAACTGTTACTTGTTTTAGCACCTTGACAGAGGTCCAAAAAAGAATTTGGAATAATTCCTCA
>OY735242.1:33766334-33856334 GCA_963457665.1 Thysanoteuthis rhombus | reverse complement strand
TTTTACAGACAAGGCATATCATTAGAAGATTGCTGGAAGAAGTTTATTGCTCCAAATGGGTCAGATTTTGATTGGATATTAACTATTTCTGGTTGTTTATAACATTCTTCATCTCACCATTCAAAAACGACGTTTCATACGTATCAACCTAATATGTCACCATAACTCAAATATTTCATCATGTGTGCGATGCAGATGTTATGACTAATAAATGTACGAGAGTCAGATGTGCAGTCTGCACAACCCTGCCGTGATGTCGGGGGTGGGGTGGAGGTGGGGGTGGTGGGGTTGGTAGAGCGAGGACTTGACATGACCGAGCAATAATTGTCACTCACTCAGCAACTTTACATCCATTGTCTGATAGAAGTGGAAGGAGGAGGAGGGCAGAGAGTGGGTGTGTGTGTGTGTATGTGTGTGTGTATGTGTGTGTGTGAGTGGGGGCGGTGAGAGCAGATAGAATAGCTAATATAATTAATTCCATCTATGGCTTTCATGACGAAAAACCACGGAATAATCACCAGAGCAGTGTTTCTCGAATTGTGTGTTGTTGCACAATAGCATCTGGCAACTATACTCCGATCGCGACGCATAAACTACCCCCCAACCCCCCGTCCCCCCGAATACGCACACATGTGTTTTGATCCTTGAACCTCTCCAGTATGGGTACAATTACATCCATCTCACTTCCACCGTACAGTTATCAATCTACTAGTTTTTGTCACAAGACTCTGTGAGATCTCCGCCATTTGAGCAACTAATGAAACAAGAAAGAGGTGATAAGTATCTATATCAGTACGCTAATATAAACAAATTTTGTTCATTGACAGCTGAAATGTTTCAGTCCAATTCATTTCAGCTTTACAGTATGTTGACTAACAGAACATCTTTAGCATACACTTACATTGTAAATTGAACCTCTTCCCTGAATAAAAAACCATTGGGTATATAATTTTCAGACACAAAAAAACCCTTAGTATATTTCTGAATTTCTGAGATGAAGTATTATTATTTCTATTGATATTCGGACTATCCTCATCTTGGTTGTTTTTCATACAGAAACAAAAAAACCCTGTTTTTTCTATACATAGTAAGGAGTCAATGTTTTAATTTTGTGTGGCCTGAATGTGCAATGCATATATACATAGGCAGTCAGTCAGACCAGCTTGAAAACTGAAAAAACCTATGTTGACAGTTTTGGTTGAGGGTTTCTGATGATACATACCAAGTTCCATACCCTAATTATGATTTATGTATATACATACAGATATATATATATATATATGATACAAATCAGAAATACAATATAATATAATACAATCTCATTTTCCTTATTCACAGTCTATATGGCCTCTATTTGTTTCTTTCAACGTGATGTTATTTATGCTATTACGAAATGGATATATGATCTGACAGTTATTTGGGCCTTTGCGATACGGGTGGCTGTTTAGCTCAATGGTAAGAGTAATGGTACATTGAAGTGGCTACCCTATTAGTTGCTGGGTTGATTCTTACAGCAGCCCCATTTTCTTTAATTGTTTATTCTATTTACATTGCCAAGGCCAAATGATACATTCTCTAAGTAATAATGGGGAATCATATCAAATAAGAGCTTCAATATAATATAATACAATTCATAATCATCGATATATATATGGATATATATTGGTTTTTATACATGGGGATTAATATTTCATTTAATTTAATATCATTGCCATTATTATATTATTTTCTTTGATTGTTTATTCCATATATATATATATATATATATATATATATATAAGGAAGTAGATTTGCTATGCAAACATGTTGATGCCCAAAGAGGGCAGAAACATAGATATGTTTGTGTAGCAAATCTATTTTCTGCAATATTTCCAGCTCTTCTCTAAACCAACTTGACTCTTGCAATATAAAGTTGAATGTATCGAGCACCCTACAAAATAAATCCATCACATATCAGACATTGCCTTATATTATATAATTCTATATTGCAAACCAGGTTTGTACTAAATATATATATATATATATATATATATATATATATGTATGTACACAAATCTCCATAATCTAATTATGGCCAAATATATACAAATATATTTATTCACACTTCAATGGAATAAAGGTTTGGTGTGCCCCTATATATATATATATATATATATATATATATTTCATGATGTGCCAGCATTCAATGTAGTTTAAAAACCATTGGATTAGAGAAAGAATTCTGATCAATCCTGGAAGGACGCTTCTTCAGATGTCCATGTTTTGGCCAATGTGGGTCTCTACCCTAGAAACCGATCCTCCTCACCCTCATTCCTTGCATTGTGTAGAGCCCCTGCGGCATGAAATAGGAGAAGTTCCCTACTTCCTCCTTATTTCAAACCAACTTCACCCATTACCATGACCCAAAGCAAACTCTTTTTACATCTCTAACCTTGGATCTGATTTCAAGTGTTATTGTCAGCTCTCTCCTTTTGTCATTCTACTCAGCCTCAAGGATTGAACTTTTGACTTCTAGGAATTAAGACAAATGTTTTTCTCTAATTACCGTTGCTATGAGCCGAGTAAAAAACAATGTTCCCTCAAAAATTTATCAGTCAGTGCATGCAGTTTTTTTTTCCAGTGATAGAATTGTGTATGCACCGAATACTCGTGCGAATATAAACTTGTTTTCAGATGATTTTAGTATATCTTATCTCTCATCGCTAATAAAACTATTGGCCAATTATTTCTAATAGATTTGATTATAATATAAAAAGTGTTGTTGTATACCGGGACTAATTATCGATAAAATTGTCTTAAAGAAAAAAAAAAAGAAGGAAAGAAAGAAAGAAAAAAAAAAGAAGGAAAGAAAGAAAGAAAAAAAAAAAGAAGGAAAGAAAGAAAGGAAAAAAAAAAGAAGGAAAGAAAGAAAGGAAAAAAAAAAGAAGGAAAGAAAGAAAGGAAAAAAAAGAAGGAAAGAAAGAAAGGAAAAAAAAGAAGGAAAGAAAGAAAGGAAAAAAAAGAAGGAAAGAAAGAAAGAAAAAAAGAAGGAAAGAAAGAAAGAAAAAAAGAAGGAAAGAAAGAAAGGAAAAAAGAAGGAAAGAAAGGAAAAAAGAAGGAAAGAAAGAAAGAAAAAAAGAAGGAAAGAAAGGAAAAAAGAAGGAAAGAAAGAAAGAAAGAAGCAAAAAAAAAGAAGGAAAGAAACAGAGAAAAAATAAGGAAAGAAAGAAAAAAGAAGGAAAGAAAGAAAAAAAAAAAGGGAAGAAAGAAAAAAAGAAGGGAAGAAAGAAAGAAAAAAAGAAGGAAAGAAAGAAAGAAAAAAAGGAGGAAAGAAAGAAAGAAAAAAAGGAGGAAAGAAAGAAAGAAAAAAAGAAGGAAAGAAAGAAAAAAAGAAAGAAGGAAAGAAAGAAAAAAAGAAAGAAAAAAAGGAAGAAAAAAGAAGGAAAGAAAGAAAAAAGAAGGAAAGAAGGAAAGAAAGAAAACGAAAAAAGGAAAGAAAGAAAGAAAAAAGGAAAGAAAGAAAGAAAGAAAAAAGGAAAGAAAGAAAGAAAGAAAAAAAAGGAAAGAAAGAAAGAAAGAAAAAAAAGAAGGAAAGAAAGAAAGAAAAAAAGAAGCAAAGAAAGAAAGAAAAAAAGAAGCAAAGAAAGAAAGAAAGAAAAAAGAAGAAGGAAAGATATCTTATTTAAAATTATCTGAAAAAAAAAAATACCAGCTCAAGAGACTCGTGGAAGCATTTTTTTGGAAAAAACAAACTAATTATCCCTAAAAATAGATCTTTTAAGAAATATCTAAAAACCATACCTGTACAAGATTTGGACATTGTTGGTCTTAAATGACCATAGGGTTGCCAAAAAGCAGTTTTTTTGAAAAAACAAAACAAAGTTTTCAGATGGTACCTAGTGATGTGTTCATGCAAAATTACAAGGTTGTAGCCCCCAAAATGTGACCAGGACTGCCCTGAAACACACACACACACACACACACACATGAGCAAAGAGAGAATTTCTTTTCTGTAGATAGCTTGGTTAGTTGGTCAAGCAAGACATTCATGGTGCTATGGTGATTTGATTACTACATGATTAAAGTTATCTAATTTTTTATGTGCACATTAAACTCCTTTGTGCACTGGTTGCAGAACACACACACGCATAAAACTGAGAGGGAACCTTGCTGCATATTAATGTTCCTTCTAATTTTTTTATAGCCTCCATGGGACCAAAAAGCCTGTGAGCAACTGACAAAGCACTGTGTGCAGAAAATGTTTCTGCACTTTGGAAACGATCATCGATTTTTTGTCCCTAGTTCATGAAACAAAAGTCAGTTGCTTATGACAAAAAGTGTAAAATAAAAATTTTCATTCCTTGTGTTGAATCACTGTAGCCCCCAAAATGACTGACCCAATCAACCAGCCAAGTGGGCAACAGATTCTCCTATTTTTGCTTGTTCGTTTAAAAGAACTTTCTCGGTCACATTTTTGGGGCTACAACCTCGAAAGTTCATATAAGTGTACCACTAAGCAACAAGTAGAATTTCTTCTCAATGACCAAGCAAGCAAGCAAGTAGATTACAGATTCTTCTCTCTTTTCTAATCAGTGTGTGGGGGGTTGGGAGCACTCCTGGTCACATTTTGAGGGCTAAAACTTTGAAAATTTGCCTGAGCGCACCACTAAGTACCATCTGAACTCCTATCCCCCGAAAAGTGCTTTTTTTAGGTCTCTACGGTCATTTTAAACCAACTAACAAAGTTAGAATATTTTTTAAAGATTTTTTAGATAATCATCATGGTAAAGGCTATGGTGATTCATTTATGCAAGATACGAACATTGATTTTTCTTTATTGTTTATTCATGAGCAAAGACAAATTCTCGGTAGACAGTCGAGTGACAGAAATTATGCACCAATTTCGACGCAATATGATCTTCGCATAAGCCTGCAATCAAATGATGCTGCTAAGCTTAGCTCAGTGATATTTTCTGGAACAGGTTTTATAGTTAATCCTCTTCTCCAGACTCCTGTAATCATTTTAGATTTTCACATGACTTCCAAATGTTTATAGTGGACTTGTCTCTACTTTATCCCTATATTTATCTACTCTGTTCTCGAGAGAATTCACATTTTCGGAACACACTATTTTATCAGGTAGACTATTCCATATTTGCCTTATGCTGACATTGAAACTATACATATCTAGTCTGGCTTTTTGCTCGTATATTTTCTGGTCATTCCCCGTTTCTTGTTCTGCGTGTATTTTCTCCCTACTTCTTGATTTAAAGCAAGAAAGATACAACAATTGCTTGTTTGGTCCTGAATATGATTTCTTGAACAAATACAAGAAAACTTTCATTCACCCCAATGGTTTCGCAGCCGATTCTGGCAGGAATGGAAATGAAATAATAGTCACAGTTGCATTTGAACCAGTATAGAGGGGAAAAGTTTTAGGTTTCTTTCTCACAGCCCACTGACTTTACTGCTACTCCACCCCTCAGCTTTAGTCACTTTTTGCACTTATATCTATTCTGACAGTAGGGAAAAAAATATGATGATTGAACTTTGAATTTGCAATTTTGAATATGAGAAATTGTTGTTACTGACAGAACTGAGCTATTAAATGTTCAATAAAAATGTGTTGGTGTTGGGATTCTCAGTGGTCAGAAATAATGCCAGCATTACTGATAGAATAGGATGGTTTTATGTATGACTAGCTGAAGTATCTAGCATTGCCTGGGAAGATATTTTCAAATAAACAATACATTAAAGAAAATGATATCCTATGGACATTTCATAGAATCTAAAAGGAGAAAAGCAAGCAAAAATGGTGTTTGGATAAAGACCTCAAATACGGATTTTTATTATTTCTTCATCGATTTCAAGTAATGAATTTTCGTAAATCTTCTACCATGTCCGGCCTGTATAAAGAAATCTGAAACATCCCTAATACACAACCAGTGGACTAGAATTTTACTGAATATTCTAATGGTCATCTAATCAACATAGCCCCACTAATACCCTGATTAACCAGCCAAGTGAGCAGAAGATTCTTCTCTCTTTTTTTGTCTGCGTGTCTGGGAGGCTCCTGGTCATATTTTGGGGGTTACCAACTTGAAAATTTGCAAGAGGACATCACTAGGCACCATCTATAAAAGTTCATTTTCATTTTCTTTAAAAGTGCTTTTTTGGGGTCCCTATAGTCATTCTGGACCAACAATATCCAAATCTTGTGCTGGTATTTTTTAGATAATATTTTAGATAAAAGATCTATTTTTTTAGATAATTTTTTTAGATAATGAATTCTATTACATGCACGAGTTACGGTGATTCATTTAGGCAGGGTACAGATATTCTTTCAACCTTTAGGTAATACAATAAGTAACATTGTAAATTGGGGTGAGTCTCACATATTTTTTCATTGCTTCACACTGTACAGCAGTACCCATTGGGATTATTTACATATTGACTGGCATTTCTGCCTAGGCTCAGAGAGTCACACAGAATATTAACATACAGAAAGATACATACTGCATTTTATATACCTGGATAAACTGTTAAAATTATACTTTTGTGCCAGGTGTATAAAGAAAGAATTTGCACACAACACCTGTCATTTTGAAAAAATTCGAAGTAGGTTATATTTCACACATGAGTAAACTACAATTTATTCCAAAAGTTTTTTTTTGCGTAGGAGGAGAAAGAGAAGAGAAAGTCTGCGTTTTCATAGATTTCTAAGTACAACTTATTGAAGGTGGTCCCAATCGGAATTCTCTTGACGTCATAGAGATTAAAAATTTATGAAGCGAGGCAAAATGATTTCATTATTTTTCAAAGGCAATAACAATAGAATTTATGTATTTCCTTCTGTTTTTCTTTCATCAATACTCTTATTTCTTACTCACGCACCATTTATAATACTGAGTGTGTACAGGCGTGAAATTTTCACACTAAGAATTCTGAGCGAGACCACCTTTGTTAATCAGCTCTTATTGACGCATAACTGTTTCGCTTTAAAAAGAAAAATTGAGAAAATGTCATGTACACAGGGAGAGGTTTATGGCTGGTTATGAAACTATGAAGTGGATATTTGGAGTAAGGTTATATGTAATGCCTGGTTAAGAACTCCCCAGGCACCCATCATTCATTTGTCGTGTTATGAAAGAAGAATTTTATTTCTTTTATACTGCAGAAGGTGTGCCATGGGCTTTTACGCGGAGGGTGGGGCAAATATACCCCCCCCCCCGCTATCAGGCCTACTCAAGAGAGGGTTTTTAAAGTTGGAACCACCAAGTCTTTAAAACAGTAATGGTGACATACAATTGTGTTATGTAACCCTAACTAAACGTATTTTCATTACTGGTGCTCCATCGCGTCACCCTGGGGCAGGCGTGTCAACGGGGAAACAGCGAGTAAAGGGGGACGGGGGAGCATCCATTTAAGGGGGGAGGAAAGAGGTGCCAAGTGTAGCTAAAAAAAAAAAAAAAGGGTAAGATCATTTTTTCAAAGATAGCCCATAACGCCCAAAATGACCAAAACCCACTAAAAAGATGCACAAAATAGTCAAAAACACGTCAAAAAAATGGCCAAAATATTTCTGCATCACATTCACCGGGAAGAGGGGCAAGTGATTCTTCGGGGTGGGGGCGCCAGGAGCACCTTTGGGGACGGGCCATGCATCTCCGTGAATGGTCAAGTGCATCAATTGACATCCTGAGAATACGGTAGGTCTTATTTGCGCACACACACACACACACACGTACACTTTAGTGAGTGTAGGTGGAATATCTTATCGTGTACACGGGGTTGCCTTTCAAGATATATTCAGAATATGCACCTATTCCCACGCTCCCCGAAAATATACACGATTGCCCCTCCCCCACCCAATATATGCTTCGCTATCCCCACCCTCAGAAAAGTCACTGCCTATGGGTGCGACTAGCTTTAAGCAAATATTGCGACTGCTACAACGTTATCACCTGATCCTGTGAGAAAAGATAAGCCTAGACACTATTGATCTTAATACGTGGGTAGGGCGGAGAGGGAGGGTGCATGAGAGAGAGAGAGAGAGTATATGGATTTTTTTTAACAAACCTCATATTGCAAATTAAAAAATTAAAGTGATCGAAAAAAAAAAAACAACAACAAAAAAAAAACACGGGAAAATCGAAATATCACCTTTTTTTTTTGAAAATCGAAGCTAGCCGTAAAATTTATGGGAGAAGATTACTTTTTAGAAGAAAAAATGTTTTTTTCACAAGTTTGAAAATTAAAAAAAAAAGCACATAATTAAATAACTGAACTTTAAAAGATGTCCCCTCCACCTTTAAAAAAATTATTGAATTCGAGAATCATCGCAAATTCATTTTAACCGGGAAAGAAAGTTATAATTAAAAAAAAAAGAGAATCCATAAAATTACCCTCCCCCCACTAATAAATAAATAAAATAAGCAAATGAAATATTCATGATGGGTGGGAAGGAAAACATCGCAACCCATTTTGCCCATAAAATACGCACGTTTGTTTTTAGAGAAAAATAATTTTTTTAATTTAAAAGCATTCAAAAACATACGTAAATGAATATACTTGACAGTCACAAAATGAAACCCTAGAAAAAAAATCCGAAAAAAAAAAAAAAACCGTGGAAAAAAAAAAGAATGATAAAAAAAAAAACAACATATGGGGGTTAATTCAGGGGTTCAATTCTTGGGCCCTGTGGACCTGTACTGTCGTATGTACAGCCCCGTGATCCCTGTAATCAGATAAGACAAAGAGAAGAAGAAAGAGTGACTTTGAAGAATAAATTGAATAAATGAAAGTAAATTAGATAAATCAAAATACTTACCAATGAATTTCACAACTTGACGGCTCGCTTGTAGAAATTGTACAACATTTACTTGTCCGTCAGTGACGACAGGGAAATGAATTTGTTCACAGCCGAAGAAAGTCATTGTTTATATTATATTTATTTATATATTTACTTATTCAAGAGTAATTTTCATAAATATTTACTTAAAAAGAATTAGGCAACAACGCGAAAGTGATCAGTGAATTTAAAAATCCGGGTTTAGAGCGAGCACTTGTTTCTAAAAGTTTAAATTAAAATTATGATGTAGAGGTCTGGGGTTAATTAAATTAAAAACGACACCTTTTTACTGATTTTTATGCTTTTAAGTTTTATGTATCGTAATTTATCGCACGGGGTAAACACATACACTATATCGTAATTAAATTAAGGGAAGATAATTTAAAAAAATATATGTAATAATTAGGAATAATACTTATTTAATCAACTAAATAAGTGAATTACTAATATATATATATATATAAAAAAAGCAATTAACTATAACAACACAAAGTTGGACTGTCAATCTAAAAGTTCGTGTTAAGGAGCAAGCACCTGTTTCTAAAAGTTTAAATTAAATTAGTGAGGTTACCGTAAAAGCAGTGGGAGGGGTGTAATTTAATTAATGACACCGTATCACTGCAATAAAAGTTTGTCAGATCGTAAACAGACACACGTAGGGAAAACAGACACAATCTATATTGTAATTAAGGAAAAAAAAAAACAATTAAAATGTATATTAATTACTACTAGGAGTAGGAATAATTAATACTTATTTGAATAACTGAATAAGTAAATAAATAGTCTATTTTCCTCCTCTCGTCAAGCTGGTACCGGGTTTTTTGTTGTTGTTATTATTGTGGTTGTTGTTCCATATGATATGACAATGTATCGGCAAATAATACAAAATTATTTTGGGGGTACCTGGAAAAAGAAGAAAAAGAGTTTCATTTTCATTTCCAAGTTTTAAAATACTGTTACCAAGTCGGGAGAAGTATGTAAAACAAAAACTTTTATACTTTCATTTTTCAACGTTATTTTATTTAGAAAAAAAGAAAGAAATAAAAGCTTATATATATATATATATATATATATATATATATATATATATATATATATATATATATACACATATATAAAGCTTTTGCAGTGAAAAGAAAAATTCTGTTTTCGCAAGATCTACTATATATATATATATATATATATATATATATATATATATATATATATATATATGTATATGTTGTAGATCTTGCGAGAATTGAAAAACGTAATTGACGTGAAACTAATTTTTTCTTCTCAATGACTCCTGGATTAAAGATAGGTGTTATTGTAAGTATGACGACATTTGAAAATAAAGTTGATACTTCGTCAAGTCACTGAAACGTTTCTATCCAATTCATTTCATTTTTCACGGTATGGGTCGTACTAATAGCGCTGTGATAAATGTAGGGAGTTACAGACAAAAAAACATATGATACACGTGGCATATTATTATGTAAGTTTTGAAAATGATATTGCATAAAAAACTCGTCTTTTTTACGTAATTAGAAATTACAGTTGAGATAGTCAAATCAACTTTATTTCTAAAGTTTTTTTTATTAATTGTAACTTTTTCTTCGACTAATACAAAAATAAACAATTTTGGGGTGTCAATATTGACTGAAACGTCTTTAAAAACACTACAAACAGAAAAAAAAACCGATTACGAAGCTTTTTAGTTTATTTTCTCCTCTTAAAAAAAAAGGTAACAAAAGTTTCTAAAAAGTTTTTAAAAATCTTCTAAACGCCACGTGTATTTGTATATTTATTTTTTGTCTGTAACACCAGAAACTACGGAAAAAAACTGGTTATGAGTACTTCTCAGTTATGTAGATATAAAAAAAAAGTTTTGTTTAAATGACTACTGAAATGTTTGTGTACAATTCATTTCATTTTTTTCACAATCAACGACACAATTAAATATAAGTTTCATACACGTCGTCATTTTAATTTTTGACAGTATTTCACAGGGAACTCTGTACTGTAACTTGTCATGAAATGAAAACAAAAGATAAACACTTACTTTAAAATAAGGACAGACGTTTCTTCAGGAAGGAACTTATCCACTAAGTTATACTTTTTGTTTAAAGTCTACTTTTACTAACAAAAAGTTCATCAGTCGACTCGGGTTATCTTTTTTTTTTGTTGCTGTGGTAGATTTTCAACAACACACAGGCAGATTTTCTTTGGTAAGACCGACTAAACTACACATTACTGAACAAAACAATCAACAATGATAAAAATATTAATTATAATTGTGCCCTTTATTTTTCATTAAAGGGTTTTTTTTTGTCTAAAGAACAAAAACACTCACATCACATGGCTCCAAAGCTTGAACAACAGCCTCAGTACACATATAGGATATAAGGTTACTTAATACTTACAATGGCTTTTCATAATAGAACTTAATTAATAGCCTTGTTGCTGTTGTTGATGATAATGATACTGCTGCTGCTATTGTTATTATTTTGTCCCACATGTAAAAGGTTTGAATAACAAGTGCCCGATGTCGATGGGAAGCGGTTTCATTCAATCGACATTCATTCTTGAAATTAATTCGTCTTTTTATTTCCTTTCAACTTCTTTCTATCGGTTGAAGGAAATAAAGTCACGGGAAAAAAAATAAATAAAGAAAACAAACGAGAAAGCACTCAGAGAGCGCATATTTCATCAAATGCCGTTTTCACAAGAATACTGAATGAAATAGGTTCGTATATAACTACAGTACAAGGAGACAGTTGACTGTGAGAAAAAAAAAAAAAAAAAAGAAAGAAAGAAAGAAAATTCTGGATCCGTTCCAAAATTTAATCAATTCTTCTTTAACCCGTAGGGCAGCCTTCCATAAAATGTCATCGAAATTCATTGATCGAGAACTTTTGCAGATATCGTACAGACGGACAGACGGACGGACGGACAGACAAGTGAATATATATATATATATATATATATATATATATATATATATATATATATATATATATATATATATACATATATATATATACACCTCTTCTAACTTCGTTAGCAGAGGGACATCAAATGTATCTTTTTCCAAACAGAAATTTCGACTTTTTTCTGTGACTTCTAATACGGAGATACCTATGGGCACTTCGATATTCGATTTTAATGTACCTTAATTCATTTTGTATTTACTGCAATTCGCATATTTTTCGAAAAATTTTGACCTTAAAAATCCAGGTGCGATTTCATCTATAGAAAACACGATTGCAGGACATTTTCCCAGCTGTTTGGTTAGTGTAGAAAGTCAGTGCCATAATAATGATCGGACGTTGATCATATAAAAAAAACTAGGCTCTCTGTAAAAGACCAGGGTCGGATCTACATTAGATAAAATCCCTTACAAAATAACACTGGTGTTATAGAAAGGAAGTATCCGTTGTTGGAAGAATTCTGTCATTTTTGTTGCCGGTAAACAGTGTGTAGTCGTTATAATTTTTTAATTCAAACTAACCATATTTTACATACTGAACGCACAATAAATATACTAAGATTGATTTGTTTTGATACTAAAACAATATTTGCGTCACTTTATTTACAAGGAGAGAGCGTGTTGTCATTTTGTTTTTTAATTAAACAAAGGATATTTAACATACTAAATGCACAATGATTTTACTATTTCACATTTCAGTGATACCTATCAGATCACTGAAGTGGATACGGATTTTACACGGAAAATTGATTTTTCTTTCAAAATTGAAGCTTATTCGGAGGTGCAGGTATCTATACTAGTATATCAAACATTGGGAATTACGGTATGCCTAATGCCATGACATCATAGACCGTCAACATCAACATTTCTTCAGTTTTCAAGTTGGTCTGGCTGCTGGCTATGTTTGTATATGTCTTGCGTACAGACTTCACCAATGTGATTAGAAGGTTGAATAACCAAACATTCACTATTATGTCTAAAAAAAAAAACAGCTTTTTTTTTGTTTGATTTTTTTTTACTATTTACAAAGTAAGTTTATGCTAAATCGATCCCTGGTTTGAATCCAGCAGCATTCATAATTGTTTTTAGGAAAAAAAAAAATTCCAATCACTGCCCAGCAAGAGGTGACAAGAGATGAGAGAAATGTTTGATTCATTGATCACCCCTTTTCTCTATTTTTTTAAAACACTGCATGCCGCCAAAAATCATCTGATAGTTTCTACAGAGTGACTGACCAGACCTGTCTTTAAATAAATTGCTCTCTTTGTGTACGTCATATATTGCCAATAATTGACAGCCATAAATATCTTTGTTTTATTTTGGAATATAGGTCTTGAATAAAACATGATTTTTTTGCTAACATGTAATGACACATAAATTGTGTTGTCAGCGTGTACAAAACAGGTATAAATCAACTAAAAAGACTCATGAAATATTACTTACTTCATTAGCCAGCAAGAAAAATACATTCCTGCATTATCTAAACTTTGTAAAATATATTCATTCTTTTCATAGAACACATCTTTCTAACTGGTCCCATTTTCTTCAAGATTTTATGATTTTTTATCTTTGGAGGTCTTTTATAACTTCTAGGTAAACAATTAGCTTGTTTAAATTGAACATTGTAATCCCTCAGCTTATTCTTGCATAAACATAAAATTGACCGCCAAAAAAAAATTACTGATGTCTACAAAATTGACTAAATGTTAATTCAGTATACAAGCTCAACTTTGGCTATTTTCACTCATTTCTGGAATGTTTTAGTGTAAGCAAGAACAAGCAGAAGAATCAAAAAATTGGCTAAAACTTTGTATCTACTGTTCTTCAGAGAAATTTTAGTGACTTGGTTTCACAAAAAAAATTACCCAGGAAAATTCTCTCCAAGAAGACACAGATTTTATTAAATTTGGTCCAGTTTTACAAAACTTATCATAAAATTAAAATCGTCACTTTGTGTAAAAAGCAGACTCATCATTGGGCATATTAAAGGCATAGTTACAGTTCGGACTAAGAATTGTCCTTTCCTTAGACTGGCTGCCCTCTCAAGGCTAGAAAGACCAATCTACCCTGCTATTTTACACATAACCGGGGGAGAAGAGATGGATTCGTGCCTTTCTCATGGGCACTTGTGTGAAGTACACATGACTGAAGTTTGAACTTGGGATACTGATTCCACGGTCAGAGCCGTTACAGACCACGCCTACCACGCCTCCTGAACCTAGATATGGTTCACTTTGAATTAAAATGATTCAATTTCACCTACCTTACATTTCTGAGTCTTTTCATGTACAGATGTCATTTGGTATAATTTTCATATAGATCACCTTGTAATACACCTGGACGTATTATCTATTTCCTCGGGGTCATTGGGTGTTTTGAATCTTTCAAGAATCAGACTCCCTCATTCCTGACTCGACGCTCCTCTCTTAACCTAAAGTCAGCTTGAAGCAACTTCAGCTGCCAGTTTGATGGCCCTTCGCCTACTGGATCCTATTGAAAGAAGAAAAAAAAAGATAACCCATTGTTACCTTTTCAACAAACATTAACAACATCAATTATCAATAATTTGCCTCGGTCAACAAAGTTGGAAGAGGTATATGTATCAACTCGTGTTTGTCTGCCCACCTGTCTGTCTGTCTGTCTGCACACTATCTATGATAGTTCTCGATGAATTTCAATGAAATTTTGTGGAAGCATGGGTTGTGGAAGATGTGAATAAATTTTGAGGCCGATCCAGGAATTTCTTGCCAATAGATATTTTTATTACTCAGTAAGGAAAGGGGTGAAAAAAAACGAGCAGTTAATGAAAAAGCTAAATTTAAATCTCAAGGGAAGTGACTCAATATTTGTACACTTGAAGTTCTCTCCCTGGTTTTTTCAAATGTTTTGATATCATTCTAATTTTAGTAGTTGGCAGAGGCATGAGCTCTTTGAGCACTTTCTAGCTTTTTAATTGCAAAAAAGTGATACTCTGAAAATAACAAGTCTGGAGAATATTCAGCATGTAGGAGAACTTCCCAAACTAGCTCTATGATTGTTGACTGCATTGTTTTTGTAACTTGAGGATGACTGTTGTCATACAATGGAATCTTCATTGCCCAGAAAAAGATCTCTCTTGTGCCAAATGAATTAACTGAATCGTCCCTAATTTTTCTGCAAGTTCAGGATTCAATAATTGTTTGGAATAGGTTCACCAAAACATTATACGGATTTTGCAAGGGAGATAACCTGGATAGATATTGTACATGATAAAACAGAGATAAGTGTTATCATTTAATCATTTAATTTTGATTGGAAGAAATTGTCGTCTGATTTAATCAAATCTTTTTCACCAAAATGCTTTCTATTGTAATTGTACCTTTCTATTCATCACATAAAACAAACCCTAACCCTAACCCTAAATACTGACTCTACCACTAACCCTTTGGGGTTAAACTTAATGAAATACTGTTTCAAATGTTCAGAATTTTATGCTTTTATTTGTTCCGTAATGGTTTAACAACAACAGCTAATAGTGTCTACTGAGAAGTTATCTCCCTTGCAAAATATGTTTTGGCGAACCTATGACAAACAATTACCTACGAGTCTTCTGTGCTGAATCTTCAAATGTTCCACCTATTCATCAATTTTCAAACAATTGACTCTTCCAGAGCGCACTTTGTCTTTCATTTCAAAATCTCCTTTAGTATTACTAAACTTTGCAATGGGGTAAGGTCAAGAGTACATCTTAATGTCTGCAGCAAAGAACATAGTAACCAGATATTTTTGAGGAGCAACTTAAATCTAAAAAGTAGCTCAAGTTGTGGTTTTGCATCTGCAAAATAATTCCTTAGGTGACAGGGGATCCATCTTCCACACAGCACCTCCCCATAGGGAAAGGGGATTGAGGAACTATCTTTGAGACGCCCCTTCCCCTATGGGCATTTGGGTGAGAAGTAAATGATGACTGAAAAGCCAACTTCCCCTGTATACTATAGTGTTCATAAGATTGGGGTTATCCAGGGTGGTAAGTAAGGGTGTTACTAATACAGAAATCTTTTTGCACTAAATCAACTGGAAAAAAATCCAGAAAACACCAAAACATGCTAAAAAAACACTGTTAACCTTTAAGAGGCATTTTGAACGGTTCAAAATGGCTAGATTAGTCTAAAATGGTTAGAAAATAGCTAAAGATTGGCTAAAAGTAGTGGTAATTGTTGAATTTTCGCACTGATAAAACATCATGGTGTCACCTTGGATGGGCCACACCCTTCCTTTGGTATGTCAGTACATCTTGACGTGGAGCATATTGTTACTCACAACGGCACCTTTCACTTATTTCACAACACATCTAATCATCACTTAAACCAGAAAGAACATTATACGCACAAAAGACCACTGTAGTAAGTCAACCCCTAAAAACTCTTATGGAACTTTTTTATAAGAATTCTTCTTAACAATGAACATCCTAAGACCTCTTAAGAACATGCAAAAAACAGTTTCAACATCTTGAATTGAAATTTGTAATATTCACTTTATTTAGCACTTTAAACTTGTACGTAATTCATCTAAATATCTAAAAAGCCTTTGTTCTTGTTGCTTGAAATATCTCAGTCCCCTTTCTTTCTCTTGTTCACGTAATGTTCTTCCCGCACCAATTTTGTCCATGAGGTTTCTTGTTCATATACCTCGCAGGTGACAAGTTCCTGCTGATTAGGAACTAGTATAAGTAACACCTCACTATAAAATCTACTACTGTCTCAGGGAACAAAGTATTTCAAGGGAGACCCAACTTGAAAAAAGCAATCTAATTTCATATTCCATAAGAGGATTTGTATTCTCACTACTAAATCACTGTGGCATATTTTGTCTCTGAGGGGTGAAAACCCTGAAACAACAGTAGTGTATTTATAGGGGATCTGTTCCCCAGACAGCACCTCACTATTTCATAACGGGGTTGGGTGAAGTTTAAGGTTAGTCTAGTTATTGGGGAACCCTCCTCAAGACATCTATTCTCCATTGCACAAATAGCAGCAAAGTTGAGATTACTCCTTAATATCTGTAACAAAGACCATTTTTTCCCATACTTATCAAATCTAAAATGACTATATCCTATATAGCATCTGTTAGGGTGAAAAATAAATATTGTGCAATGTAATGTATGTATATTTCTATAATTTCAAGTTAAAGTCGTTTATATTTTCTGTTTGAATAAAGAAGGATTTTACCTAGATGTTTTGTAAAACGAAGAACAATTAATATCATTAAATAAGTTTTTCTTTCACCTTAATTTTAGATACTTCTCATCATAACTCTGACTGTCAATAAACACAGTAGCTTGGAAATGGAAGATAAGCTGTGAGACTCAAACTCGCATCCCTTGATTAGATTTGATCTTCTACCAACCATAAGGACCTTGTAGCCCAATCGGCAAGAGCAGCTGGAATGGATAACCTTCCTGAGGAGAAAAGGAAGCGAGTTTGGATCTCACCAAGAACTTATCCTTTATTTTTGATCCACAGTATTTACTAACAGCCTTAGATTGACAGTCTGAGGTGGTTGCAATGAAAAGCATCTAAAATTAAGATGAAACAATACTTGTCAACAATTAATAATGGTTGACAATACTTCGTTTAATAAAAAAATCAAGATGATATGATATAAAGAACGACTTATATTGGTGATGAAATTTTTTAAATGATAAATTTTTTCAGAATTCAAATTTAGTGTAATTCCTGACTTTTGTGTGTTCACCTGGAGACCCAATTCAGTTTCCTCTGCAGTTGAACCTTTTTCTTACCGTGTTTATTCAACTGTTGCCCTTCGTAACGCTTTTGTTATGTAGTTTTCTGGACTTCATCTAATCTTTTTTTATTTTTCTCTTTTACCCTAAAACTTTCCTCTAATGTCAATTTACCTGTATTTTTTGGCTTAAAACAACGACAAAAGAGTTTATTGCCAGGTAAGATATTACTCCTTCAACTTCTATGTAAACTTTATTAAAACTATTCTAAAGTTTTTAACGTCATAACCCGGCAAAAAATAAAAAGAAACATGGCTTAATCAATATATTTTTTGATTTGAAATATCTATAATTTCTACTTTTGTCAAATTGAATATATCCATAATGAGCAGTTTGAAAAATCTTGTTGTTCAAATAATTCATGCGGTTTTTGTATTTTTAAAAGGTGTTTTTTACATCAATTAGTTTTGGACTACGGAAGACTATTTCTGATATAATTTTAATCAAATTCAAATCCCGCTTTTTTAAAACAAAAAGTATTTCATAATTTTGTATAATGATTGCTGATTTCGTGAAAGTGGCGTGATTTTGAAAAAATATAAATTATAAAAATTGAGATTGGAAAAATAAATTATTCTCAATAAATAACAACTTCAAAAAGAAAATGAAAGCTGTTTCTTCACCTCCAAAAATTATGGTAACTGATGTCAATTTAAAAAAAAAAACTTTACAAGTTTATATTTTCATGAAAAATACGAAATTTTTTTCCTGATAAAGTTGACTGATTGGCGCTAAAATCGAAGTTTCCTGTTATTGTTTTTTTCTTCCTAATCCACTCGAAAATTTGTTCTTCTTCGTTTTTAATATATTTTCCAGATATTTTCTCCTTCAATATGACAGTTCTAAAAAAAAAATTCCTAGATTGTAATATAAACTTCCAAGTATGATTGAATTGAATTAACCGAATAAAAACAAATAACCAGACATTGTTATTTGATTGGGTTTAAATGAATATTTCTTTTCATCTAATTGAATTAATCACACTGAATCATCGTTTTTTTTCAAAGATCATCGGTGTTTCAATCAAATGTGCCATTTTTCCTTAGTTTTTTCACTTGTGCCATTTTTTCCCGATGCTATATATACCTAAAATCAAAACAAAACATTTTTGAAGGTGTAATACTCCTAGTTTACTCACGCTAATCTTTTTAGAATTAAACTTATAGATTCATACTTACCTTACAGTATTCCAGATCCTTTATGTAACCGGCGCATGATGTACTGATTTTCAGGAGAAACTAATATTTTAATTTTAATGAAAAGAAAAACAGAAGGTCTGGTTTTTTTCTGCTATATTTGCAAAACGGCCATGTTTAGAGCAGAACGCGCATGCGTGCTGTGACTTTTTGAGCAGAAATCTATGAACACCGGTCGAGTGTTACAACGTTCAGAATTGTTTTATGGGATGACCAAGAAAATGGCACAAGTGAAAACTCAAGAAAAAAATGGCACATTTAATTGAAATGCTAATGATAAGAAAAACATTGAGTACGAACGAATGAATAAAAATAGAGGCTAAGGGTAAAAAATTTGGGTATAGGCTTTTCAATTAAACGTGCCATTTTTCCTATTTTTTAAATCTCCCACTTGTGCCTTTTCTGGTGCTATTTTTCCTATTTTTTTATCTATCACTTGTGCCTTTTCTGGGGCTATTTTTCCTATTTTTTTATCTATCACTTGTGCCTTTTCTGGGGCTATTTTCCCTATTTTTTTTATCTCTCACTTGTGCCTTTTCTGGTGCTATTTTTCCTGATGCTAATTTTTTTTACTCAGAATTGTTCTGTGGATATTTGAGAATCAGTACCGTAGAATCGGGTTACATGAACCTGACCAGACAACTTTGGACTTAATAAGCATATAGCAAAACATGCAATATGTTTTCTGTATTTTTTTGCATATTAATAAAAAAATTGGTGTAAACAAAAATATCAACAAACGTTTCCATAAAGTTGAAATGATGAAATGTCGTTTAATGGAAAGTTGTGTCATAAAAAAACTTTATCTTAAAAAAAACAAAACAACAACACTTAATTGGAGGAGAAAATTGGTGAATTCAAACGAAAGCATTTTTTTTAATTACCAAAAGTTCAAGTAGCGGATTTAGGGGTTCACAGAACTAAAATTGAACTTATTTAATTTGAAAACGTTTTAATCCCAACCTTCGCCCTACCATCACATTTAGATGAATTCAAGAGGCAGCAGTAGTATGGACACATATGTTATGACTGCTTTGAAGATATTTCATTAAATATTTCTCCACGGTATACGATTCCTTTAATTGTTTGTTCCGCTTGTTTATGTTGAAACGGATTTATCTGTTTGCTCGGTCGTTTTTTTTAAATTTTTTTTAAATTTAAAGAAATGTCTGTTCAATTTGTTTCTTTGAGTGTTCCAACTGCTTGGAGTTGTTTTGAAATAAATTGAATCTTGACTGACTTTTCAAATCAGTGAAAATTAGGAATTAATCTGCGCTCTAGCATGACGGTATCACGTGGTAATGTGGAGTCATCTACTTTCCTCTTTAGACCGCGAATTTAAACAAGTACCCTCATTCAAATAAATATATTTCAATAGTTCAATTTTAACATTCTTAATGCTACTCTCTACAGTGCTACCCATTTCCTCGAGACCACCAGTGAGGCAGGGAACTGGGTCCTATAGTTATACTGAGTGTTTGAAAAGAAACCCCGTGTTGGAAATTTTTTGATTCCATGGTCAATCCCTGTAAAAAAGTTCACAATATACCAGTAGCGTCCTTACGCTGGCTACGGCTTCAGCCATCCCTGCTTGAGCTTCACAAATCACCTTACCACTTCTTCAGTTCCTGTTTATTAAATATGAAACAAACTTTGTGGCAACAAACGACCCAAGCGGTGTCACTCATTTGACCTTGTGCCATCTTACCCATAACTGGGAGGAGAGATGGATATGTGCATTTCCCAAGGGCAGTAGTGCAAAGTGAACACAAACTGTCCCAGCCTGAGTTCAGACTCTGCTCACTGAATCTTTTCTCCAAGCCATTACGTACTTGGCCACACTTCCCCTCTGAATACACAAGAGTTACCATTTCTGTTAAAGATTTAATTCTTACCCATCCTGTATGTAGTGTCATCAGTTAGATATAGGAAGTACTGCTAGATAAATGGAGACCTTCTTATTTAGCAGTTGTGACCCTGGAATGTTATTTACTAAGTTTTTTACACTGAAAATGTTTAGTACCAAGTCATATTCAAGTAATTTATCAGGTTTAGCCATTTTGATTTTAGCCATATTTGAATGGCTAAAAGTAGCTAGATTTCCCAAGAAAAATGGAAAAAAAATGAAAGCAGAAAACTACGAACATTTGGAACTGTATTTCAGTAGATTCAACTAGAAAGGATATGATTGAGGATTAGAACTTCATCATCATCAGTCTTTTAACGTCTGTCGTTGGACATAGACCTTCCCCAGGTTTCGCCGCACTTCTCTCTCGTGGGCGTCCAAACCCCTAACCCTACCTATTAACATTAGCTACATGCCATATTGGCTCTAAAGAAAAGTATTTTTAGATCAAAAATGACATTATTTGATCATGGGTGAAAATCTAGTCACTTTCAGCCATTCAAAATGGCCGTAGCATCTGTATCTTCCAAACAATTACCCGTACTTTCTGTTACTGAATAATCTAGAAAGTTACCAAAATATCTGAAAACCTTGGAATTTAGGAATGAAATAGTTCATTATTTTGTTCTTAGTTTTCTTTTGTCAATCTTGGTAAAATATTTCTGAACCAGTCGGCCTTTAGAAAAAAACAAAACAAAATAATGAGATGAGGCTGTAGCATTGTGACATGTGATATTGTTGCTAGGATTTCAAATAGATAGATTAAAACTTCTATTCACTGTAATATTCATGAAGCGAAACAATAAATTCTGGTGGTAAAGCTCTGTGGAGGGGTTCGAGAGAAACAATTATTCTATTCTTCTGTCTGTTCCGCTTTCTGGTTACTATCCTTTCTACTCGTATCTTTTGTCCTTTCTCTTCTCCCTCCCCACCTATCCTTGCAATGTAATGAACAAGGGTGAGAATAAAGGAACGGCAAAGAAACTTGTCACAAATTAAAATCTTCATTCAATTTAGAGTATCTCAAAAACATTTGGAGAGCGCAGTGTTTATGTGCACACGTTTTATAACCAGGGCACAAAAGAAATTAAAAAGAGGTTTCAAATTTTGTAGATAGCTTACTGAGTTTTTATCAAAGAGACATTGATTCCCTGTGCTGAATTCAAAAGTGTGTACGTGCTTTTGTGTTGGGGGAAAAAATTAGCTTATGAGATTTTTGCGTACACCGGCAAAAATTTCGAGTCACTGAAGCGTATCAACAAAATCAACAGCTGAAGAATGTATTGGCTGGAAATATTGTTGTAAAAAGCCACAAAAAAGACAAAGAAATTAATCAAAAACTAAAAATCTTTTTAATAATGAAATATACTTAATCTCAGTTTCCAAAACATTCAACATGGAGTCCTCTCTGGATTGAGGTGTTTTGACTATAAAAGTAGTTTTTCATCTGCTTTCCATATGAAAGACGAATACACAAAGATTTTGTATTTCGCCGTATATAATCTGCATTTTTTTTCCCCCGAAAATTTTGATCTAAAAATTCCAGATTTGTATCCTCTGGGGAAGCATAACTGTCACTTGTATACATTATTGTAAACCCAGGATGATGCATTTTTCATTTGGAATAGAAGCCAAGTCTGCAGGTGCAAATTATCTCTGATGGTTGCTCTTACATGAGGACATTCAGTAAATTATTTCTCTGGGCATAAGAGATTATAAAAAGAAACACACACGCACACACCAATATTCAAGATGAATTGTTGTTCAGAATGAAAAATGGTGAAAGACGGTCACTAAACCAAAATTATCTCCTAAACTTCCAAAATAGTCAATTAACTGCTGCTAATTAAAGCGTTGGTTGTTGCGTCAATTAGTGTTAAGGGTTTAATTAATACCTGCTCACATTTCTCTTAATTAGCGTTGATTGTTTGTTGAGACAACAGGTTGTAAAGATTGATATTATCCACAGTTCTCGGATGAGTCACTGTGATTTTCTTATGCGTTATTCAGACTATCATCCTTATTCTTTTTGTTTTTTTAACACTACGTTTCGGCTGATGCATTCGCCATCCTTCCTTATTACTTGAAGCTTTGAAATGAGTCCTTGTCATTATTCCGCGAGTTATTTAGACTAATATCCTCATCCTTGTTGTTTTTAACTCTACAGTTTGGCAGATACATTCTCCGGCCTTCATCTTTGTTTGAAATTTTGGAACCTGAAATTGTTACTTAGGATAATTCCCGCTATTCTTATCCTTATTGTTTTTAACACTTTAGTTTGGCTGATGCATTCTTCCGGCTTCATCATTGTTTGAAATTGTGAAACAAGTTATTTTAGTGCCTTAGAAGCTTCTTGATCAGAAAGTGTATGGTCGTACTTACAAAAGAGCTGAATAATATCATAGTTCTCATCTTGAAAAAATCCTCACCAATATTACCTGATTGGTACAGACTATGGGAACCAACTAGAAGATACTAGCATGGATAAATTATTGCAGTGGTCTTCAAACTTTTACTACAATGGGAACCCTTTTCAATGATTAAATCTCCAATGGAACCCCTTCAAAAAACCTTCCCTTCTACATATATATATATATATATATATATATATATATATATGTATATATGTATATGTATGTATGTATGTAACTCTTGGATTTTAGCCTTGTTTATGTGATTATCTGAATGTGTACAAACACTTGATTAGAAAAGTAAAAACCAAGCTTAGTACAGAAAAATAGTATATAGAAAATTGAGTATACTGCAATAATGCTTTGTTTCAAGGAACCCCTGGAAATGAAGGAATCATTTATTCAATGAAGGATTATTAAGGAATTAATTTAAGAGTGAAGGAATCATTTATCAAATGAGAAATTATTAAGTACATTGCGAAAATGTAATTTTGTTTCATGGAACCCCTAAGAGTAAAAGAATCATTTATGTAATGAAGAATTATCAAGTATATTACAAGAATGTCATATGTTTTGCAGAACCCCAGGAAAGGTCATACTGAACCCTGAGGATTCTGTAGAACACAATTTGAATACCACTGGTCAAAAGAACAGCAAGCAGCTGTTTTTATTATAGAATAAAAGAAAGATACTTTTCTTTTCCTCTTTCCCTAGATCTTTGTTCTCTTATGCAGTTTATTGATCAGCAAATATTGATTGATATTTTGGGATGAGGTCAAAAGGTTGATCAGTATTGTTTAAGAAATCTTTTCTTGTAAACAAAGCCGATTCTGATCAATTTTGCTAATTTCTGAGGCCTTCCTTTGTTAATTCTAAATTCAATAATGTTTAGTCACGGAACACAGTTTGAATACCACTGGTCAAAAGAATTGCAAGCAGCTTTAAAAAAAATTTTTTTATCGAATGAAAGAAAGTAAATCAATGAATGATAATTCTTCATCTCAGAAATCCCAACAAAAAGGAGGATAGTTTGAAGCAATGGTTTTCAAAACTTTACCTATGTATATAACTATGGGATTAGGGCCTTGTTTATTTAATTATCTGAGAGTTTATAAACCCAAATAAAATACTCTATTGAATGAAAAAGTGAGAATGAAGCTTTCTGAGGAATGATAGACATATGAATGACTACTGACTGAACAGTGTACATGTCACGTAAATAACCAGAATGCTTTTAATTAAAAAAGCAAAGTGTTCATTTTTTTAATATGAAAAGCTCTGTTAGTGTTGGAGAAATGAAATAAATACATGTAAAAGTTGTGAAGGAATCGTTTCTGTAATTAAGAATTATCAAGATATTGTGAAAATATCATTTTGTTTGGTGGAACCCCTGGAGAGGGTGCACGGAACTCGTGAAACACAATAGCAAAAGCATTGGACTATTGTATAACAATGATAATTCCTTATCTTAAAAATTGTGAGAGATTTTAAGTTTTTGGTTTATATCAGCCTAGGCATCTGAGAGTTGAAAAAAAGTTAATAAAAGATGAATGCTTTGACAACTGCATGACAATTCTGGTAGATATTGGTAGATAATTTCCTGTTCAACTTCTCTAATTTTGTCTTTCCAGGTGAAGTGACAGACTTTTTGTTTTTTTTTCCTCATTGCTACTGTGAGTTGGTTGAGCGATGGCCTTGCCCACTGTAGTCACTCGAGCCTGGTCAGTTGGCCGGAATTTTCAGGAGAGGGCACGGCTACAGCGTCGCTCATGGGAAGAGAATTTCCGTCGGCAATGGGACGATACAAATACCTTTTTCAAGAGAGAGGACATGAAGGCAAAAAAAATCCAAAAGTGGACGTCTGATGATTTTTACCGGCGTAGGTCAGTTGAACAGCGTTTTGTCATTATTTTTTCTACATTTGTCAAGGGAGATAATTTCAAAATGCTAATAATAGAGTAGTCTCCACCTTTTTTTTTTTTTCAAGTGCGTAAAAAATTGTGTTTCATTAACTGCGGACATGCAAATCACAGGGCTATATCCCTTGGTAGCTCATTACTCAACATCCGCCTTTCTATCAAAGTGTAAGAGCTGTATCAATCTGGTTACACTATTTTTATTTTGTTCTGAAAATAGATTAATAATGATTTTTGTTTCAAACAAAATTTTAGGAAAAACTGTATTTACATCGAAAATATATGAAAATATTAGAAAAGGGAACAATTGAAAATATTTCTTTTAAAGAGAAAGATTCTTTTAAATAATTGAATGAATACATTAGAATGAAGCAAATCTTATTACTTTTACTAACATAACTTTCGAATATAAAAATGACTTATAGAATCGTTTATTGATCACTTTATTTTACAAGTGGGAGTTTTATAAAATGAATACGCAGATTCTTCAAATCTTTTTATACATGATATTTTAAATATCCAAATATTCAATTATTTTTTGATACACAGATATGAATAAATCAAATATATTATCTAAAATAACCTCCCTAATGGGCGTTGTAAATTGAAACAATAAATTAGTAGTATTATTATCGTCTCACACTGGGATTGAACCTGGAACCATCAGATTACTTGCAGTATGCAGTAATTTGTCTGGTTCTGTGACCACTATGCTATGTGTCCATGTGATAATCAGATGGTTCCAGGTTCAACCAGAATGTGAGACGATAATAATACTACTAATGCTAAGAGGGGAGTGCAGTCAATATACCCCCGTCTGTTAAATAAAGGGTTCGGTTCGTTACTTCCCCACACCTACCAGATGATACCTGATGAAGGCCGTAGAGTACAACGGCCGAAACGTTGTATGAAAAACAACCAAAATGAGGATGTACTGAATATCAATAGAAATAATAATAATACCTCATCTCAAAAATTCAGAGATATACTAACCAAGATGAGGATAGTCCGAATAATAATAGAAATAATAATAATACCTCATCTCAAAAATTCAGAGATATACTAACCAAGATGAGGATAGTCTGAATAATAATAGAAATAATAATAATACCTCATCTCAAAAATTCAGAGATATACTAACCAAGATGAGGATAGTCTGAATAATAATAGAAATAATAATAATAGCTCATCTTAAAAATTCAGAGATATACTAACCAAGATGAGGATAGTCTGAATAATAATAGAAATAATAATAATACCTCATCTCAAAAATTCAAAGATATACTAACCAAGATGAGGATGGTCCGAATAATAATAGAAATAATAATAATACCTCATCTCAAAAATTCAGAGATATACTAACCAAGATGAGGATAGTCTGAATAATAATAGAAATAATAATAATACCTCATCTCAAAAATTCAGAGATATACTAACCAAGATGAGGATAGTCTGAATAATAATAGAAATAATAATAATACCTCATCTCAAAAATTCAGAGATATACTAACCAAGATGAGGATAGTCCGAATAATAATAGAAATAATAATAATAGCTCATCTCAAAAATTCAGAGATATACTAACCAAGATGAGGATAGTCCGAATAATAATAGAAATAATAATAATACCTCATCTCAAAAATTCAGAGATATACTAACCAAGATGAGGATAGTCCGAATCATAATAGAAATAATAATAATACCTCATCTCAAAAATTCAGAGATATACTAACCAAGATGAGGATAGTCCGAATCATAATAGAAATAATAATAATACCTCATCTCAAAAATTCAGAGATATACTAACCAAGATGAGGATAGTCTGAATAATAATAGAAATAATAATAATACCTCATCTCAAAAATTCAGAGATATACTAACCAAGATGAGGATAGTCTGAATAATAATAGAAATAATAATAATAGCTCATCTTAAAAATTCAGAGATATACTAACCAAGATGAGGATAGTCTGAATAATAATAGAAATAATAATAATACCTCATCTCAAAAATTCAAAGATATACTAACCAAGATGAGGATGGTCCGAATAATAATAGAAATAATAATAATACCTCATCTCAAAAATTCAGAGATATACTAACCAAGATGAGGATAGTCTGAATAATAATAGAAATAATAATAATACCTCATCTCAAAAATTCAGAGATATACTAACCAAGATGAGGATAGTCTGAATAATAATAGAAATAATAATAATACCTCATCTCAAAAATTCAGAGATATACTAACCAAGATGAGGATAGTCCGAATAATAATAGAAATAATAATAATAGCTCATCTCAAAAATTCAGAGATATACTAACCAAGATGAGGATAGTCCGAATAATAATAGAAATAATAATAATACCTCATCTCAAAAATTCAGAGATATACTAACCAAGATGAGGATAGTCCGAATCATAATAGAAATAATAATAATACCTCATCTCAAAAATTCAGAGATATACTAACCAAGATGAGGATAGTCCGAATAATAATAGAAATAATAATAATACCTCATCTCAAAAATTCAGAGATATACTAACCAAGATGAGGATAGTCTGAATAATAATAGAAATAATAATAATACCTCATCTCAAAAATTCAGAGATATACTAACCAAGATGAGGATAGTCCGAATCATAATAGAAATAATAATAATACCTCATCTCAAAAATTCAGAGATATACTAACCAAGATGAGGATAGTCCGAATAATAATAGAAATAATAATAATACCTCATCTCAAAAATTCAGAGATATACTAACCAAGATGAGGATAGTCCGAATAATAATAGAAATAATAATAATACCTCATCTCAAAAATTCAGAGATATACTAACCAAGATGAGGATAGTCCGAATCATAATAGAAATAATAATAATACCTCATCTCAAAAATTCAGAGATATACTAACCAAGATGAGGATAGTCCGAATAATAATAGAAATAATAATAATACCTCATCTCAAAAATTCAGAGATATACTAACCAAGATGAGGATAGTCCGAATAATAATAGAAATAATAATAATACCTCATCTCAAAAATTCAGAGATATACTAACCAAGATGAGGATAGTCCGAATCATAATAGAAATAATAATAATACCTCATCTCAAAAATTCAGAGATATACTAACCAAGATGAGGATAGTCCGAATAATAATAGAAATAATAATAATACCTCATCTCAAAAATTCAGAGATATACTAACCAAGATGAGGATAGTCCGAATAATAATAGAAATAATAATAATACCTCATCTCAAAAATTCAGAGATATACTAACCAAGATGAGGATAGTCCGAATAATAATAGAAATAATAATAATACCTCATCTCAAAAATTCAGAGATATACTAACCAAGATGAGGATAGTCCGAATAATAATAGAAATAATAATAATACCTCATCTCAAAAATTCAGAGATATACTAACCAAGATGAGGATAGTCCGAATAATAATAGAAATAATAATAATACCTCATCTCAAAAATTCAGAGATATACTAACCAAGATGAGGATAGTCCGAATCATAATAGAAATAATAATAATACCTCATCTCAAAAATTCAGAGATATACTAACCAAGATGAGGATAGTCCGAATAATAATAGAAATAATAATAATACCTCATCTCAAAAATTCAGAGATATACTAACCAAGATGAGGATAGTCCGAATAATAATAGAAATAATAATAATACCTCATCTCAAAAATTCAGAGATATACTCACCAAGATGAGGATAGTCCGAATAATAATAGAAATAATAATAATACCTCATCTCAAAAATTCAGAGATATACTAACCAAGATGAGGATAGTCCGAATATTAATAGAAATAATAATAATACCTCATCTCAAAAATTCAGAGATATACTAACCAAGATGAGGATAGTCCGAATAATAATAGAAATAATAATAATACCTCATCTCAAAAATTCAGAGATATACTAACCAAGATGAGGATAGTCCGAATAATAATAGAAATAATAATAATACCTCATCTCAAAAATTCAGAGATATACTAACCAAGATGAGGATAGTCCGAATCATAATAGAAATAATAATAATACCTCATCTCAAAAATTCAGAGATATACTAACCAAGATGAGGATAGTCCGAATAATAATAGAAATAATAATAATACCTCATCTCAAAAATTCAGAGATATACTAACCAAGATGAGGATAGTCCGAATAATAATAGAAATAATAATAATACCTCATCTCAAAAATTCAGAGATATACTAACCAAGATGAGGATAGTCCGAATAATAATAGAAATAATAATAATACCTCATCTCAAAAATTCAGAGATATACTAACCAAGATGAGGATAGTCCGAATAATAATAGAAATAATAATAATAGCTCATCTCAAAAATTCAGAGATATACTAACCAAGATGAGGAGAGTCCGAATAATAATAGAAATAATAATAATACCTCATCTCAAAAATTCAGAGATATACTAACCAAGATGAGGATAGTCCGAATCATAATAGAAATAATAATAATACCTCATCTCAAAAATTCAGAGATATACTAACCAAGATGAGGATAGTCCGAATAATAATAGAAATAATAATAATACCTCATCTCAAAAATTCAGAGATATACTAACCAAGATGAGGATAGTCCGAATAATAATAGAAATAATAATAATACCTCATCTCAAAAATTCAGAGATATACTAACCAAGATGAGGATAGTCCGAATAATAATAGAAATAATAATAATACCTCATCTCAAAAATTCAGAGATATACTAACCAAGATGAGGATAGTCCGAATAATAATAGAAATAATAATAATACCTCATCTCAAAAATTCAGAAATATACTAACCAAGATGAGGATAGTCCGAATAATAATAGAAATAATAATAATACCTCATCTCAAAAATTCAGAGATATACTAACCAAGATGAGGATAGTCCGAATAATAATAGAAATAATAATAATACCTCATCTCAAAAATTCAGAGATATACTAACCAAGATGAGGATAGTCCGAATCATAATAGAAATAATAATAATACCTCATCTCAAAAATTCAGAGATATACTAACCAAGATGAGGATAGTCCGAATAATAATAGAAATAATAATAATACCTCATCTCAAAAATTCAGAGATATACTAACCAAGATGAGGATAGTCCGAATAATAATAGAAATAATAATAATACCTCATCTCAAAAATTCAGAAATATACTAACCAAGATGAGGATAGTCCGAATAATAATAGAAATAATAATAATACCTCATCTCAAAAATTCAGAGATATACTAACCAAGATGAGGATAGTCCGAATAATAATAGAAATAATAATAATACCTCATCTCAAAAATTCAGAAATATACTAACCAAGATGAGGATAGTCCGAATAATAATAGAAATAATAATAATACCTCATCTCAAAAATTCAGAGATATAATAAAATGAAGGTTATCCAAGATGAGAAGTGTAAATTAAGAAATTTATTTTCAAACTATATAAATTATTTTTCATATATTTTATCACCAAATTTGATTTGTTTACTTTTTGTTAATAGTTTTAAAAATGACCGATTTTCCTGATTGTAAAATTTCACACCCTCGCTCACTCGATGTTTAAAATTGCCACAAAAAAAAAAAAAACAAACAATTTTATTCAAAACAATAACAATGCAATTTAAATTGCTGTATTTAATTCTATTTTTCTTTCAGTAAATATCTTGTTTTTTAAATTAGATGCTATCTGATTTCCATCTATCTATCCTTTTTTATAAATCTTCTCGGACAGCAATTCACTCCGCCTGTTAGGGCAGGTATTCTGTATAACCATCATGTTTTCTTGACACAAATAAACTAATTATGATCATAGTTTTTTAGTCAAAAATACTATGTATTGATGTAAAAGTTGATTTAAAAAGAAATTCTCTCTTGAATTTGATGATTTCAAACTTTGAACTGAGAGGAATGACAACTATATGGACTAACTGAAAATTACTATTGCATATTTTCATTCATATACAGTTCAACAATCTGAGCGATTACACGGAGAATTCGAATTTCGTATCTGTTCTTTTTTTCCTGTTCCAGAAAACTGAAACCGAGTCTGAAATAATCGAGTAAACAGTTTTGTTGCAACTGTGTAATTCCTGTCCTTGTACAGCATCAAGTGGCTGAATCAACATCAACTGAAATGTTGATTTGTTTATATTGTAAAAATGAAACCTTGACCTGAAATTTTGTTTCTGATTGTCATTTTAGTTTTGACAGCCAGAAGGAAGGAGAAAAGAGGGAAATAAAGTCTTTGAAATTGAAACAGAGACGAGCTCAATTGGCGGCCATGTTGCATGAAGAGAATATAAAGTACGAGGTACGTATTAATACCATACACTAGCAAGGGCATCTGGTGTTACCAAGGATAAACAGTTTTACAATTACCACACAAACACCCGAGGTATACTTACAAGTTCAATAAATCTACCATGATGATATGCCACTTGTATTTATATATTCATTTTGTGTCTGTAACTCTTCAAAGGAAGAGAAAAGAGGTGATGAGTATTTATACCCGTGTGCTGATATAAAAGAAATGTTTTCGTCTAATTCATTTCATTTTTAGAGTTATAGTTATCTGTCTTGTATGACCTATCTTTGGTCACATGACCTTTTTAGCTAATCAGAAGTAATAGTCTGCCCCTTGACTTTTCTGTTGTGTTATTTCCAGAATGAACTGAAAGAATTGAGTCCAAGGACAAATCGTGAACTTCTAGAAGATATGCGTGAACGTGTCAAGGGCTTGCAGAGTGCACGGGAAGAGAAACGTCAACAGGTAAGAGGTTATTTGTGGGGGGCAGGTATAACCAACATTTTTGGCAAATTTGTATCAAGCACATACATTGATGGCTAAAGGAAACAAAAGTCGCTCTGTTATCTTTTTCAGAGTTCTTTTCAATTTTAATATTTTGGGGAAAAATTACATTGTAAAAATTCACTATGTATGCCAGCAAAAATTTCTCAGAAACTGTCATTATTACTGAATTTACAGTACCTTTCTAAATTTTCTAGAATTTACAGTACCTGGCTAAATTATCCAGAATTTACAGTACCTGGCTAAATTATCCAGAATTTACAGTACCTTGCTACATTTTCCAGAATTTACAGTACCTGTCTAAATTATCCTGAATTTACAGTACCTGTCTAAATTTTCCAGAATTTACAGTACCTGGCTAAATTTTCTAGAATTTACAGTACCTGTCTAAATTATCCAGAATTTACAGTACCTGTCTAAATTATCCAGAATTTACAGTACCTGTCTAAATTTTCCAGAATTTACAGTACCTGTCTAAATTTTCCAGAATTTACAGTACCTGTCTAAATTTTCCAGAATTTACAGTACCTGTCTAAATTTTCCAGAATTTACAGTACCTGTCTAAATTTTCCAGAATTTACAGTACCTGGCTAAATTATCCTGAATTTACAGTACCCGGCAAAATTATCCTGAATTAACAGTACCCGGCAAAATTTCTCTGAATTAACAGTACCCCTACTAAAATAACATAAAACACAATCCTCCATATTCTTTATTCCCATAACCCTTATGAAATCAAATATTTGTTGCTACAAAAAGATTTCTGTTTGTATCATAAGTGATTTTGTAACAGACAGAAAATGATTTCTAAAAGGACTGTTAGAGGAGTATCCATCTATTTAATATCGAGGAAAAATCACTTACCTAGGGCTATGGGCTCTTGGTTTCTTCGAAATTCTCCCCTTGTGATTCCTACATTTATCCCAGCATTTCCTCCCCTTTTCAAAACAGTCTACAAAGTCTTCTTTTGTCATTGTCATCAGCTGTCTCATTACATTCTCCTTAATCTCATCCACAATCTGAAATCTCGCTTTCAATTGAGATCTTAGCCTTGGGAAAAGTTAGAATTCATAGGGAGCCACCTCTGTACTGTAAAGAGAAAGGCTGACAGACCCAAGTGATGTGATGGTTTGCCAAAAACCCTTGAGCAAGCTTTGAAGAATGGGCACTGAATGCAATAGTCACAAAGAACACAAGAAAATTTGATGATGTTTCACTACTGACTGAGTAAACTCACTGGAGAGTGTTTGTTCATGCATGCACAGCAAGGTCCCCTCTGATTGGACTCCCGGTGATATAAAGGTTGTACGATCAATTCTCGAGATATTCAGAATGGTCGGTTCTCTACCAGACGGGCCTTGTGGACCCCAATTAAACTGAAAGTCAGGCCATAGATGTGCTACTGAAGATCTAGCAAGGGCAGTGTTGCCAACTTTATTTTCAATTTTACACTTGTAATTGAGTCAAAATAACATCTTAAAACACTTACAAACATCTAGATTCTCCATGTATATATCTATAATATATTACATGTCATTAATAAATTGATCGCAAGTTTAACCTTCAACATATATTTTATCAAAATATTTCTTGGTTTATAACAGTATTACTTATTTCAATATTATAAATAATACAAAAATATAATTTTATTAAACATCTAAATAGCAATTTCTGATATCTAGATGTAGATTTAGATGGAAAACATCTGGATTGACAACTCTGAGCAAGGGATGTGACTCACATTTCAGTTTGTCAGTCAGTCAGTCATGGCAATCGCAACTATAAATGCTAGCAAATCTTAAAACCAACAATAAACAATGAAATGAATTTTTTGATTATTTGTTATTTTCCAGTTGGCAGATGAAAAACTCCTGGATCATTGGTACCAAAATAATCCTGAAATAAGACGGGTAAGTATTTTCCCTTCTGTCTTTCTTCTGTTGTTACTTTGTAGAATCTTGATAAATTTTGTTATTAGAAACGGTTAGTTTTAAAGTTGGTCTGGCTATGTATGTATCATGCACACAAGCCGCACCAATGAAGCTAGAGGGCTGAAAAATCAAACATTTACTCCTTATTAAGTCTACAAAAAAACTCCTTGAAAAAAAAAGAAAAAAAAAAATTTGTCGGGGCTTCAATTTGCAATGTAAGTTTATGCTAAATTGGTCCCTTTCTTTGTGCCCTGTAGTATTCATGTTTGTTTTTTGAAAATTCAGATTTTTTAGTGATCACTGCTGAATGTTGGGTGAAAGAAATGACTTTAATTGATCATCCCCAACACGACATGCTGATGAAAAGTTGTTGGTCACATGATGGTTTCAATTGAATGACTGACCAGACCTCTTCTATCAGTTATTCAGATAAATATCCTTATCTTTGTTGTTTTGGTCCTGCGCATTGTTTGGTGGATTCTCAAGTATTCTCGTTTTTTGTGAAATTCTGAGACAAGATATTGTCATTATTCCATGAACAATTTTGACAAGTATCCCCATCTTTATTGTTTTGGTATGGATTAACTGGTACATAGTCCAGCCATCCTCATATCGAATACTGTTATTATTTTGTTAATCATCAATCACCACAACCCACAACAGACTGGTTTAATCACTGCTGCTGGGTTTTGGTTATTCATGTGTTCTGACATTTATATGTATCTATCTGGACTTTACCGGGCCCTAACTGATCATAGTAGAAACTTGAAATTTTGCACACACGCACACACATTCACACTCCCCTCAATGAACAGGGAAAATATTTTTTTGTTTTTTGAAAATTCTCCTCAAAAGTAGGTTTTTAATTGGGGTTCAATATGCAATTCAAGTTTATGCCAAATTAGTCACTGTTTGTACCCACTTGTTTTTTTTCTTTTGAGAATTCAGACCTTTTTTTTTTAGTGATCACTGACCATCTAAGAGTGAAAAATGTAACATTCATTGATCACCCCTTTTTCCAACTATTTAATTGATCACCCCCAACACAGCATACATGGGTGGTGGTTATTCATAATTTCCCTTGCAAGTTTGGATTAGTATCACCATCTCTGTTGTTTTGACCACAATTTTTTTTTTTCTCATTTATAAATCTTCAAATACTTTATACTGAATAACATATACATTGTGACGAATAGTATTTGCCTCGATGTCTATTATGATTGTAAGATGTAAATGTTTAATGAAGTATTTCCATTATTCTACATTTTTCTCTTACTATTGTCTTCATCTTTGTTGTTTTTAACTTAACATTCAGCCGTTCTAATCTGCGGCCTTCCTAGCATTGTCTGAAGTTCTTTATGACCTTGATTAGCCGCTACAAAATAAAACCCAAGTTGATGTTATATTTATCTTTGGTTGTTCTCCCTCACCCAGGTGGAAAGTAATCTACTGAAAGATCACGTGGTTTCCAGTTGGAAAGATCAAGTTGAAGATCGACAACAGGTCAGTTGGTTGGTAGCGGGGTTCTTCTTGATTGGCGTCAATGGGGAGAGGTTAGACGTCACGACTATACTATTTTTTTTACACTGATAGCTGTAAAAAATCTGTCAATTCTCAGGTAGCATTGTAAGAAACTGTCAACCGAAACTGTCAACACATTTCTCCAGTTTTCAAGTGATTCTGGCTGGTTCTGTATACGTCGCATGTACAAGCCACACTAATGGAGCTAGAGGGCTGGAAGTTTGGACTTATACTCCTTATGTGTAATTTTTTGTTTTTTGAAAGTTTTTAATGTTCAATTTACAATGCAAATTTATGCCAAAATGGTCACTTACCGCAAGAGGATACTGTCTGTTGCTATTATATAGAATCTTAATTAATTTTGTTCTCAGGGACTGTTGACCATAACTGCCAACATAGGTTTTGTCAGTTTTTAAGTTTGTCTCTCTATGTATCCTGTGTACAGGCCACATCAATGAAGCCAGAGGGCTGAAAAAATATACTTCTTAAAAAAAAATGAAAAAATTAATAAATAAATGAATATTCCTTTCCTTGGTTTTTAGTGGGGGCTTCAATTTGCAATGTAAGTTTATGCTAAATTGGTTCCTTGGTTTGTGTTTGGTGGTGTTCACATTTGATTTTTGAAAATTTAGACTTTTTTAGTGATCACTGCCTAACAAAAAGCAAGAGAAGTAACTTTGAGCATCCTTCTTACCTATTTTTAAATGATCACCCCTAACACAGCATGCCACCTAATAACATTTTCTCATAAGTGGCTAACCAATAATTGGTTTTTGTCTTTGATCGGTTTTTAATGCCTATGGATTAATTGTTTTCAGAATTGTGGATAAAGTTAACAAATGGTTATTGCTATCGAAAATTATGTAAAGTTATTATTACTATGAATTTAATAATACAACTATGAATGTAAATTTAGAACGATTAATGCATACTGTTAAAATTTTTGTATTCATTGCTTTATGTTATCGGCTGGATATTGTTATCTAAAAGATCCTGTCCCAAAGTGATCACACTAAGTGGCTGGCTCTGTACATCAAAACCTAAATACAATTGAGCTAAAATTACAAAGATGTACCAGGAATGGAGAAGCCATTATTTCTGACTTTAGAGAATAAGATTTCTTTTTTCTTTGTGTATTATTCAAATATCTTGGTGACTTTCTGTTCTCTGAATTGCAAAGATTCACCATGGAATTTCTTCGTCTTGCTTTGAAAAAAAAAATAAAATAAAAAAAAAAGATTCTTTTGTTTTCTATTTCTGTTTAGCGCCTGGACACTGCCCGGTCTGAGGCTGAGGAGTACGACCGCCTGATGGAGGAGCGGCGGAAGGCTGCAGAAGAAGCGGAGAAGGCAGCGGAGGAAAAGCGTTTGCTGCAGCGGAAAGATTTGCAGAGTATTTTACAGCGTCAAATGCAGGAACTGCGGGAGAAAGAAAAAGAAGTAAGGAAAAGCAATACTTGTAGATATCAGGGATGGCACCTTCTGTCAGGGTTAAAGTTCAAATTAACTTCAGATGTAGAGGTTGGTGTTCAAGTCTCAGTGAAGATGATTTTGAATGCTGTTCCATCTCTGGTCTAATAAGATTGGCACCACAGACTGTTTGGTCTTCAAGGGATTTTGGCTAGCTAGCTATGTAGGTATCACATGTAAAAGAAACACCAATGGAGCTAGAGGGCTGAAAATTAAATCATTAATCCCTATGTCTAGGGAAAACAATTTTTCAGTATTTTTTCTTCCCCAGATACATTCAGGTGGTTCAATTTACAATGTATGTTTATGATAAATTGCTTCCTTAGTTTGTGTCTGGCAGCATCCAAGCTTGTTTTATGAGAATTCAAACTTTTTTGTGATCCAATAAATGGTAAGAGAAGTAACTTATCGATTTATCATCCCTTTTTCCAGTATCTGAATTGATCACCCATAATGATATTTTCTTTTGAGTGACCAACCAGACCTGTTATTGTTGCATTTTATCCTAACTCTCTGGCTAGATACGCTCTTCATAGTATGTGTAAAAAATGGCACTATCATTTATGTATTGATAAATTATATAAGTATATATTTTTAGTAGAAGTGTATTTATGTATTAGGATAGAATTAACTTAGAAATATTGAGAGTTGAAAAAAATTGTCATTATTTGAATTCATCATATCGTTTGACATAGACCTTCCCACAGATTTGTCAGACCTCTCGATCATGAGTGTCGCAGAGTCAATACTTATTGAACTTATCTAGTTCGTCATGCCATCTTATATTTTGTCAGCCACGGTTCTGCATGCGATATCTGGGGATTCAAGTTGTGAGACGTGATGTTTGGTAGTTGTCTGCCTTTCTTGCAGCATGACCTGCCCAATTCCATTTGAGTTCTCTAATGGATTTTATGATTTCTTGGACTCCTGTTTTTCTTCTAATGTATTATACAGTCTTGTGATTCTCTCTCATGGTGCATGGCATGGTTTTTGGTTTCAGTCATTCATAATTCATTTGCTTTTTTCCCAAATAATATTGATGTGTTAGACTCATTTATAACAACAAAAACTAAATTCAAAATGGGTAAATAAACTGATTTAGGTTTTATTGGTATGAAATCAAGATAAGCTCATGGTAGAAGCTTCGTAGTTATAAAAATGTACTTTCCATTGATTTTATTAAACTGTTCTGTGTCACCCTGAAAGGGTTAAAAGAATGCGGCCATGTTAATTACAATTAACTTATTGTGCATAGCTATGGAAGATCAGAAGAAGAAAAAGATTTTTTATTGACATTCTTAAAATGTCTTATTTTTACATGACATTTTGCCCCTGGGGAGACTCAGGCTGTGACTGATATGATTGAAAGTCTTAATTCTTTCATCATTTTCACTTGTAAAATTCTCTTCTGTAGGCGGCCATGTTGAAAGAGAAACAGGATGAAATTATGAAGGAACGTCGACAGATTGAAATAATCGAAGAAAATCGCAGGAAACTTGAAACTAACAGAAGGAAGCAGGATTTGGGGTGAGCATTGTTTTTTTTTTTAAAAAAATAGACAAACTGAAGCTGGTCACAAAAATGGTGGTGAAGTTCATGTGTGACTACTTTAAGAATAAAATGTTAAGACTTGGATTTTAATGTAATTTCTATCCAATTGCTTCATTATTTGCATTGATTAAAACTGATAGAAAATTTCATGACTAGCCTGGTAGACATCTGGAAAATATCTGGTATTATTAAGAAGAAATTTGGTTTGCATCTGGGAACATCTGTTCAAACTCAATCTAACTAGCCAATATCTGGAAGAGTCCAGATATGACTGAGATGTCTTCTAGATATTCATGAAGACAAGAGCACATCTGGATATGATCTTGAGCACATCATCTGGAAGACATCTGTACATCATGTCTTCTCTTCAGAGCATTTTAGGGAAATTCTTTTATGGTCGTCACTGACCAAAAGACAAGTATCAGGAAATCAATTTTGAATTGATACTAGTCAGGATTTCAAGTGGAGGTTTGGCATAATACAGTCTTCCTAATCTCTTTTTCTCTTGCCGAGTGTTTGGGGTTGAAACCCAGACCAAAGCTTGCATTTCAAATCCTGATTTTCAAAGTAGGCTGTGATTGGTGGAATACAATCTTCTTACTCGTCTTTGTTCCCAGATTATGCTTGGCTTAGTAAATATACTTATAGCCATGGCCTACTGAGCTAGCTGCATGTCTTCTACTGGTAATAGCGATTAGTGTTTGAGCCCATGTGCGAATGCTGATTTTCCTAATGGGCAGCCCCCAACAATATCTTGGCAGATTGGTGCAAATACTATTTTCCTTCATTCATTCATTCCCTTCACATCTTCCCTTGTACGAAGCTCAGCTTTTCCATAGAATTGATAAAACAGTGAGTGTGGAAAAGTCGAGAGAAGTTGCTGGAAGAAGTTGAAGGTCTGGGGAAATGTTTCTTGGAAGAGATGAAGGTTGCTGGTGCAAGCCGTGTCACGAATGTTCATATCTGACTCACTCTTTAGTTTCTCAATGATAAATACTTTCCTCACTCTTCAACTTTCCTTATCAACAAATTTGCATTATTCGTCTTTCCAATGCTTTGATAATAACAGAAAATGAACTTAGGTTTATAGCAACAAGCCGGTAAGTCATTTTCTCTGTATTTTTTAGGCGTGTCTTGCTTCGTCAGCACAAATACCAAATGCAAAGACGAGCCCGCAAAGTCCGTGAAGAACTGGTGAGTACAACGTCAGATTTTGTCTGTCTGTACGCAGTCATAAAGTCAGATAGAAAAGTGTACTTGTATGCATCTAAAATTTGTGATACTCACAAAATATTCAGAGTATATCATACTTTTTGGATTTGTCATGTGTAATGATCTGTAGATTTCCAATTTTTGGTTGGATTGTCTGGAATTCGGGACCAAAGCAGGAAATTGCGAGATCTAAAATCTTCAGGAGATAAAATTTTATTTTAAGTTGTGGATTTGTTATTGGGAGAATCTGTCTTCAGGGTGCGTTGGTGAAATCTTCGATGTCTAACAAGCTTGTCGTTCTTGTTGATGACAATATATAATTTTGGTGGGAACAGGCACACAGCTTGTCTTAAATAATCATCACTATCCATAACAGACTGGTTTAATCACTGTTGCTGGGTTTAGGTGATTTGTGTCTTCTGACATTTCTATTTATCTATTTGGACTTTGCTCAGTCCTCATAGTAGAAACTTGAAATTTTACACTCTCTCCCCTCAGTGAGTAGGGGAAATATTTTTTTTTGTTGAAAATTTGCCCCAAAAATAGGTTTTTAGTCGGGGTTCAATATGCAATGTATGTTAATCCTAAATTGGTCGCTAGTTTGTGCCCGCTTGTTTTTTGAAAATTCAGAACTCTTATAGTGATCACAGCCTAACAAAAGCTGAGTGAAGTAACTAATTCATTGATCACCCCTTTTTCCAACTTGATCACCCCCCCCAAAACAGTATATATAGGTGGTGGTGATTCATAATTTCCCTTGGAATGCAAGTTTGTTTACAATGGGTGTCAATTTAGTTCAAAGGCTAAGTAAGTATTAGATCAGCTGTCTTCATTTATGATGAAAGCCCGCTTAAATTTATGAGGGTCTCATTGAATAGCTCTAGTATGGATGAGCAGAAATGACAAAACCTGATATCATCCACAATTGCAGGAATATATTCCCTTCATTGAAACAGTATCATATGACGTGCAACACTGAGGTTGATGATAATGGACAGACAGTATTTAATTTCTCTTTCTTTGTCGTTTTTCAGGAGGAGGATCACAAATTGTTGGAACTGCTGGCTGCAAAAGATGCGGAATTGGATGCAATACAGACTGCGAGGAGGGAGAAGGCAATTGCAGATGCCCAATGGATGAAAGAAGTAATCACTATCTTTTTTTTAACGATTTTATGACAGACACCCCCCCCCTCGCTATAATGTTGATGTTGGGGTCCAAGAAAGCCAGCCATATTATAACCAAGCCACTATCAGTCTAGCTACTTTGGGACTAGAAAAAGAAGAGCTAGCTATTTTAAAGCTAAATCCATATTGGGGTCTACGGCATTCAGGCTATAATGTGAACTGTGATATTACGAACCATGTTCCAACAGGGAAAGCCTGTATTCAATTTTAAATTTTATGGCATGCTATTCATTGAACAACATTTAATCAAAGATGCGAATCGCACACACACACGTGTCACCAACACACACATACACACAGGTATTCAAGTTGTGTATTAGTGTGTGTGTATGTGTGTGTGTGTGCATATGTGACCTGTGTGTACACTCGTAGACATGGTATGTGTGCTCATATGTGTATATGTGTGTATTTTGCATCTTTGATGAAGTGTTTGATAAAATGTCTTGGTACTTTAAATTTTATTCGCATATCTTATTCATGTTTCATTGATATTGATACTCTAAGCTGTGTGATTAGGGTGGAGGTGTCCCTTCAGTGAATTTGAATTTTGCCAAGGGGGTGGTCAAAGAAACCTGTAGTTGTAAAATCCTGGTTTCAACCAGAATCGAGACTTGCAAGGATTGTTAAGCTGACACGTGTAACAGAAACCGGGACCTCTTCACTAGCTGTTCATACTCCAATGGGTGTTGTCTTTTAAGAGAGGGATGTTTTACCTTTCTGGATAAATTAACACATTAGATATCAAAATTGTTGATATAGACTATTTATTATTCAATCTAAAAAAAATTGATATCTGTGTTGACTGGATCTGTCCGAATCTTCAATTTCGGTTTACATCTGTTTTGCATCTATCTGCATTCTGCTTGGGATGAATTCACGTCTGATCTAAGACCATATCTGTCAAAATAATCACATATTTTCTATAACTTTGAGAAGAGTCATTAAGATTCCAGCACTTATTTGAATAATCAAAGATCTCTTGTCCCTGATGTTGACAATGTTTCAGTCGATCCATTCTTCAGCCCTCGTCTGATGTATAAGCAAAAAGAAAAAAAAAATAAGGCTTGCCTGTACCTTATCCAGGGTCTCTTGTATATATCTATCAAAATCTTCAATTTTGGTCTGTTGACATCTGTTTTTCATCTGTATACATCTGTTCTCTGACTGATATTTTCAATTTTGGTCTGTTCAGATGGTTTACCTGTGTCAGCGCTTGTCTGGCTTTTGAAAATATTACATCAGTGTTATAATTATTGGTTTCTTCGGTTTTTAAGTTGGTCTGGCTTTATGTATCAGCTATATGGGCCACACCAATGGAGCTTTAGGGTTGCAAATTCAAACATTTACTCCTTATGTCTAGAAAAAAAACCCTTTGATAGAATTTTAGTGGGTGTTCAATTTGCAATGCAAGCTTATGCATATAAATTGGTCCCTTGGTCTGTGTCTGGCAGCATTCGTGCTTGTTTTTTGAAATTTCGGACTTTTTTTATTGACCACTGTACAACAGAAAGTGAGAGAGGTAAGTTATTCACTAATCACCCCCTTTTTCCAATTTTTTAATTGATCACTACCAATATGGTATAGTGTCATCTGACAATTTCTATTGGGTGACTAACCAGACCTGACTCTTTCTTCTTTCAGGTCATTGAAGAACAACTCAAATTAGAAAAGGCAAGAGAAGCTGAACTGGAATTATTGTTTGAGTAAGTCTTCAACTGAACAAGTCTTTCTTTATGAGGAAATATTCAGATTGATATATGAGGAAAAGGAGAGTTTTCTACTTGTTTGAACTTTAAAGAATTTAATGTTGATATGAAAATAGAATTAAAAAAAAAATGCAAACCTTTAAATCATCATAACTGGTATTTAATTAATGTAGCGTATTGTTTTTTAGTTAAAAAAATCATTTTGAAACTTTTAGGATGTATACATCCCAAGTTTCTATGACTGCTGTGATATATGTCTCATAGGTCCCTCTTTGAAGTCCACTGGGATATGTCAGAAAAATGAAGAGAAAATGGCTTGTGAAACTGGAGCAGAAATTAAACTGTATTATATGATTGAATAGGAAAGATACCACCAATTTTTTCATGTTGATTTATAGCTGATTATGTGAAAGTCTGTAAAGTAAGAAAAATATAACATTTAATTTTATTTTGTTTCATTTTAACATCCGGGACAGTTTTCTTTAAAAAGGTGCCTTAATAGGTTAGTCTTCAAAGGGTTAATTATGTCCTCTATTCCTTTTTAAAAAAAAGCCCAATTTGTTTTATTTAAGGTCAGTCTATTAAGTTTTAGATTAATCTCTTATTGCATAAAATCTAGGCTCTGCACAGTATATAAGATGATAGCAATCAGAGTTTCAAAAATACTTCTACATAATTCCTAATGAACCCAGTAGATCTGAAAACACGAAAATATTATTTAATTAAATAACTGTTTCATTAGTAATAAGTAAATTTTTCTTTTAGCTTTCTTCAGAAAAAAGTGTTTTATTTGTAAAGTTTTTTTTACCTCTGTTGTTAAACGAACAAATTCAGGGTTAAAAAATGTGTAAATTTTACATTAAAAAATAAAAAAAAGAATCGATTCATCAATTGTTTTTTGAGAAAAGCTGATATTTTTTTCAAGCAGTTTGTTTGAAATTCTGTTGGACGTGTTTTTTGAGTCGGCTTTTTGGCTGAATTTTTAGTCTATACTCTGGTGGCATAGCAAGAGTTCTCAGCACCCGTGAGACAATGACATCTACTGGTGTCACTTTTGCAATATCTTAGGGGGAAGGCTTAATTATCAATTAACAAACATTATTAGTCAGAGGAAATTTTGAACCCTTCTACGCTGGTGCCCTGGGGGTAATTGCACTCTCTCACCCAGGCTCTGACATTACCCTAACCCACTTAAACATTCAATCAAAATATCCCACTTGTTATTTCAGATTCTTTCTTCTTGCATGTTGTCTCGTCCCGTTGACTTACCAGATAATTTAATTTCATTTTATTTAATTTGCTTCTTTATTTTTTTTTTTTCAGGGAAGAGGCGGCTCGGGTCTGGGATAAACGCGAACGTGAATGGGAGAAAGAGAAACGAGCTAGAGAGAAGCTGATGGCTGAGGTAAGAAGAGTTATCTCCCTTTCAACAAGTTTCTTTTTCCCTTTAATCGTTAGCAAGAGGCCGGCGGGCAGAGTGAAGGCTCTTCCATTTCTGCCACAAAGATTTCTTTCAGGAAAAGCCAGTTTGGCTTATGGTGAGGAGGTTAAATAGAAAATCGGGTCATTCTCATTGGCTTTCACAACGCTTACAGCCAACCTGTGAGCTTTGAATTGGTCACTTGACTCTCTTTCAGGGATGTTAGTTGGAAAAAAAAAATCATTTATCGCATTTTCTAGATTTCTTAATTTAAAATAAAATATTCAACTGAATTGCTGTCAAGGGTAGACTGACACCAAATGTTAAAACAATGTGATCGAAGTCATTATAGTTTGTTACTTTTTATATGATTTGTAGTGGCCACCTTTCCAGCTAAAAGTAAATCATTTATATACGGAGTTATCTACCCTTTGGAAAGGATCTACTTCTAACCCCTTTATCTCTGTAGAAACGGTAAATTCCTTATTCCCCCTTTTGACGTCACACAGAACTGCCAATCAGATAGCAGATTCTTATCTTTACCATATTTAAACTGTGGCTGTAAATCTCTCTCTCTCCCGACTGCGTCGGGGTAAGCTCGTCTCTTCACCTTTCTCTCTTTAGTTAAGATAGTTAGTATAGTTTTTATACACACTTTGTTCTACACTCGCATCATCACATCTTCATCTCAAGAACACATCCTAACCAAGTTAAGCACTATCATCGTAGTTAGGACGGACTTCCTAAGATAACTTCTTAGTGGCAAAACTAGGATCATCGTATAGATTCCATCTCACATTTACTTAATGACATCTCTTTCCCCTTCATCCTTTCTATCTCTACATCTTTTATCCTGGTAGATCCCTCCACATATTCGTGTCGGCAGAAACTCCGGTCCTTGTTTATTTTAATTCACTCATGAATTAAACCTGGCACTGTTGTTTACTTCTTTGTTTATTCTTATTTCCACGTTTTGTTAACAATCCAACTAACTGTGTACTAACCTTGTTTTTGTGCTTAAGCAACGAACACGCTGCTTCCCAGGATTTATCTCCTTAGATCAATTCTTGGTTATACAAGTGTTAGGGGACTAATATATTACCAAATCAGACCCCCTGACACGACAGATTATTTTCTTTTAGGCATGAGTCAATCTTTACATAAGTATTTCGGTTGAGACAAATTATTCAGGAAAGAGTAAACTTTTCCTCTAACTTACCTGACAATCAAGTTACTTTAAAAGAAAAAAACAAACTCTTACAGGCTGCTTATAGCTCACTGTATTTTTTCTTTCTAAAATAATGTAAATGAAAGAAAAAAAATCAAAGCCCTTGACAAACGAACCTTTGTCCTGACTGAGTGACTAACCTTAATCCAAGGTTATGATTGTGTTAAGATAATAACAGCAGAGTTACTGAGATGTCCTTATTCTTTTTTTTTATTTACATTTATTCATCAACCAAAAATACAGTGAGCTGTAATAGCCATAATTATTATTGTGTGTTTGGGAGTAATGAAAAAAACCCAGGTAATCTGGTAACCCTTCCAAGACTAACCTATCAATTTGCTATTGAATTTTTAAAAGGGTAAAATCTTTCAAAGCTATGAACATGTTAATTTCTATTTAATGGTTAAAGAAAATTATTCTTTCATAGAATCTGAAGTTTCCCATATTTTGAAGAACTGAAATCATGATGGGATACATTTGTCCCGGGACATATTTGTCCCAGTAAACATTCAAGTTTTTGTGAATTCCTACATCTCCAGCCGCCAAGATCCAATTTGTTTCTTGTATTTACCTGCTGGTGTGATTTTCGTTTTTTGGAATAGGTTCTCGCGACTCGCAAGGAGCAGATGGACCGGAAGTTACTGGAACTTCGTAAAAAACAGGAGGAATCGGTTCAGTTGCGAGAGGAATTGTTGAAAGATATGGAATTGGCCAATCAGTTGAGCCAAAGGGAACAGAAAAAGATTCAGCAAGACCAATTAGCAAGGAAACAAGAACTCGAACTACAGGTAAGACTGAAACTTTTACCCATTCTGCCAAAGGAAATTCTCTTTTACTTCGTTCTTTCCCAGTTTTGGTTGAGTTATGAATAGGCTACAAAATTTGACTTCATTTGCCCCTCCCCTCTGGATCAGGCTTTCTCACTTTGGTTGAGATTTAAAGTTGGAACCTTATAATCAATAAAGGATAATACTACTATAGAATTATTTTATGTAATCCAAACCTAATGTATCCTCTGGGGAGGAGGGGAGAGAAAAAAAAAGATGGTATAATCCCTCGTTGGTAATAGGGTTATCTCTAAGATATATTCTGAATATATATATTCTGGATGTTTCCTTCCGACCCATCCTCTGGAAAATTGTGAGTGGATACCCATGTGCGGCGATACGTCTGAAGCCAGATGGTGAGAAAAGCTCGAGTGAGGACTCTGGAAATTTTTTGTTAATGACCTTTATACCAGGTTGAGTTGGAGGTTTTGAAAAAAAAAAAAATTGGATTTGTTGAGAAGATTCAGTAATTGATTTTGTCAACCTATAAAGACGTTTCTGGCTTTTTTTTGACGGAAGGAAATTTGTTTTATTTTTTTTCTTGTAGTTGAGTGCCAGACAACAAGAAACGCTGGTTGCCCAAGAAGAAGAACGTGAAGCTCAAGAAACAGCAAGGAAGGAGGCTGAGGAGTATGAGGATCTCCTGCGCCAAAAGACAGAAAGGCTCCAAATAGAGGGTTACAAACCAAAGGTATGTGTGGATGGAGTAATTTTTTTTTTAATTTAAAAAAAAAAAATCTTTGTATAAAAGTATATTTATGTCGGTAAAGCAATGTCAAGAAACAGGGAGCGGTGTCAACTTGAATGACAGCTGTTTAGGGGTGAGTGATACAAAAACCAAATTCATATTACGTTATCAAGGTACCATGCTGGGATCCCTCATGGCATTTCTTGAAGCAATGGGAATCCAAGTAACGTGTCGAGTAGTACCGGTTTTCATGGTACCAACTGTTGGGAGTAACCGTTGACCTAACCTTTTGGAAGGCATGAGCTCATGCCTTTCCTAAGGGCATTAGTGTAAAGGGAACCCAAAGTACCATTCCCAGAATCTGTACTTTTTGAACATATTCTTTACTGTTAACTGTTGGGCCGTCTCCGTCAAAGCCAAAACACAAACAAAATAGATAAATTCTATCAAAAGAATGATTGATCTATTTTGGTCTGTCTGTCCAAGAAGTCATGTGGGCTACAGAATCTTTGCTTCTCCTTTAAAGCGTCTCCAGGCATTCCTGGTCACATTTTGGGAGCTATAACCTCGTGAATTTGCATGGGCACATCGCTAGGCACCATCTGAAAACTCTTCTTTCTTCTTTTTCTTCTTTTCTTTTTTTCTTTTTCATTTTTTCTTTTCTTTTTTTTTCTTTTTTCTTTTCTTTTTTCTTTTTCCTTTTTTCTTCTTTTTCTTTTTTTCTTTTTTTCCTTTTTTCCTTTTTTCTCTTTTTTTCCTTTTTTTCTTCTTTTTTTCAAAGAAGTGCTTTTTTTAGGATCTCAAAGGTCATTTAGGACAAACCATGCCCAAATCTTGTTCTGGTATACTTTTTGGATAATTTTAGATAAATGATCAATTTTTTGAGATAATTTCAGATATTTTTCAATATAATTATTCATGGAACATCCGTGGACCACGGTGATCCATTTATGTTGGATACAGATATCTATATATTATTATTCCGCTTGTTTGAATGTCTGACTGTTGCGCTTTCTGACCAAGAAAAAAATACTATCACTAGATACATATGTAAAGAGCAATGTTAAAAATAACGCTGAGCAAGAGAAAAAGATCAACATGGATCTTAGAGTAAATAAATGTGTGGAAGTGGTCAAGTGACAAGAATGGTGATGGGCAGGACACTTAGCAAGAAAGAAGGATAACAAATGGTGCAAAAGTGGATTGTTATCCAAATGTTAACAATCATGGCAGATGATTAGACATCAGATGGAGAGGGAGTAGACAGAAAGGTTTGTTGGTAAGACATGGCAGAGATTAGCACAGTCACGGTCGGCATGGAAGGAGTAGAGGAAGATCTTTGTCCAGCTGTGGACCTGTAATGGCTGATGAGGATGATGTATAAATTTTCCCACTGACTCTTTGATGTTCCAAATTATGTTACTTGGAGGCTGACAACTATTCAGAGAGAAAGTCCTCATGTATTTTCTGTTTTTTTTTCCTCCTAAAATTCAACTCGACAAATCATGGGTTTCAGTGGGTGGTACAGTGAACCCTCGGTAAAAAGGACCCTGTTGAGCCAGATATCAGGTGAAATGGACGGAACTTGAGTTGGGAGAGTGGCTGGAAGGATCATCATTCATAGCATAGTATCATAACGGATCCACCTCAAAAATACAACTACAATTACATCTCCACATTTAGAAATAAACAAACTAATAACCATCAATGGATTTTCAGTGGAGTCAGATCTTAATTATTTAGATTTGAACTAATTACATTAAATAAACGGTTATCCTTCCAAATTGGACACAAAAAGTCATCTCCCTTTATGGCTAAAATAACTATAACTGGCTAGATTTGATTTTTTTCATTTTTATCATTTCTGGCTAAACTAATGTATCCTGTTTTGTGTTTACTTTTCAATATCATATATATATGCAGTATTAACCTGTGCCATCAATAAAATTTACTGATTTTTAAAAAAATTCTTATTTTAATTTTTTTCAGGATTTCCGGAGGAAAAATGCCTGGTTGTGAGGTTATACAATGGGAAGAAGTGTCACAAAAAGGAAACTTCACTGACCTGTATCAGCATTTGCGATATCTATGTACGGCTCTGAATATGCAAATTTCAACTTGAGTTCAGTTTAGTAATCTTTTCAAAATATCAAGTCCCAAATACTGACTTACTTCCCTTGTATTTTTTCCTAAAATTTATACTGCACTTTCGGACACTATTTTTTGTTTCATTCCTGATACACTGATTGTTGATTTTCGGCTCTGATGTTTTAATGGGAATTAACCAGTTGAGATAATATAATTCAAAATTTGCACCTGAGAAGATATAATATGTGAGATAAAAATAGATAATTGAATGAAAGAAGCTGGATCTAACTCCTTTGGATTCAAAAAAGTCTTGCTTCAGAAATATGATTGAAGAGAGCACTCAAAATTCTATATAATTTGTTTAATTTTGAGTCTCACAAGAAGTTATTCCCTTTTAGAACGTCTGAATAAAAAATTATTGCATCAGAAATAAAACAAAAAATGGTTTCCAAAACGAAATTTGATTCATTAGGAAAAAGAATAAAAGAAGTAATTCAGTGTTTGGAGTGAGATATTTTGGAAAAGCTACTTGATAGAACCAAAGCCTTAATTTCCGTATGTATGTATGTATGTATGTATGTATGCATGCAAGTATGTGTGTGTATGTGTTGGGCGGATCCTATAGTGTGTATGCGTAATTATGTGCGTATGTGTTTGCGGATACGTGTGACATTAAATATTCTTTGAAGCATGTTAGGAGAAATGTAAGATTTGATTTTCATTTGGAAATGAAATAAAGCTTGGTAATTTTATCAAAAACAATGTTGGTTTTATTTGGCATTATCACCATCAACATCATAATCACTACCACTGATCGGCTCTTTAAGCTGTGTTGTTTGACATAGGCCTTTCCCAAGGTGGGCCAGATTTTTTGCTCCCAACTGTCAAAATTAAGGTAAAAAGTAGTAAAAAATAAAAAAAAATATAAAAATTAAAAAATAACAATGATTATCCATTACAGTCAATAATTAAACTACCATAGTATCAAAATTCGAAGTCATGTAAAAAAAATTCCATTGAAGAATAAATATGGTCTGAATAAATGTTAGTTTTTTTCCTGTGGAAAACATCAAAAATAGAGTTAAAAAAAACAAAAACATCTAGATTCAGGAGAATCAAAATGATATTAATGAATCCATCAAAATAATAAGACCTCAAAAAGCTTTTTCTCCAAAAATGAAAAAAAAGCATTTTTAGAAGAGGTTTAGTGGAGTACTGATGCCAATTTTTAAATCAGTAGACAAAAGGGTATGACCAGGAGTGTTGGGACAAAATGGTATGGCCAGGAGTGTTGGAACATTCAAATATGTATGTATAGAAGGGGATAAACCCTTCACCACCTTTGGTGGCTGTGGTTTTTCAGTTTAGAATACTTCATCTAATAAAAACAGAAAAATGTATTAAATACTAACTACCTTGATCAGTGAAGTAGGCTGGGCTAAACAGTGCTTCCTCTTGCTGCAGGGATGTGGGTTTGAATCCTACCTAAGGCTTATTCTTTATTTCACAATGAACGCTGTTTACTCACTGCTGGAGAATGATCAGTCTGAGCAAAAAGTAGCGATAAAAAGCCACTAAAACAATTAAAATGGATGTAAAAAGCAGTAAAAAAAAAAAAAAATGATCGTTTTGAACCTATCCAAATCATCACCCTCTTCTTTTTTTTTTTTTTTTTTTTGAGCCTGTTGTATATCGTGATATCTTGGAACATGTCCTGCCCATTTCCATTTTGATTTGCTAATAGCTACTAGAATATCTCTGACACCTGTTTTTCCCTCTTATATATAGAACTGTTTTGTCTTCTTTCCATGAGACATTCAGCATACATGCACCTGCTAATGGGATGCCTGCAATAGCTTGTGTTGTGAGTTCAATCTTTATTGAATGACCCATCTCTTGAGCCAGACTAAGCAGAGCTTATAAAATAACTATAAGGGCACTTATCGGAGTGCTTTGGTCCGCAAGTCTATCCTGAGGATCGATTTACTAGAATAGAGAGTTGAATTCTCACAGGGTGGCTCAATATTGTGGCCTTGTGCCAGACTTTGCAAATCTGATTGAATAACTGTTTCATGCCTTGCTGTAAAATGATTACTGCAACTTTTGTATTGTATATATGATAAATGAAATTTATAGGTATATAAGACTGATCAGTTCAGCTCAGTTTGTAAGAGTGCTGCCTTCCAATCACATGGTCTTAATTCCAAATCATGGTAGAGAAATGTTAATTTTATATATCGGATTAGTTTAATGTGACACGATAGAGTTCACTCCCCTAGATTTGGTGAGGATTGTTCTTATTACAGGGGAAAACAACACCAACTTGAACTAGATTTTGACAATAAAGTTGTGTGCTTACCATATTATCAGTATGGTAGGCAAGACCAACTTGCTATTTGAGTGTGTTTGATCTTTACTGAATACTCCATTGTGGCCTTATGCCAGACTTAGTTAATTTTTATGTTATATACGTATATGTCCTCTTTTCTTTAGTCATAAGTTATTAGATATATTTAGAAGGTTGATCGGACACCACTTGTATCCATTAAACATATTTGTATATGATACTATAACAAAAAACAACTGGTTACTTGAACCGTAACTCCTGTCTTCAATTATGTGTCCCTCATAATGACTTCGACTTGACTACTAAAATCGAACACTACTGACGCCACTCTATTGCCAACCATTTATACACCTCGGCCCTCAGTCGAACAGTGACAGGAGATGACTTCACAGTACTTGTGGGATGAGTCTTTATTTATTTGGTGAATTACAACTTATATGTATACAATATGTATGGGAGACATTTATCAGTTAAACGAAGAAGTTTGGTTTATCGACTGAAAATATTTTCAAAATTGACTTTATTGAACCACTTCTGTCATCTTTCAGGGAACTTAATAAAAGACGCAATGCCCGGTAAAAACAGTACGCATTCTCTTTCTTTCTGCCCTACACCCTGGTCTACTGTACCTCTCATCACCCTAATCTCCAAAAACTCAGTTTAATATGTCATAATCACCATTTTGGGGGCCAGGGAACGCTAAAAAAATTTCAGAACTGCAAAAAACAAGTCATTGAATTTTTTATTGTTTTTCCACAAAAAAAAAAAAAAATAGAATCTTTCTAAGAATTTCGTAAGGATTCCAAAACCATGAATGGAGCCCTACCCTATAGGAAATCTCCCCACATAGACTCCTTACGACCCCACCCTAATCCAGTTTCATTCCTATCGTCATCAATAACAATGTTATTTCATTTGAGAAGCGACTAAACAAGTCTCTATTTACGTTCTGTAGTTTCTATTTTCGGGTTGAAAAAGAGAAGCAGTTTTCTGGTTTGACCAGATTTTGTTGGACAAGAAAGAACTGGTCTGACTGGGGTATTAAGGGTGGATCCACAAACACCCGCACACACACACACACACACACACACACACACGAGATGTATGCGTGTGTGTATATATGTACAAATGTGCATCTTTCTTCCTCTCAACTCGCTGTCTTCCCTATCCTCAGAATATTTGTCCAGACACCTACATTTTCTCTCTCCGTCTCTAGCTCTCACACCCTATACTTCATATAAAGGGGTGGGGCTGAAATAATAGACATTCGATAATATTACACGCACAATCTTCAGTTAATTGAATGTTTTAATTTCAGATAACCCTTCGGCCAAGCTAGTAGAAACCCGGTGAGCAAACGAACAACGGGTTTTTACTGTGAAACCTTTTACAAAACAGACGACATTTCTTCTCTTATAGAGTTGTAGGACAAAGAACAATGTTGCCAATTTAGTGCTAAATTTAGCGCGTATCTTCTTTTGGCTATACAAAAAAAAAACGCTAAACTAGCGCAGGCGTGCTTAAACATGTTGAACTTTCTGGCCATGTTTTGACGATTTTTAGCCGTTTTTCGGTGTCTTTGGCTATTTTGGGCTTTTTAAATCAATCTTTTTTCACTCAAATAATGCGTGTTTTGGCTGTCAAGCTTGCGCGAAAATGTTTTCAATTGGCAACACTGGCTATCGAATAGTCTACCAGGAAAAAAAAACCAACATAAATTCAAAAAACCTGAACACCTTTTGAAACAACCAGAAGAACAAATGTCCAAACAAATTTGATCTTAAATTTACGTACTAATTTTTCTGTGCCAAAAATCTAAATTAACCAAGTTGTTTAGTCAAAACTAGATAGAGCCCAAGCCAGAGCAAAACCCTCAACCAAAGAATAGCCAATTACCAAAATCAGGGGCGTACTGAATGATCAGGCAATTTGACGGTTCCCGAAGGCCCTAAACACTAAGGGGCCCCAAGTGACAAAAGTCTTATTCTTAATGTGGGGTCTCAAAATGTGTTACCACAAGAAATCCCTGTTGTCCTTCCAGTACGGGATTAATTGACGGGTTCTAAGGGTCAATAACCCCCTTTTTGCTCAGGGGGCGCAGATCACTGTCAATCCCCTCCTTGACCAGAATATAAGTTGGTGACTACTGCCCTAAATGAGGTAAGTATTGAAGTAAGAAAATAAAGTTAGATATGCTGAACTGTCAAGGGGGGGGGGGTAAGTTTTAGTCTCGGTCATTTATTTTGGATTTTTTTTTTATATAAATGCTGGAGCAGCGATCCAGTGAGCTCCGGCAGCACTGCACCCTGCTCTCAATAAAACGAAATATGGAGTTGGTCGGTTCAATATTATTTTGTTAACTTTGACGAATCACTTTTTCTTTTCGAATAATAAATGCTCACTTTCATGTTATTGACGTCTCTTATACTCGCGTCCTTAGCTTTCTGATATATATATATATATATATATATATATATATATATATATATATATATATTGAGAGAGAGATAGATAGATATAGACCGTATTGTTTTTTAATTCCCCAAAACAGTTGCATGATAAAAACCGATGATCCCAACAAGAGACAATTTATACATTGTACTATAATCGTAAACTATAAGGGAAACATAGGAAAAATACTTTGGGAGATTACATAAATTGCATCGATAGATATTGGGAAATGGATGACTTAAGTGACATGAAAGTTTCTTTTAATGTTCAGTGTTGAAAGCTATAAGGCTTTCTACACTATATATATATGGTAGCAATATAGCATAATACAAAGCAACGTCTGATGTGTGATGGATTTATTTCATAGAGTGCGCGATACATTCAACTTTATACTTATAAGTCCAGTTGTTTTAGAGCAGAGCTGGAAATATATAATAGGAAGTGAATTCGCTACACAAATTAGTTTATGTTTCTGCTCTCTCTGGGCCTCATCAGGTGAATGATTGAATGTGTTTTTAGATTCTCAACACATATAAAACACATAAAATCATTTGCCTGATGAAACCCAGAGAGGGCAGAAATATAAACTTGTTTGTGTAGCGAATTCACTTCCTATTATATATATATATATATATATATATATATATATATATATATATATATATAATGTTGTCCCCTATGCTGACAGTATGAAGTATCAGTAGATGAACAATTTACATCCGACAGATTGCGATATTAAAGACATTTTTGTAGGAACTTATTTTGCTCGGTACCGATGTTACACGGTCACATATCGAGCGGTCCCAGGTTGCGTAAATAAATCAAGAATTGTGCGTCGTGAAGGGTTTAAATCCGCGTCCATCAGGATGCAGCCTTATACGCAGGCTCTGCTCTTACCAACTGAGTTAATGACACTCTGGTAAGGTATGAGAGAGACTTTTTTCTATTGAATATCGATCATCTCACATAGGTACGCACAGGGATCCTCGAGGCCATCTCGTTTCCATTTACATAGATACATAGATATTCACACAAGTCTCAATCTCTTTCTTTCTCTCTCTTCCTTTCTCTTCATTCACTTCACCTTTCTTTCCTTTCCTTTCCTTTCTTTCTCCTTTCTTAAAAGTACGTATTCGTTAGGCATAACAGGCTCACCAAACACGCACCAAAATTTACAAAATACTTATCTCTCTAATATATACAGGATACTTTTTAGTAAAGGCTGTTTGAATTTTACATAGAAGATAATTAAACCGTTCAATGACAAAGAATAGACGTTTTTATAAATACTGGAACATGTCTTGTGTGTGTGTTTGAAAGAGAGAGATAATGATACATCTCTTTCCATCGAAAAAAGGCATTCATACAAATGTCCACAGTTCGTCAGTTGAAACACTTTGTAGTTAGTTACTAAGAGAGAGAAAGAGAGAGAGAGAGAGAGAGAGATAGAAATTAAGCTTAGTAAATATCGATATAAACCAATACAAAACATCTGCAGCCCCATTTTCTTTAATTGTTTATTCTGTTTTCGGTATCTAGGCCGAGTGATACATTAACCGTGTAACGATGGGGGATCATGTCAAATGAGAGTTTCTGTATAATATAACGCAATTTATAATCATTCTGTCGGATCATATATATATATATATATATATATATATATATATATATATATATATATATATATATATATATATAAATTACAAATACGCATGTTCATTTGAAGATACTTATTTATTTGTAGAGGTCTTAATGTATGAACGGAGAGAATCTTAAAACATGAATATATCCAGTAACAAATCGAAGTCTTTAAATCTGATACTGGATATATTCAAGTTTTTGAGCTTTCATATATATATATATATATATATATATATATATATATATATATATATATATATATATATATATATGTGTGTGTGTGTGTGTGTGTACATTACCTGCATGATTTATTTGTCGATACCTGCTATGGTCATTAATGGAGAAGACTTTCGTAATGAATAATGTGCACACACACAGAGACACTCTCGTATACGAACGCACAGGTTAATATAGATAGATTTCTATTCTTGCTTCCCCGAACATCTCTCGTGTGAAGTGCCCACACAGAATAAGCCTTGCTTCGCCTCCAACACCTTCTCTCTTCCTCTCCCTCACACACACACACACAATCAGACTTCGAACCGGTCGCCCTACCCAAGATCACACTCAAACTGCAATCACTAACGACCAGGTGCCTCACAAAACAAGCCACACGGCACACACACACGCACACACGCCCTTATTTTTTTGGACTTGCAGTTATGATATGTTAAAATCATTTCTCGATATGAGGTAAGAGATAATTTTTTTATGAGATCTGGAAAGTGTATAACTTATTCTTTTGTGGAACGATCCAAGGAGACAACTTAAATTTTGTTGTTATTGATGGACACTTCCACATCTTGGTTCTAACGAGCGATTATTTATATATGCATATCATAAATGGTCGTATCTATCCCTGTCTGTTTATATGTATATTAATCAATCAAACATTGTATCTATCTATCTATCTATCTATCTATCTATCTATCTATCTATCTATCTCAGTCTGTTCCTATCTATCTATCTATCTATCACTGTGTCTTCATATCGATCTATTTATCTATCTATCTGTCTATCTTTCTGTCAAGATAACAATTTATAACTAAGTTTGTATTTCTTCTACTATGACACACGCTTTTTCTCGTCTCTCATTCTGTCTCAACACACGCACACACACTCACATACATATATTTCTATTTACCTATATGGAAACCTATAATAATAATAATAATAATAATAATAATAATAATAATAATAATAATAATAATGATATAACAATAATAATATAACAATAATAATAATAATAATATTCGTACTTATGATAATTACCAATGTACGAATGTCTTCGGTCACGCAAAAAATGCAACTGACGCAGCAAAAGAGAATAACATTAATGTAACTGACACATAGAATTGGAACTTCATTCATGTTCTACTGACGTAATAAAATGCTGAATTTTAAGAATAGGATGAAAATATAAAAAATAATAAAAATCCGTTTTTGGTCAAGAGAACGCTATTCTCCAAGCTCACAGCAATACAAATCTATTTTATATACGTACATAAAATGCAACGAGCATCCATTTATTCTATACATACATTTAAGACCGAGTAAGTAAAAAATAGTAACCCCCTCCCCCCCCCCAAAATAGAAATAATGATACGTAACTCACTTGGAAGATTGGTGCAACACTATCTTCCTACCCTAATCAGACAAGTATTTCAGCAGAAAAATTATGATAATGCACATATCTTTCTCAAGATTGGTTGTGAGTTCGCACATGCACACACACACACGCACGTATATATATATGTGTGGAGATTCATTTTGTTTGTCTACTAGTACAACACTAAAAAAAAGTGTAACATACACCAACTTGAAAAAATGCAAAGTAATTTTTTCAAGTTGGTCTGAAGAAAAACTTTTCGGTGTATTTTATGGGAAAAATGACCACTATCATTACAAATAAAAGAAAGTGAGCTCTATTATCATAAACACAACACCATATAATTGTTGGAATATATATATATATATACATATATATATATATATATATATATATATATATATATATATATATATATATGTATCTCAAAGTATTGGTTGAAACTGCTTATAATCAATTCATATTCACGATAGTTGACGAAAAAGAGAATAAGTTTTGGGGCCAACCACTCTCCCATAACTATCTTTCCTGACCAGGCAGTTGTAGCAAAACGCTCTAAACTCTATAGTCAAATAAGGGTTATATATATATATATATATATATATATATATATATATATATATATATATATGAGTAGTGGATTATTTTATAAATTTTGAAAATAACCCACCACACTTAATGAATGGATAAACCAAAAAACACGTGTCGAGTGTTTCCTTCCCTAATCTTCAATAAAATATCATTAATCTGTTGAGCATTTTTAATTAAAGATGATTAAACTTTAAAACTTCAACCTTACTTTTTTATCAAAATATTTCATTCATCTTTTTTTTCCCTAATAGTTTAGAATTTTAAATGTATATATATATGTGTGTGTGTAGGTATATACAAACGTACCTATATTGATACATAGTAATATATACATATATAACTCTGAATTGGCGAAGTTTTAACCATTTTTTACAAAAGAAAAAGAAGATTAATACGTTGTTTTAATATGATCAAAAGTTTCGCTAATCAAACAGTTTAATCGATTCTCCTCAACTCATACACACGTATTTATATCAATATATAGCAATGGATATTTGGGATTGCACACACACAAACACACACACACACACACACACACGCACACACACACACACACACACATATATATATATATATATATATATATATATATATATATATATATATATATATATGTATATATATATATATATATATATATACGTGTGTGTGTGTGTGTGTTCGGTATGATTATAACATTTCCCTAATGAGGCTACAATGGCAAAACATGTCAAATAAACTTTCCTTAATGACATGATACTTTGATACATATAAATATTCATATATATATATATATGACTATATGATATTTGATATACATATATATTCATAAATATATATATGACGAAGTATATAAAAGAAATTTCTTTTCATAAAAATTATGTCATTTCCATCAATTGAATCCCAATAATTGTCAATGTAATTTATCTAGTCTCTTTTCAGTTTTAAAAAAAATCTTTTACGCAGAATTAGATATTATGGTATTATGTGTGAGTTTTTCTTCTTGGAATCATCAATTGTTAACCATGTGACCATTTCAGGGATTCAAAAACAAAATAGTTATATCAACACGGCTACTAGCAGTGTTGATTCCTATAGCAGCCCCATTTCTTTGTTATCTATTTTGTTTATTCTATTTACGTTGTTTAGGCCAAATGATACATCAACTGTGTAATAACGGAAAATCATTCAAAATAGAGTTTCAAAATGATATAACACAAATTATAATCATTCTGTTGGATTATATATCCATTTCTTAATAACAAATATAGTTTTTAAATCCCCCAAACCATTCCATGATAAACAACTAATGATCCCTACAAGGGAATTCCACTAATAGTACTATAAGATCTAATTCCGCGTAAAACACAAATTCCTTTGAATATCTTTCATTCACAGTTATTTGTGAATAGTTGACTTATTTGTCATATAATGAAATACAATGAAAAGTTTTTGAATGTAAGATCTTTAATTCAGATTTCCGTAGTAACATCTCAGATGTTTCAAGACTGAGACACCTCCTATACTGATAAAAGAAAAACACCTTTTTCCAGCAATATCTTTACTGCTTAAAGCAACAAAGCTTTCCAGACTATATATATATATATATCCAAATATCTGTATACACATCCATATATATATATATATATATATATATATATATATATATATATATATATATATATATGCGGTACAAATCAGGCTAGCAGTATAACATAATATAAAGATATATCAATAATATAAAGCCACTTCTGAAATGTTTTATTTATTTTCATAGAGTGCTCGATACATACAACTTTTTACTCTTGAAGTTAAGTTGTTTTAGATAAGAGCAGGAAATAAATAGTTGATTGTGGATTCGCAACACAAACTAGCTCATTCGCCTCATGAGGCCCGAACAGGGCAGAAACATGAAGTAGTTTGTGTAGCGAATCCTTATTCTACTGCATATATATATATATATATATATATATATATATATATATATATATATATATATACGTATATATATTCTTCTCTCTCCCTATAGATATATAAATATAGACATCCCTATACATATATATACATCTATATATATCCTTATATAAATATATGTATTCCCCCTCTCTCTCTCCATATATATATATATATATATATATATATATATATAAATATATGCATGTGCTAACATATGTACTACATATAATACACACTATCAAAAAATGAATAAGTGTGGAGGACCTGTCTGCCAAAGAAATCACCATCTGAAACATCTTCCATTTTGACTCGTTCATTGACCGCTGTCTTTATTCAACAAAGTCATGAACTGCTCTCCCATCTCTAACCATACAGCATTGTGCCGATTTTTCTAAATCCAGAGTAGATAAAAGTAATTCCGAAAAACATACCGGTAAGTAGTGGATATTTCACACGGGTTATATGATATCCATTGCTAGGAAGGTTACTTGACTTGACTGCATTCTTCTTCAACAACAATGGCATGTCAGTGACAAGACCTTTGTGAACACATCTAGTAATGCAAGAGAGTTGGATTCAGTTTTGCCGATTTAGATGTTTTTTTTTCCGAATATATTAGTCAAGTCCTGCCGATCCAGATGATCTTCAAGATTTTCTTTGAATTTTGGAGTGATTTCCAGATTTGAAAACAATGAAACAACAAAAGAACAAATACATCTAAATTGACAACACAATGGATTCATACTTTTCCCAAGGGCATCAGTTCAAATTGGGCATACAGCCTAATCCGGAACCGAATTCGAACTCAATATTACGTAGACATCCACATGGGTCATGTATGCTGTTAAACAAAATATCAAGTCTGATCAATATAAAGAAAAACATTCAAATGTGTTTCCAGGAAAAAGATATTGAGATGATCATCACTCAGGATGAATATTTCAGAAATACTTTTCAAACTGCATTATAAAATATTTCGTATTTTTGACAGCAAATAAGTGTTATTAGAAAAAATGACGAAAGATGTCACCCCGCGTCCTGTCAGCGAAAATGAAACCTTTCTGCTTAGCCGTACAGAAATGATTACCGAAGGATATCTGTAATTTCTGAATATTTCTTGTTGAAATGTGGAAAATATCATATCGATCATTCAAGGCAAAAACTGATAATCTCATCGTCTATACATTTGTATGCATAAACGTATCTATCTATCACTCACTCATACACACACACACACATACACACACACACACACACACACACATATATATATATATATATGTAATAATTTATAATTGCGTCATCCAGTACCAAGAGGGAGGATTGAAACCTTTGCTCCAGAGGATGGCATTTTACGCCTGTTCTACGCAGAACAGGACAGTCAGTAAGGAGGAAATTAAGTGATATGTTTACTTACACACAATTCCCTGTCCACCAGAGTGCTCCATTCCAGAGTCGGGAGAGCATTGCTATATAGCTTATAATGAACGAGTTACCTTACTTAAAGAGTGCTCAACCCTGAGTAAGGGAGCATTAATAATAATAATAATAATAATAATAATTGAGTATATATATGACACAATTATTTAATTATTATATATATGTGTGTATATATATGTATGACATAATTATTTAATTATACATATATGACACAATTATTTGATTATATATATATGACACAATTATTTAATTCTTATATATATATATATGTGTGTGTAATGATAATAATAAAATAATTGTGTCATATATATATATATATATATATATATATATAATTAGATAATTGTGTCATATATATATATATATATATATATATATATATATATATATATACATATATATATATTATGTGTGTGTCCAATGTTTTCGTTGTTTTTGTTCTTGCATAATCCTCTGCCCATGTTTTTCTTTTTCAGGTTTGTTCACTTGCTGCTTCTTGCAGCCTTGTCCACTGTCTGCAAATCACAGAACTTGCAAATGCAATGTTCTTCCAATCAAAGACGAACCAATGTTGGAATGCAAAATGCAAACGTCATACTTTCCGGACTTTTCCCCATTCACAAGAGGAAGACGTCTGAATTCGGTTGTGGGGACTTCGATGAAGGTAAAGCAACACCTTCTTTTCTTCTGGGAAGACGAATCCGAGTGAAACTGTAGAATTTCTGAGATGGAGAATCGTCATTATAAAACAGAAATCCACTTATGAAAAATGATTGATAACACGTTGCTTGTTGATATTTCGAAAGAAAGGAGACTGTTTTGAATTTTCTTGATATGACATGACACATTGAAAATTTTCAATATATTGCGTACCTCCGTCAGTCAAAATTCAATGGGGCGTTCTTTTTCGTTTTTTCTACATTTGAATTTTGACTGACAAAGACATACAGCTTATCGAAATCTTAAGGTTTCTTATGTCATATTTTGAAAATCTAAACCAGTCTTTTTCTTGTTCGTATTCTTCGTGATATTCTTATTATTGTTATCTATTCATTAATCCATTCGGAATAATATATTCGCTTTAATAATCCGCACAAATCTGATAATTCCTGTCCGGATTTTAGAGATGTGGAAATATCATGATAAACTGACTCACTCAGAATTCATCTTGGTTCTTATAGAATACAAAAATATTTGCAAAATCATGTAAGATTTTTGTTAATATATATCCTATCATCTTGGAACAACTTAACTTTATGAATCTGATCATAGATATTTGTTAAGGTCAGCTTATTCTTGTTCGGAGCCAAATGGGGAAGATTGTGTCGCGCAAATATTACAAGTTGATTGGTCCTACCTTAAAAATCAGCATTTGCAATCTTGGCTTTTACCTAAACCCAAATATGAACCACTGTTGCTTGCAGAAAAGAAGCAAATATCTGTACCTCGCATAAATGAATTATTATCGACTGAATATGTATCAGAACTAATTATCTGTAATGTTTTCTAAAATTATCTTGAAAAATAGATCTTTTATCTGAAATCATCTAAGGAATACTAGCACAAGATTTGGACATTGTTGGTCCAAAATGACCCTAAAGACCACCCAAAGCACATTTTTGACCCCAACCCCCTGAAACGTTTATAGACGATAGCTAGTGGTGTACTCATGAAAATCTTCAAGGTTGTAGCCCCCCAAAATGGGACCAAAAGCACCCGGACATATACACGTATAGACGAGCAAGGAGAGAACATTTTTGTTAGTCGATAATATCACTTAGCTGGTTGGTCGGGCAGGCCATTTGTGGGCTATGTCGAATAGATAAAAGCGGACACACTTATTATACATTTATAACCGAACAAGCTGTGTGGTAGAAGGGGCTTTTTGCGATGGGTTTGCAATAAATTCAGAACGTTTTTCTGCAATCATGTACTTATGAGAGCACAATCCTCTGTTATCTCTTTTATATCATTACAGATACAATGCAATTATACGAAGCGGCTCGCTGGAGTCTGGAATATATCAACTTGAGAAATCTTGCGGGAAATGGATTGAAGTTGGGTAAGTATGTACGTATGTATGTATGCATGCATGCGTGCATGTATCTATCACACACACAAACACACATATATATGCAATACTTTTCCATAGCAAAAGAGCACTTTGGTGGATGGGGAATTTAACGTAAAATAAATATATCGCTTAAATTCAGCCTTACTGACCATCCAGTTCCATAGCTCAGCGAAGGTTTCAACCCTGGCTTGAGGTACTGGATGAGATAATGGATTGTCTATAGCCACACTGAAGAGTTGTAACGACAATATATATATATATATATATATATATATATATATATATATGTATATATATATATATATATATATATATATATATATATATATATATATATATATATATATAAAGGGAGATCATTACAAATAGAGTTTCAATACAATATAACGCAATATATGATCGTTCTCTCGGATCATGTATCCATTTCTTGAAGTACAACTGTCTGCATTGAAAGAAACAAATAGAGCAGATTTAGACCGTGAATAAACAAAAAACGAGAATAGGCAGATATTTGGGCCTTTGCATTACCGGCTCAACAGTAAAAGCAATGTTACATTGGAGCAGCTACCACACCCACCCATAAATATATATATGTATATATATATATATATATATAATCTCAGACAATATACAAAGACTGAAGAATGTATTGACTAAAACGATGAATTACGAACGATAAACTTGGAGAAAATAGACTAAATGTATATAGAATAATGAAAACACTTCATGTCAGAACTTCGGACAACAGACAGGCCTATGAATATATCAGCTGAAATATAAAAAGAAAACAAAACAACAAAGATAAGGATGATAATTCCAAATATGTTTGATATAATTAGGAGATATCATTTTTCCAAAGACGTTTTAGATTCTCGTGTGAGACAGCCTTAGGAATGTGCATTCTCTAACACTTGTAAAATATATTTTCACTTTTTTCCTTTCCAGGAATGCAAGCGTGGGACAATTGTTTCTCGGCGGGGAGAGCCATTGAGGACGTCCTTAACTTCTACCCCGAGGATACCACCCAGGCGAAATTCTGTAATGTAAGCAGTGCAGTTATCACAATGGGTGAGTTACATTGTTGTGAGTTTCTGTCTTGATAATGGCTAGAAGAGTGACCGAAACGCTCGATCACAAGCATTTGGACACTATTTACATTCATTGGATCCAGACGTGTATTTTCTTGTGCATAAACAAAGAAATTTAACGAAGAAATCCTCATCTATAGTATTAAATAAAAAATATTAATGAATATATAATGAATATATATATATATATATATATATATATATATATATATATATATATATATATATATATATATATAAAGACCCCTACCTATAAAAACCTTTGAATAGTCTTTTATTTGTACAACTCAAAGCCATCAGACTTTCCATGACCATTAAGGATACCAAATATGAAGTTCCTTGACCCCATTACCCCACCACTGTATTATCCCCAACATACCAAGCACCCAAACAGACTAATACTAAACCACTAACCAACTCGTCAGTAACCTTGACAGCCTATGGCCCCCTCCAAGTCCTGCTACTGCTGCTACAACTTTATCCTGGAACAGACTAACACAGACTCCACCACAGATTGAACAAAGTCCCACTCATCACGATGACCTAGAAGGAATCCTCTTCTTTGATTTCCATTTTTGCTTCCAAAGCAAAATATCTGTTGTTGAATTAATTTTCTACAGAAACCTTTTAAATGCTGAAAAGTACACACACACCATACGCTACTGAAGATAAGAAGCCCTCCGGGAACATGTAAAGAATACTAAATAATCCATTTATGGATTAATTAATTGATAAACCAAGTTCCCATATACTTTTACTCTTGAGTCTGTCTAATTCCCTGTTGTTCATATTTGAAGTATGGGGATATCATATAAGACAATATTAATAACTGGACCATACTAATATATGGGATTATCAGAATCTTGCTTTTGTGCTATCAATAGTCATTATTATTTTATGCTGTCTCAAAATTAATTTGGAGATGTGAGAGAATGAGTTGAAAAATCCTGGTCTCTGTATCAATAAACCACACCATTTATGGCAGCGGTTCTTTTTAGCACCAGGAACCGTTTTAGTAGTCGAAGATTGTCTCCTCACCCAACTTACATCTTCAACCAAAGTTAGAAATGGGTACTGCAAATCTAAATCTAAAAAATCAATTGAATCTTGAAATATGTTTATCAGGATATAATGCAAAAACTTTTGAAGAGAATCCTCAACATGATTGGAGATATTCCATGTTTTTCCTGTGGGCTCACACCCCCTTTTGAAATCTCTCATGCCCCGTTAAGGGAGCGTGTCCCCTGCTTAAGAACCACTGATTTACAGTTATGTATAGCATTTAAACATTTAATTTATGTTCAAGATTTGATATTCGTTTTAATTTGTTGAAAACGTCCTGATACTTTTAAGATTCGATGTTTGCATAATAAGTTGTTCAGAGGTGTATTAGTGGATTATTTTTACGTCACTTCAGTTGATCCAGTAAAATTGTTAATCCTGTATGATTCTGGATTCAAATAAAATCGTGGTTTTACCTGTATTTCAATACAAACGTCCATTTTGAACGATTTTTCCAGACATATTGTTTCTTTCAAATCAGTGTTCCTTGCATTGACGCATCTGTTTTCTTTTTTACCCAAGGTGTCCTCGGGCCATTCACCAGTTGGGCATCCGAGGAACTAGCCAGGCTATTGAACATGTACCCGGCATCACAAATCTCCTACGGTGCAGCAGACAGTCAGCTTAGTGATAAAGCGGTATACCCATATTTCCTGAGGACGGCCCCTTCGTCGGGTACTTACGCCACGGTAAGTGATAACCAACAAAATAGAGTCGGTAGTCATTGAAGAGGCATTTGTAAACTTCTGATAAACATCTTTTGTGGGTAAAAAAGTGAAATGTCTCAACTAAACTTGTTAAAGGATTTATTATGCTACATAGAGATAGATGGTTGATTCATAATGAGTTTACGTTAAATTGAATTAAATGATTTTATGGATATTTCATTTTTATTTTTATTTGTTTTAAGATAATAGCTAAATGCAAAAATAGAAGACTGTAAAAAACGTTATATCCAGATTAACATTCAGCCAAATGATATACAGGTTATACACAGGTTGACATTCGTGACAATGCTTCATTTGATAAATTCATTCAAGATTGTGTTAATACCAATACCCTTCCTCTGTACGTACAAACTCCTAAGTACATATATTCATCAACATAAATGCGTTTCTTGGAAACGTTTGTCCTCATTGCAAAAAGATATAAACGAATTGGAAAACATCCAGTGAAGAGCAACAAAACTTGTTCCTGAACTAAAAAAGCTCCAATTTACCTCAACCCCCACGAGGGAAGGATGTGCTACAAGGTCGTTTTTTAACGTAGGGATGCTGCACACGCAAATATAAGGGTAGAAAAAATCTCTTTGTCTTTTGCAACTATTGTTGCGAAGACAAGAGCTTGTTCCTCAGACTCAGGGCGAACTCCGAGTCCCATGGTCCTGACTTCACAGGGCAGCACCACACCCGATGGGACAAAACCCCATCGGCTGTGGCCCCACCCCTGCGTCTGTCTAGTCTTGAATGGTCTGCTCCCCGGAGACCAGGAAAAAAATGGAAAAATCAAAACTAGCAACTCTAGAAGAAAGTTAAGAAGAAAAGACACGATACAAATGTTTCAAAAAATTAAAGGCATCGTCAACATCCCACTTGAAAAATTCTTTAAGATGAATAAAAGAATATATATATATGTATACATATATATATATATATATATATATATATATATATATATATATATATACATATATAAAGAATATTGCAGAAAAAATTCAAGAAGGGGCTTCTTCTCAGAAAGAGTGGTCAATAATTAGAACAAATTAATCGATGGAGATACGGAAATAATAGAATCTAAAACAGTGAAAAGCTTTAAAAGGGATAAGACTATTATACAACTTACAAAGAACAATAAAATAAAAATCTCCTTAGAAATAAAATTTTCAAACAGAAAGCAAGATACAACCACAAATTTGAACAATATTTTTTTACTCGTTGTATAAATCTTATCTTCGTCCGTTTCTCTTTTCTCTAACAGAATTTGCTGAATCTTCTAAGAAAACTCAAATGGAACCATCTTGTGGCCATTTTCACCGATGATGCCTATGGCACGAACAGTTTTGAGGAATTCTTGCAAATCACTCAGAACACCGAGATTTGCATCAGCCAAGCTGTCTTGATCGACAGAGGGGAAAACCTGGATCAAATCAAAAACAAATTGACCCAAATCGTACAGACGAAAGCTTCTGTCGGCCTCATCTTCGCACCCTCCGACCGGGCAAACGCCATCATGGACGCTCTAGGTAAACGAGGGGACGCCGGGAACCTTCAATGGATCCTGAACGACTTGAACATTGAAGAAGGCAACAGTAACCGTTATCTGAAGGGTGCCCTCTTGCTCAGCCCCAAATCAGTTCCGATTAAAGAATTTATCGACCACTGGGTGAGGTTAAACCCCAACTTTCCACCAGGTGAAAATCCTTGGTACCGCGAATGGTTCATGACGAAATACAACTGTAGACTCCAAGGCATTATACCACCGAAATTCCAGAATCTGCAGACTTGCTTTGTGGAGCCCGAAAGTAAAAGAAGGTCGAATTTTAAGCAAAACGCCTACGTAGAGCCAGTTGTACTCGCTATGTTTGCGTTTGCAAGGGCGATGGAATCAGCCCACCGTGACCGATGTTTTGGCCAGCAAGGCCTTTGTTCAGCCCTTCTGTCCATGACAGCAGAAGAATTCCACCAGAATTACCTCATGAAAGTGGACTACGACATCGCGCTCGCCCAAAACCGGAAAGTTAAATTCGATTCCAATGGTGACCTCGAAAATCCGGAGTTTCGACTTTGGAATTATATATATGATTCGACGATTGGCAAAGAAAGGTTTGTCGAGGTGAGATTATCTATCTTTGTTTATTTACGCCTTTGTAGGTGGGTATTTATCTATATTCGTCAGTTTTTTTAGATAGATATTTAGATTCTTTAGTCTTTTCTTATCGATTTGAAACTGTTTTATTCTATCTATATGTCAGGAGAATTTTTGTTTCATATCTAATTTTGTTCTTATCTATCTATCTATCTATCTATCTATCTATCTATCTATCTATCTATCCCAGTCTTTCCTTATCTATCTATCTATCTATCTACCTATCTATCTATCTATCCCAGACTTTTCTTAAGTATCTATCTATCTATCAATCTATCTATCCCAGTCTTTCCTTATCTATCTATCTATCTATCTATCTATCTATCTATCTATCCCAGTCGTTTCTTATCTATCTATCTATCTATCTATCTATCTATCTATCTATCTATCTATCTATCTATCTATCTGTTCTAATTCATTCAACGATCCATTTTCGTCTATTCACATCTTCAAGTCTATTGAATTCATTCTATAAATCAATTTTATACATCAACATCAGTCTTTCAACGTCCGCCGTTGGATATAGACCTTCCCCACGATTTGCCACATTTCTCTATCCTGGGCATTGCAGAGCCAGTACTTTCTGAATTTGTTTAGCTTGTCCTTCCATCAAATAGTCTGCCAGCCTCGGTTGCGCATGTGATCTGTGAGTCGCGATGTCCATCGATTGCCTGCCATTATTACAACATGGCCAGCCCATTTGAGTTTTTAAATGAATTCTATGATGTCCCTGACTCCTATCTTCTCCCGGATGTATTGTGCTGTCTTGTGGTCTCCTCATGCGAAATTTAGCATAATGCTTTCATGTGCACACTGCATGGTTCTCAATTTACGGATCTGTCTCTTGGTTAGGTTCCATATATATATATATATATATATATATATATCAGTAATTGATTTCTTGTTCCCTGGCACTACTGTTTCGTCCAAATGGAGTTTTATATCAAGGCCATGTTCCAAACACCTATTTTATAGATTGGAGAGCTAAAACATCCCCATTGAGTACGTCTATTTGATCTTCCGGGCTTCTGAACACTGTACACTCTCGTGTGCTTTTAAAATCCAAATAACCCAACCCCTGTAGGACAGTACCGGTCCATTTATGCAACTGTCAGAAAACTGGACTTCTCAGAAAGCTGACTATTTTTGAAACTGGTCTGTTTTGAATCTGACAGGCTTCGTAGATGTGCGCCTTTCGTCCACTCTTTTAATTTCCGCGGATTAGTTGGATTAGCTCCAGATGAAGATTTGAGGATTAACATAGATTAAACAGACCTTGGTTTTGAAGTGGATTAAGTTGTATCTGCTAAAAAAGTTCCGTTTTTTATTTGACTTTGTCTACTTTTTGTCATATATTTGATATTTTATTGAACATTTTTATTGACCATCTTATTGAGCAAATGTGGGTAATGGTTCTAACTTTTTTTATATGCATTTGTTTGTGTGTGTTTTCGTTTGTTTGTCTGTTTGTTTGTGTTTTTCTGTTTGTTTGTTGATGCATATGCGTGTTTATATGTTCCACCTCTCTTGGCCATACCGTTTTGTATATAGACTTAGAAATAGGCATCAGTTTTTATTTCTTATTTTTTGAAAAAAAGCTCTTTTGACCTGTTCAGGGCCTTATTTTGACAGGTTTATCAATGACATCCAGATTCTCCTGAACCTAGATATTTCTAGATGTTTTTTTCACCTAATTTTATAAATTTTCCAGTGGAAAACGCCAGTGATGTCATAAATAGAATTTATTCTGACCATATTTATCCTTGATTATAATTTCCTTTACATGACTTCAAATTTTGACGCTACGGTTGTTCAATTATTGACTGTGATAGCGAGTATTTTATATTTTGAAAATTTTGATTACATTAAAGATCGAACAAACCCTCCTTTAGAAGCATATCAATTTATATTTTAAGTATATATCAATCCTTAGTCAAGGAATTCGGAAGAATCAGGAATCCAGAAAATCCAGGAATCTGGAAAATCCAGTACTTCGGAAAATCCAGAACTTCAGAAAATTCAGAAATCTGGGAAATCCAGTAATCCAGAAAATCCAGTAATCCGGAAATTTCAGAAATCCGGAAAAACTAAGAATCCAGAAAAACCAGGAATTCGGAAAATCCAGAAATCCGGGTTATTCCTGGCCCCAAGCTTTTAGAATAAACGGTCTGATACCGTATAGTACTAATCTGCCTTTTTCTATCTTTACAGGTCGGCTCCTCCCAAAATGATGTCTGGAATCTAAAGCAATTAACCCTTTACGACAAGGATCGCAATTTTGACATTAGTGCTACTCTGACGTCACAGTGTCCGACTTCCGGTTGTCCCACGTGTCTCGTATACTACAAGCGCCCTCACCTCAACTACATTGACGGTGACATCCTCATTGGGGGTCTTTTCTCGGCGCACGATGCCGGTCGACTCCCTTTCACGTGCGGACCGCTTAATTTACAGAATGTTCAAGCCATGGCAGCTTTCCGATTTGCCATCGGAAATATCAAGAAACAATTCCCGACCATTCTTCCGAGCGTCTCTCTTGGAGCAGTTTTCAGCGATGTCTGTCAGAGTAGCACTCTGGTCGAGAGCACTTTGTCTGGGTTCTTAGGCGAGAAAGAGATCTTCCGAGACAAAGCAACCAACCAATTAATCGAACCGAACTTAATCCAGGCTTACGTGTCTTCGTTGGAGAACAAGCAGTCAATTGTTGCTGCAAAGATCTTGGGTAAATTCAAATACCCTGAAGTGGAGGCTTCAGCCACGGGTGCCGAACTCTCAGACAAGGAGATGTACCCGTATTTTAGCCGCACTGCACCGGGTGAGGGCATACAGTTGATGATCCTGGCTCATGTACTAAAAAGGAAAGGTTGGAGTTATATTCAGGTAGTAGCAAATAACTATAAATCAGTCGAAGCCCTTAAAAAATACACCAAGGCCTTGTCAATATGTGTTTCTGCGGTACATATGTTTGATTCAACCGATCTAGATTATAACAAAATTGTCCGTGGCCTAAAGACAAACCCTCACGCCAGGGCAGTAGTAGTTATTGGATCACCGGAAGAGATCAACCCATTGCTGACCGCTTTGAGTAACCAGAACGCAGCCAAAAACTTCGTGTTGCTCGGTACTGACAGTTGGGGCACCTCTTCCCGAGCTGTGGCCAACCAAGAACAAGCAGCTGACGGAAGCGTTACATTGACCACAGACACTGGTACGGTGAACGAATTCAAAAAATACCTCGACAGTCTTGACCCGAAATCTGACGCGCTTCTCACCGAGTGGTACCAGAAATTATACAACTGTTATCTTTATGCCGGTGCCCAAGGGTCGTATGCTAAAAAATGTGGCACGAGCTCATTCACCTCCTCACCGAAATTCGTCTTAGACAAATCTGTGTATTACACCATTAATGCTGTGTATGTAGTCGCTTCGGCCTTAAACAAGACTCTTCATCGTTACTGTGGGGTCAACAAAGGCGCGTGTGCAGCTTTCAGGGCTTCTCGTTATAACACCGGATCTATCATTCTGAAATCGATTCGGGATGTGACAATTATGGATGTCAATAAAATGCCGTTTGTAATAAAAAATGGAGAAGGACAAGCAAGTCACACGGTGAACAACTATCAAAAGAATACAGGGTACATCAAGGTCAGTCATTTTATTTATCAATCTCACTTATCTATTGTAACCCTTTCATGACTAACCTATTCAAGGTGGTTTAATGCCTGAATTTTCTATATATTGAAAAACCGAAATCGAGATGGAGGTATTAATCACATTAATCATTCATTTAACTCATCAATTTTTAGCCTTTAGGAATAACTTGTTAAGGTGCCTAAAGGCTGATTATTACATATTTTTGATATTTTTCATATGGCCCAGGAGACTCGAAAAGATCAATGCATTAAACCTGAGGGTGATTTTAAAAACGTATCTTTTGCTGATCATTAAATTGTTTGCAAACAACACAGTGTAGTTGATTTTGTTAATATCTCGATGCTTATTCGAATCGTCGTCAGGATATTTTTAACTGTATTCTGAAGATGATATGAATAACTGTTGAAATATTGACAAAATCAACCACATTTCTTCTTAAAATAGACTGATCTTGCTTATTATTTCTGAAAGATGAGGCAGCAATGTGTTTAACAAGAGAATGGCCTGAATGTCGAAATCAACACCTTATTTTTGATGTCCTTTGTTGTATCGATGACCAATCATTAGGAAAATCCGTTTAAAATTATTTTTCTTCAATTGTTTCAGGTGGGAACTTATGACATTGCCAACAGTGAACTTCAACTCAATCCAGCTTCTTCTGTGACGTCAGTGTGTCCAGCCACTTGCTATGAATGTCACCAGGTGACCCAAAAGGACTACCTCTACACTCGCGGTCAACTAAATATCGCCGCTATCTTAGGTATCCACACTCAGTCCACTTCGACCAGTCCGTTCCAGTGCAGTGATCAGATCAGTGGTTACCAGTTTGTATCAGCTCTGGAATACGCGATCCACACCATTAACAGCGGTCAGGCACCGGTCAGCATGAATGGTATCCCCCTGGGGTCACTGATTTTAGACAGTTGTCAGATTGACACGCGTGCTTTTGGCCTGATGTCCGCAGTTTATTCTGGCTCTTATCAAGTTTCTGAGAAATTCCGACCCGATGATATTGTGGCCTGGATGACGGACACCAGTGGGGCCGCGAGTCAGATGGGTGTGCTGGCCAGTAAACTGAAAGTCCCGTTGGTCAGTCCTGCCGCAACGAGCAAGGCCTTGATGGATGAGTCCAAATATTCAACATTCTACCGGACAATACCGGGTGATGAGAGTTTGTCCTCCATCGTTGCCAAACTGTGTCGAGTGATGAACTTCCGATATATACAAGTGAGTGTGGATCTCTGCAGAATATAACAAATTATTATTATTATTATTATTATTATTATTATTATTATTATTATTATTATTATTATTATTATTATTTGCAATCTTACACCAGTTGATTGGTGGTAACCACTGGAATTTGAGTGACAGCAAGTCTCCTCAAGTCTCCAGCCCTTCTTTCCTAGTTCTCATAGGCCACAGTAATACTGCGGTTTACAGTTTCACACCGGTTGCCCAGTGGTCATTGCTAAAGGCTGAGTGACAATAAGTCTCCTCAGGTCTTCAGCCAATTATAATAATAATAATAATAATAATAATAATAATAATAATAATAATAATAATTATAATTATTATTATTATTATTATTATTATTATTATCATTATTATTATTATTAAGTTTTCAGGGTGATATATGTATATATTACTATATATCAATATCAATACGAATGTAAGCAGAAATTATATGACCTAAGAGACTCGAAAAGGTTAAAGCATTAAACCTAAGGGTGACTTTGAAAACGCACTTTTTGGCAATCATTATTTCATTTGGAAACAACACAGTGTAGTTGATTTTCATTAATATCTGTATGCTCTTTCGGACCGTCGTCAGGATATTTTCGACTGTATTTTGAAGATGATGTGAATAACCGTTGAAATATTGACAAAATAAACCACCCCAACGGAGCAAGAGGGCTGAAAATCTAAACATTCTCTCCTTATCATGTCTAGAAATAACTTTTTTGTTTTTTTTTAAAATCTCTCCAAATAGATTTTTGGTGTGGGGGGTAGATTTGTTATGTAAGTTTATGCTAATTCGATTCCTTAGTTTTTGTCTGATTAAACAGACTTGCTGTTGTCATTTTAAACGTCTTCGAAGCTTAGTTTAGTTTGATAGAGGGCTACCATTGTAGATCACCCAGTAAGGATTGAACCCTCTACAGTATTACTAGCTTGTGAGGCTAGCCATAATCCAACCGTTTACTTAATAACAAAACCAAAAGACTGACCCTCAAACTGAGAAGCATGCAACGTGCACATGTGAGGACATCACACGGAGAGATCACTAGACAATACAGTATATTAGAGACAAAACAGGAGACAGAGATATCATGAAACCCATTAGAAAAATCAAAATGACAATGGGCTGGTTATGTTGCAAGAATGGCAGACAACTGCTGGATAACACAGCTTACAACATGGATCTCCAGAGATCTTATGCGAAACTGTGACCGACAAAATATAAGATGGAGAGATGAACTTGGCGAATTCAGAAAATACTGCCTTCGCGACAACCATGATAGAGAAATGGGGCAGATCCTGGGGGAGGTCAATGTTCAACAACGGACGTTAAAAGAATGCTGCTACTGCTGATGATGATGATACATTTTAGGACTTATTCTCAGGCTTTCATACTTTGTTCGAACTTCTGAGATAAAGTTTTTTCACCATTCCAGATACCATTTATGCCGGTTTACCAGATGGATATTTAATTTTTCTCAAACCATCAGCAGCAACGGCCTTTTAGTGTCTATCATTGGACATAGACTTTCCCCAAGATTCATCAGACCTCTCTATCATGGATGTCACAAAGCCAGTACTTTCTGAACTCGTGCAGTTCATCATGTCATCTTATGTTTTACGAACTACACAAGTACTGGCTCAGTGACATCCATAGAGAGGTTTGACGAAGCTTAGGGGAGGTCTGTATCCAACGGAAGACGCTAAACGACTGAAGAAGAATTTTATCAAGATACCATATTTATAATTAAAGGATCGTTGGAAACATAATTGCTTCAAATGTGTCATATTTTGATTGAATACATACCATTCTTTGTTGCCGATATTGTCTTCCATATTTCTATTCAAAACAAACCTTGTCACAACAGGATCAATCTCCCCCGTTAATTCTATTCCATGTGAAAATAATTAATACAACTTTTGTATTGTATGAATGATAAATGAATTTTTATGTATATGAGACTTGTCAGTTTGGCTTGGTAGATAAGAGAACCGACTAATAATCTCTTCGCCGTGATTTCAAATCATGGTAGTGAAATAATAATTGTACATATCCGGCACAGAAAAAAGTGAGGGCTCCCCTCGATCATTGAATTTCGGCAGGTATCCTCTTCGGTCTTACTAGTTTTGTGGGAAGTTATTGGATGGAGTTTCATCATTATTTCATGAAATATTCGGACTTGTATGAGCGATATTGTTATTCCGATCAATATGTTCATATTAATGATTCTATTAAACAACCGCAGGTGGCAAAGGGTCCTATCCTTGTTTTGTATGTACGTGTATTTGTATGTGTGTTCCAGCGCTACTGGCCATACTGTTCTGTCTATAGACTTGAAAATTGGCATCAGTACTCTATTAGAACCTTCCTGAAAATATCCTAGATGTTTTCTGACTCTAATATAGATGTTTTTCATCAGAAATCGCCAGAGATGTCATGAAGAGAATTTATTCTGACCATATTTATTCTTTGATGGAAATGTTTTTATATGACAAATTTTGACGTTACGGTTGATCAATTGTTGACAATCATCATCATCATCATCATCATCATCATCATCAGTCTTTTAACGCCCGTCGTTGGACATAGACCTTCCCCAGGATTCGCCACAATTCCCTATCATGGGCATCGCAGAGCCAGTATTTCCTGAATCTGTCAAGTTCATCTCTCCATCTTGTGTTCTGTCGGCCTCGGTTTCTTATGTGATCTCTGGGAATCAATGTTGTGAGTCGTGATGTTCATCGGTTGTCTTTCATCCTTACAACATGACTCCATAAGTGACGGCGAGTAATTCTTTTTTTTTAATTTTTTCCCCGCAGACTATTTCTTCCGATGATCAATTCTCTCTGGAATCAGCCTCAATGTTGAAGAATTTAGGCAAACAAGAAGGGGTCTGCGTAATTGCCAACTTCAGACTTGGAACTGGAACTAAAATCGAAGACGTCCTCAAATTAGCGCGGCAAAACGGTGCCCCTGTTGTTTTGTTCGTCAGTCTGATCGAAATGGAGGCTTTACTCAAGGCAAAGAAAGTTCCAGAAGACGACAACCTGATTTTCATCACCCCCAGAGTAATGACCGGTGTTGCTAAAAAGTATCCAACCGCGGCTAAAAACCTCCTCACACCACAAATTGTTTCCTCAGGTGAGATCCAAAATCTAAATTATCTTTTCAGTAACGGATTGTCTACCACCTGGGGCAACTAGGCTGAATTTTAGTAAGGCTCTCCCTGACCTAGAATTATCAAAAGGCAAAAAGGGGTAATTTTTCCTGCTCCCCCCCCTCCCCAAACAAAAAATATTATAATTAAAAAAATCCGATTCTTGGATAAAAAATAAATTATATGTTACTGCTTGGAACTCATTTCGTTATAACTCCTTCAATTGTTTTTGAAGAATCAATTGGCACCACACTATTCAACTTGGACCTTTTTTTAATTCATTCTTAATGTTCTCAATTTTATGTTATTTTTACTTGTTTGAAAGTTATTTGAAACAGCGCTTGTTGTGTCACATATTTCAATTTTCATGTATGAGGGGCCCACTGAACCTGAAATGTCCCGGACCCCAAAACCCAAATCCACCCCTGTCCTGAGCGCTCCTCCCATTTCGTTGAATAGTATAAAGTGACCTCAAGTTGGACCAACAAACTTAATCTTAATACTATGTATTATATACTCCATGCTTCAGTACGAATTTCAAGAAGCATTGTGTCTTTGTATTCGTATAATTTTTTTGGAGCCTAATTTAGAAAAAAAAAAGCATTTGTTTGTTTGGAGCCTAATTCACAGAACAGTATTTGTTCGTTTGAAGCTTAATTAAGGAAATAGTATTTATTTTTTTGGAGCCCAATTTAGAAAATGGTATTTATTTGTTTGGAGCCTAATTTAAAAAAAAGTATTTGTATGTTTGGAGCCTAATTAAGGAAATAGTATTTATTTGTTTGGAGCCTTATTTAAAAAATGGTATTTATTTGTTTGGAGCCTAATTTAAAAAAAAAGTATTTGTATGTTTGGAGCCTACTTCACAGAATAGTATTTGTTTGTTGGGAGCATAATTAAGAAAATAGTATTTTTTTGTTTGGAGCCCAATTTAGAAAATGGTATTTATTTGTTTGGAGCCTAATTTAAAAAAAGTATTTGTATGTTTGGAGCCTAATTCACAGAATAGTATTTGTTTGTTTGGAACATTATTAAGAAAATAGTATTTATTTGTTAGGAGCCTAATTTAGAAAAAAAGTATTTGTGTGTTAGGAGCCTAATTCAGAAAATAGTATTTATTTTTTTGGAGCCCAATTTAGAAAATAGTATCTATTTGTTTGGAGACTAATTTAGAAAAAAGTATTTGTATGTTTGGAGCCTAATTCACAGAATAGTATTTGTTTGTTTGGAACATTATTAAGAAAATAGTATTTATTTGTTAGGAGCCTACTTTAGAAAAAAAGTATTTGTGTGTTTGGAGCCGAATTCAGAAAATAGTATTTATTTGTTTGGAGACTAATTCAGAAAAAAAAGTATGTTTGTTTGGAGCCCAAGTCAGGGAAAAAGTGTTTGTTTGGAGACTAATTTAGAAAGAAGTATTTGTTTGTATGGAGCCTAATTTAGAAAAATGTATTAGTTTGGTTTGGAGTCTAATTAAGAAAAAAGTATTTGCTTGTTTGGGCTCTAATTAGGAAAAAAAGTATTTATTTGTTTGAGGCCTATTTTAGAAAAAAAGTATTTGTTTGTAGCTCAAGAAAAAAAATAATTCGTTCTGAACCCAATTTAGGAATGACGTATTTATTTGTTTGGAGCCTAATTTAGAAAAAAAGTATTTGTTATGTCCAGGTATAAAAAATACTTGTAAAAGTATTGAAATATCACCGTAGATACTCAATGTGTAAAATCAAACCATTTTTCTGCTCTCACTTCCTCCTAAGCTGAAGTTTTTGCCATACATGTACTTAGTCATTTTACGTAAGGTTTCATCCATATTGTATATTGATCGTATTTTATACTAGATATTTATTTTTTGAAACAAGACTTACCTACTTAGTTTACCCTAAAAACGTTTTTAACGATGAGGGATCAGTAAGTATAACAACAGACATGATTCTAATAGTTAATCCACCAAAAGTACTTTTAATATCCAAACTTGAACAATAAATCAAAATCTTTCCTCAGCTGAGATGCCCAGAAAAAACTTGCCAAAGAAGAAAACCACAGAACGCATTGCTCAAAATGCTGGAACTTAAATAACACAACAAATGTTATATCAATCCGAGTAATATGCTGCATACATACGACTACCTTTGTGTTGATTTAATTAATAACTTGACATTTTCTTTTTTTGTCCAGTGGATCTCAAACCGTACTTGGCGTATATGGCAAATCGTCGGCCGAACGATGTTTCTTTCGCCAGCAGCTTTTTCGAAGAATTTTACCAAGACGTATTCGAATGCAACCTCCCAGGCAGGCAAAAATACAACAAACGCTGTGTGGAACCTTATCGGCCAATTACCGACTCCCCAAGGTTCTCTCCGAGTATGTCGGTCGGCCCAACCATCAACGGGGTGTACGCTGTGGCTGACGCCCTGCACGGAACCCTCACGACATTGTGTGGAGTGAATTATACGAGCATTTGTCCGGCTTTCTACGCGTCGACACAGCAACCAGAATTATTTTTGAAAAAATTGAACCAAGCCAACGTTCCCGGAAGTGGCAATAAGGCCGACTTCCGCTTCATTAACAGAGAAGGCAGCGCCGCTTATGAAATTCTGAGATTCGATGGGACTACTTACCAGAAAGTAAGTATTGTTACCTACCTACCTACCTATGTATGTATGTATGTATCTATCTATCTATCAAAAACATTTTTCTTCTGAGTGAAAAAGATAAATCAACGATGAAAATTTCTCCATACACACCAACTCCCTACTATATATATATATATATATATATATATATATATATATATATATATATATATATATATATATATATATATATATATATATATATATATATATATATATATATATATATATATATATATATATATATATATATACTTATTCTAGAGAGCTTTACAGCCTTAAACACTAAACATTAAAAAACTTATTTCAAAATTTCTTTTGTGTCACTCCAGTCACCCATTTCCCAATATCTGTCAATGCACTTTATATAATTTCAAAAGTGTATTTTGTCTTTGTTTTCCTTATACTTTGTTATTATTGTACAATGTATGAATTCTCTTTTGTTAAGGTCATCAGTCGTTCACCATGTAACTGTTTCTGGGATTTTAAAGACAAAAAAAGTTGTATTAACATGGCACCCCAGCAGTGTTGATAAAGCACTACCTCCCTTCATTATATAGTTTTTGCCATACATGTATTTAGTCATTTTACGTAAGGTTTCATGCATAATGTATATTGATCGTATTTTATACTAGATATTTATTTTTTGAAACAACACTTACTTACGTAGTTTACCCTAAAAACGTTTTTAACGATGAGGGATCAGTAAGTATAACAACAGACATGATTCGCTGTTCGTGTCATTTCTATTGAATGTTCACCCATGTGAATACTTAATCCGTTGTCGGTTTTAATCTCAGACTACACGGAAACCAACTTATGATATCATCTTTAAGAATACTAATTATGCAGAAAAAACTTCTTCGAGTCGATTCTCTACAAACATATTCAACCGAAGAATTTGATAACTATTTTCCACTAACCTTAAAGTTCGTTTTCCTACGTCGTATGACATCAAGCTTCTATCAAGTGTTATTTTTAAACACTTTTAATCATCAAATAAAGTATTATTATATACATGGTTGTAACGAACACATCAGAACTTCAGATAACAGAGGAAAGCCGAAAAAATACATCAGCTGAATCGTTATGTTAAAACCAAGTAGTCCAGAAAATAAATAATTAAAATACTTAATCTTAGAACTTTATACAATACAGAGGTGTCAAAGAATATACGAACCAAAATGTTGCATTAAAACCAATAACAATGAAGACAATAATCAAGAAAGATATGCTGGAATATTACCCGAATGGTTGATATAGGTATTTAAGGAAGTACCACTCACCCAAGCCTATAACTGTCCATACAGATCTGCAGTAGTAGCCTCCTAATCATAATACCAGTGCATTGGACGCTATTCAATAGAAAATGCAGAGCTGAAGAATGTAGTCCGCTACATCGACCCAGGACAAAGGTTCTCTATGAACCCCTCAAAAGAGGAAGAAATCAAGCGAAGAATCACTCTAGGTTATAAGCTTTCGGTAGAGCCAGCTGGACCGTAAAGAACAAGAAAATTCCATTAATCTCAAAAGGAAGGGTATACAACTTATGCATCCTCACAAAAGTCACCTATGGAGCTGAAACATGGAACATAACCAAAAGATTAACTCTCAAACTAAAAAGGATTGCAATGTACCAAAAAGAATACATCGCATGAACAGATCACAAGACAGCACAGTATATTAGAGAAAAAATAAAACAGAAGACACATGTCATAGAAACAATAAGAAAACTCAAAATGACAATGGACTGATTATTTTGCAAGAACGTCAGTCAACCGTTATACATCACGACTAACAACGTGGATCCGTGGAGATCATATGCGAAGCTGTGACCGACAAAATATAAGGTGGCGTGACGAACTACACAAGGTCAAAAAGTGCTAGCTCCGTGACATCCATGATAGAGAGATCTGGTGGATCTTGGGGAAAGTTTATATCCAATGACAGACACGAAAAGGCCACTGCTGATGATGGTTTGAGAAAAATTAAATATCCATCCTGTAAACCGGCATAAATGGTATATGAAATGGTGAAAAAACTTCATCTCGGAAGTTCGGACAAAGCGTGAAAGCCCGATAATAAGATGTCCAAAAATGTGTCATCATCATCATCATGACCACCAACACCACCACCACCATCATCATCATCATCATCCGTCTTTTCACGTCCGTTGTTGGACATAGACCTTCCCCAGGATCTGCCACATTTTTCTCTCATGGGCGTTGCAGAGCCAGTATTTTCTGAATTTGTCTAGTTCATCTCTCCATCTTGTATTTTGTCGGCCTCGGTTCCACATGTGATCTCTGGAGATTCATGTTGTTAGTCGTGATGTCCATCGGTTGCCTGCCATTTTTGCATCATGACAAGCCTATTGCCATTTGAGTTTTCTAATAGATTCTATGATTACTCAGACCCCCGTTTTTCTCCCTGGTATATTGTGCTGTCTTGCGATCTCTCCAAGTGAGGTTGAGTATGATTCTCTTATGCGTACGTTGCATACTTCTCAGTTCGCAGGTCTGTCTCTTGGTTAAAACTCATTCACTTGTAGAAACTTTTCCTGTCTTTCTCAATGTGGTATTCCCTAATTAATAACGTTCATTTATCCCAATCATATGTATTATCTATTTCTTTAAAAATTATAATCGATTCATTATACATTATTTTGCAGGTTGGCTCTTACAATGGCGTGGCATTGAAAATGGATGATATTTCAGAATATTACAAAGGAGTCAGAACAAATGTCCAGAAACAATTTCTCAGTTGTCAACACCAGACCCTTAACTTTACCCTGTCCCCAGGGGATATTTATATTGCCGGTAAGGAGAACACACACGGAGGCGCACTTGATCTCTTTCTCTCTCTCTCTCTCTCTTTCTCTCTCTCTCTCTCTATTTTAATCTCTATCCATCTCAGTCTGTACATTCATATTTACCTGTTCATACCTACCTATCCATCTATCAATCCCATTCTGTTGATATCTATCTATCTATCTATCTATCTATCTATCTATCTATCTCAGTCCATTCATATCTATCTATCTATCTATCTATCTATCTATCTATCTATCAATCTCTGTACGTATCTATCTATCTATCTATCTATCTATCTCAGTCTGTACGTATCTATCTATCTATCTATCTATCTATCTATCTATCTATCTATCTATCTATCTATCTCAGTCTCTACGTATCTATCTATCTATCTATCTATCTATCTATCTATCTATCTATCTATCTATCTCAGTCTGTTCGCATCTATCTCAGTCTGTACGTATCTATCTATCTATCTATCTATCTATCTATCTATCTATCTCAGTCTGTTCATATCTATCTATCTATCTATCTATCTATCTATCTGTTCATATCTATCTATCTTTCCCAGTCTATTCATTATCTATCTATCTATCTATCTATCTATCTATCTATCTATCTATCTATCTATCTATCTATCTATCTCAGTCTGTACGTATCTATCTATCCATCTATCTATCTCTCAGTCTGTTCATATCTATCTATCTATCTATCTATCTATCTATCTATCTATCTATCTATCTATCTATCTATCTATCTCAGTCTGTTCATATCTATCTATCTATCTATCTATCTATCTATCTATCTATCTATCTCTCAGTCTGTTCATATCTATCTATCTATCTATCTATCTATCTCTCAGTCTGTTCATATCTATCTATCTATCTATCTATCTATCTATCTATCTATCTATCTATCTCACTCACTTAGACTGCTCTTATCTATTTATTTCTATGATCAATTTTCCTAATTTATTATACTTCATCAACCCCTCGAATGGTAATTAGTTATTTTTCATATTCATCTATATTTATCTATGATTTATCAATTCATTTTCCTTCATTAATTCCCAGGCATTTTCGATGTTCACAAACAAGGCTTGAGGCTCTTTTCCTGTGGAGACATCAAGATGCTCAGAGGTTTCCAAACTCTTGAAGCCTTCCAATTCGCCATTGAAGAAGTCAACAAGAAGCAAGGCCAATTTAAGAACATCCTACCTGGGGTGACCCTCGGGGGTATTGGACTGGACAGCTGCAGCAGTGACGTCCGAGCCGGAAATCTTGTATCGAACATCAACAACGGACTGGTCAATCTAAAGAAACGAGGGGTCAGCGTGAATCCAAATGAGATCGTTGCGTACATCGGTGGCCCAACAAGCGATAGCTCCATCTACCTCTCTAGGATCCTTCGCGCACTCCAGGTACCCCAGATCAGTTTTGCAGCCACCAGTGTCCAGCTGAACGATCGAGAAAGGTACCCTTTCTTTTTGCGGACAGTTCCCGCTGATGATAAGTTGGTTAGAACGATGGCCAATTTCCTCAACGAGAATGATATTCGATATGTCCAGGTCGTGCACACAGCAGACAACTATGGAGTTCGGGGTGCAGAAGTGTTTAACCAAATCGCAGAAGAGAGACGCATCTGTGTGGCCCAGACCATACAGTTTGCAAGTAAGGGTATTTCTCTTCCCGACAGCGCTAATAACGTTGTCTCGGTCCTTCTGGAAAAACCGCTGGCAAACGTAATTGTTATTTTCGCGCAACCTTCGTACATAAACGAGTTGCTTAAAGCAATAAGTCGAGAGCCGTTGGCCATCAAGAGAAAGTATAAATTCGTCGGGGCTTCGCTTTGGGGTAAAACTTGGGACACCGTCCGGCACGTTGAGAACATTGCCGAAGGTTCGGTAAGCATGGCTATACAAAACGATGATATCCGTGAGTTTAACGAATACCTCAAGGCCAAGACGTTGGCCAATCACGTGCATAATCCTTGGTTCAGCGAGTACTACGAGAGAATATTTGACTGCTATCTCACCGAAAGGAAAGGAAACCTGTTCCGGCCGTGCAGGGACACCACTGAGAATGTTGTCTCGGTCAGGAAGTACGTGCAGGACGACAGCGTGCTGAATGTCATCAACAGCGTCTTCGCCACGGCCCTGGCCTTAGACCAGACACTGAAACAATTGTGCGGACTAAACTACACTGGAGTTTGTGGGGCGTTCAAAGGCCAACAGACGAAAGGAAGTCTTTTGCTTGACAACTTGAAGAAGGTCAACTTTATGGATCTTTCCTCGAAAGAATTTAAATTTACCGACAGAGGCGACAGTAACAAAGGATATATCTTCTATCAACTACAGAGAGCTCAACCGACAGGGTATCGCTACCAAGAAGTGAGTTATATCTATCTATCTGTCTGTCTGTCCTTATCTATCTGTCTGTTTATATCTGCCTGTACCTCCGTATCTCTCTATTTATATCTATCTATATATCTATTTCTGTCCATATCTATCTTTCTATTCATATCTATCTGTTGATTTATATCTAACGGTCTGTTTACATCTATCTGTCTATCTATCAATCTCAATCTGTTCATATCTACCTATCCACCTACCTCTATTGATATCTATCTATCTCAGGCTATTCATATCTATCTATCTATCTATCTATCTATCTATCTATCTATCTATCCCAGTCTGTTAATATCTATCGATCCACATTTATTTATTCTACATTATACAAAAAATACATAATCTATATTTTGCACGAAATATTTATATTATATACATATACAATATACAATATTTCATAAAAAATATTACTGCAGCCGGTGTTTTACAGTATAGTATCCCTTATGTACAAAAAGGCCCTGGCATGAGGTATATTTCTCAAAGGTCTTATTATTATATACTATTCAAAAGGAAATCGATTAAGATATAAGATAATTTAAAAAAGCAAAAATGTCTGAATTTGACCAAATTAGGTGTAAATTACCCCGTCAAATAGAATCGTGGAATAGACGCACATGTGCATCTGTGGGCAATACGCAACACTCTATGAGATGCAGATGTAGTCCCCAAATCTTAGATGCCTAAATCCTTAGATTAAGTATTTTCACACTCAATTTCCTCGTTGGCCTTTTCACATGAAAACAATTAGTCGATATACTCTTCGACTCTTAAATTAATCATCGTGGATTAGGATAAAGGATGCAGTCTCCGACGAAAATTGACCTTGCATTGTAAATACCGGTAGCATGTTTTACATGGAGGTCGCTTGAACCAATTAGGCCACGGAGGCTAACGACTTGATAGATCCAAAATCTATAATCACATAGGTACCCTTTCTCATCTGACTATTCTCATCGTATTGTTTGTTTATAATCTGATAGTAGCAGTAGCAGCCCTCTTGAGTAATTTGAATTCTGAAATTTAGGATCTTGATTATTACCCTATTTTCTGGCTCCTAATTTTGACTAACAAAATTTTGAAAAGGAAAATGATTGATTGACTGATAAAAAAGTAACCTCTGGCTCGTAAGAAGCAAGACAAATTTGAAGAAACACAATTTCAGGGAAAGGATAGCGTCTCCGACGACGGGAAGCAAGGCAATTTGGGCAAGTTTTTCTTTTAGCATAGTATTGCTTCTTGTCACACCTTTCTGTCCAGGTCGATAAACTCTTTGACCATTGAAGTATCCATGTGAATCTGAATGAGAAAAATAAAGCCTTCTGCAGAACTTGAATTCGCTTCTTGTATTATTCTAATATTTCTGTCTTTGATTTCAGATTGCCACGGCAAACAATTATGGCATTTTGGATACGAAAGTGCCAATAGCAAATTGGTATGCTAATTGCAATCGTTTGGGAGCTTGTTCTGAGTGTGCTATTCTCCGAAACCTTTACGAACGTTTTATGGTATGGCCACCGGTAAAAGCATCCGATGTTAAACCGGCTATTATCGGAATTTTCAATGTCCACTCAAAGGGCCAGAATACCTTCCAGTGCGGACATCTTGACATCCAAGGGGATCTCATCAGCATGCTTGCTTTCTTCTACGCCATCGACTTAGTCAAGACCAAGATGCCAATTGTGGGCGTGGCTTTGGACACTTGTGGTCATTCGCTCCAAGTTGACCAAGACGTCTATAGTATTTTAAGCTCGGGTTCTTTGTGTCACGATGACATCTTCACAAAACGAGTGACTGCAAAAGCCGAGAATGTTTACACGTTCCTGACAATGCATAATGAAAACACTATCGCTGCAAACCGAGTTCTCCAGTCCCAAAAAGTAGCCTTCCTCAGTCCCGACGCAACGAGTTCGCGCCTGATTACCGACGACAACTTCGAATATCTCTACCGAACAAGCGGCTCAAAATCCAAGAGGATTGAAACTCTGGTCAAATTCTTAAAAGCCAAGGATATTCAGAACACCGTTGTGTTTTACTCGCCAACCGCTGATCATTCAACGCAGATGAATACGTTCTTACAAATCATGAAACGTGAGAAACTATGCGTTGAGAAAGCCGTGTCCATGGAGGGTTTCGTAGCTCTGTCAGACACATTCCGGTCAATGTCCACAAGAAAAGGTCTTAAGGTTGTTGTACTGTTGACCAATCAGTCTGATGCGGACACACTGATCGATTTAATGAAAATGAGCGCCCCGTCTTCTAAAACACAGGATTATATCATTCTTGGTGCTGAAGACTGGATGCCCAGAATGGGCGAGAGGTTCACCTATTCGGCGCACGTGGTTCTCACAGCTACACCCAAATTGGCAACTGTCCCTGGATTTTCGGATTACGTGAAAAGGCTGCAAGATAACAACAGAATGGGTATGCCCCAGGGATGGTTTGATGAGTTTTATCAAAGGATCCATAAATGTCGTCTGCCACATTACTCCCAGCCAGCAAATTATAAGGTTAGTATCATTGAAATTATGCTCCAGAATATGAACAGGTTGGAAATTAGAAAAAAACAAAAAAATAAAAATATTCCAAGTCGAGTGATATTGGGAGCACTTTTGGTCAAAACACATGTATGAAAATTTGTCTTTTCATTATTCTTCACACTGTTCAATCTAAGATCCTCATAATTACTCTGTCTTCCTTAGTTAAACCCTTTCCGTTTAATTCCTTCAGGTTGGTTGTATATATTTTTTGTTGCAATTAGAAATTTCCCTTGCTACATAACTTTTTTCCTATATATTTTTTTGTCTTTCTTAGTGACTCCACATCTCGTAGTTTTGTTATTTGTAGCCCCTGTCTTATCTCCCAACAAGCTTTTGTGTGTTTGTTCTTTTTCAAGTTTCCTTACCAAACACCAAGTTTTAATCATTATTATTACTATCATTATTATTATTACTATTATCATCATCATTATTATTACTATCATTATTATTATCATTATTATCGTTATTCTTATCATTATTATTTTTACTATCATTATCATTACTGTCATTATTATTATTACCATTATTATTATCAATATTATTACTATCATTATTATCATTATCATTACTATCATTATTATCATTATCATTATTATTACTATCATTATTATTATCATTGTTATCATTATTATTACTATCATTATTATCATTATTATCATTATTATTATCATTATTGATATTACTATCATTATTATCATTATTATTACTACCATTATTATTATCATTGTTATTATCATTGTTATTATCATTGTTATTATTATCATTATTGATATTACTATCATTATCATCATTATCATTACTATCATTATTATTATCATTATTATTATTGTTATTATTATCATTATTGATATCACAATCATTATTATCATTATTATTATCATTATTGATATTACTATCATTATCATTATTATTACTATCATTATTATTATCATTGTTATTATTATTGTTTTTTTCATCCTTATTGATATTACTATTATTATTATCATTATCATTACTATCATTATTATTATCATTATTATTATTGTTATTATTATCATTATTGATATTACTATTATTATTATTATTATTATTATTATTATTATTATTATTATTATTATTGACAGATTTGTACACAGCTGGAAACTATAAGCGATGATATGTTGAATCTGACAAGTCCAATTGTTCTGAAGACGATATTAGGGACCCTCGCACTGGCCGATGCCATCGATAAAATGACAACCCAATGCAAATCGTCGCAGAAGGCCGAGTGCCAACTCGAAAGACCTGAGGGACGGGAAAAATTCAGGCAGATTCTCAACGGTACCAATTACGACATCAGTAAAAAACTGATGACAGATCCAAAGCTTGGTTCCTTTTACTTCACAAACCGAATTTGGGAACCTAAGTATGTCTTGCAGGAATTGCGTAAAGCTGACGGAACCTACAAATTTCGAGACGTAAGTACCGCAAGTATTCGTGTGATTTCGAAAAACTGATTTCGGGTAAAAATCCCAATTTTATTCCAACAGAAATTTCAGACATTAGGACCGTAGAGTAAAGAGGAAGGAGAGTGAAAAACGGGAAAAATACCAGGACCTAGCGAGAGAACTGAGGAAGATGTGGAACGTAAATAATAATAATTATTATTGTTAGTGTTATCATCATCATCATCATTATTATTATCATTATTATTACTATTGTCAACTGCGACTCCATATCCAAATCTCACCCTTTTCGTCTTTCCAGACAACACCAACCGAAAAACTCAAATCTATCGACAACAAAGACATCGAAGAGCACATGGCCTCTTGCCCGACCTGCAGCTGTGTCAATGACGTTGAGAACCCAACGTCGGCCCTTTCTAAGGGGATAGGCGGCACAGCCCATGCGTCTATCGGTTCGATACCACTCGGAGAACTCACAGCCAATCTCCGGAACTATTTCCACTACGTTGACGACAAGAAGGTCTATGACTGGTCACTGTGGGCCATCATAATCGCTGGACTCACGGCAGTCGGGATCATCGTTACCCTGATTCTGTTCTTCTATTTGCTTATAGCGTATCCAATCAGAGGTGGAACAACACCGCTCGGATTCATCTTTATGATTGGAGTGTTGGGTATTTACGGCGTGAATTTTGCTTTCTTCCTGCCGGCATCGTTGGTCACGTGTGCTGCTCGAAGGTAAGTCCGAAAGCAAAAGCAAAAAACAAAAAACAAAAAGACAAAAAACAAAAATGCGTCAAACTCGCCGTCACAGTCAATAATTGTACAACCGTAGCGTCAAAATTTGAAGTCAGTAAAAAAAATCCCTTCGAAGAATAAATATGGTCAGAATAAATTCCATTTATGATGTCATAGCGTTTTCCACTGGAAAGAATCTAAAGTAGAGTAAAAAAAAATAATTCTGGAGAATCTAGATGTTACTAATAAACTATACCCGTCAAAATAAGTCTCCCAAAAGGCAAGGTCTAGTGGAGTACTGATGCCAATTTTCAAGTCTGTGTACAAAACGATATGGCCAAGAGCGCTCGAACACACAAACACATAAGGAAAGACATGCACATATGTAAAGGATAGAACCATTCCTTCACCATCTTTGATGGCTACGGTCGTCCAATATTATGGTGGGTTCATAGATAGTCTCCAGATGTGTAAATAAAATAAGCTTTGAAATAAATGTCTGGGAAAAAACAAAAAATACTTTTGATTCAATCTAATATATTTTTCCATAATAGTAATATCTGAGAAGCATGTAATCTTAACTAGCCACCTTGGATCATTTGGACTATTATCTTCATCTTTGTTGTTTCGATTTCTCCGTTTCACACCGTGAACTCACCTGCCTTCATAGTGCTATCAGATGCCACGAGATGAATTATATCCATAATTAGATAATTTAGACTAGTATCTTCATCTTTGTTGTCTTGTTAAGTATATTTCGGTCTATGAGCTCCTTGGGCTTCTTACTGTTTCCTGATGATCTATGATAGATTCTTATCGATATTGGATCATTTGAACCAGTATATCCGTATTTGTTCTTTTATTGGGCATTTTTTCAGCCGATGAGCTCACCGTCCTTTGTAGTGTAGCCTGATGTTTTGAAATTCAGGATACGAACCCCCAATATTTTGTCATCAATCATCAGATGATTCTTTGGACTAGCATCATCATCTTAAATGCTTCGTTAACTACATCTCGGCAAACGTGTTCAACGGCCTTCCTCGCGTTGTCAGACGTGATTCATTATTGTGATTATGAAAACAAGCAAAGATGAGTTTACAATCCAAATTAAATGGCAGTTTTCTCCCCCAAACTCATTGACTATATTCTGGCTTTTTCTGTTTCATTTTTCATGTGACCCTCGTTTATTTCCTCTGTTGACAGGTTCTGCATGGGCGTGGTCTATGCCATTTGCTTTGCATGCTTGTTGGTGAAGGCTGTAGACAATTGGCGATCAGGTGATTCGATTTATGACAAGGGAAAATACAAGAGACTCTCCAGCAGTTTATCACTCGTTCTCATTACGATATCGATTATCTTGATGCAGGTAAGAACAGAAGTCAGTTTTGGTTTTAGTACAAAGAGACATGACTGTGAAACTAATAATATCTGTTGCAGTCATCAACTTCTTTCTCTTACTAACCACTTGTTAAACTACCTAATACCTTTCTCTCCTCTCTCTCAGTCCTCTTATTGATTCACTCAACTATCTTTTCTCCCTTTTCTCTTCTTACCCTTTAAACTATCTAACTTTCTTTCCAGTCCCCTCTCTCCGGTCC
>OY735242.1:33751334-33761334 GCA_963457665.1 Thysanoteuthis rhombus | reverse complement strand
TCCTAGTGTCACAATAAGTGACGATGCTTTTTATATATAAAATCCCTTTCAAAGCCTTTCCATATATAAAACCCGAAGCATTGCCTTTCTGAAAGCGAAACCTTGACAAACTATTCTGTAGCCAAATTCCGTAACAATGGTTTTCGAGAGCCAGAATCAGTGACGCAGTTTTCTATTGTCAATATTGTTGGTATAATGGATACTTTTCTTTTTTGTAGGAACCTGGAGGATAGATACATTTCCGACTTTCTGTATTGATCACCAACAAATCACACATCTTGGATCAATGTTTTGACTGAACAGCATCTCAAAGGATCTCTTTCTCTGTTTTCTGGATACAATCACAGCAAATCATTCACACTCATATATATATATATATATATATATATATATATATATATATATATATATGTGTGTGTGTGTGTGTGTGTGTGTGTTTATAACTATATATATATATGCTTATATAAATAATTGTACATATAATCATATATATATAATCTGATGTATAATTATACATATATATATAATATATATGTTCATGTAAATATATGTATAATTATATATCAGTATTTATATACATATGTATACATATATGCATATATATATCTATACATACATATATACACTAAATTTATCATATAGAACTGTGATGAACATAAACATACACTAGAACGCACAAAAGTAATTTAAATATATATATATGCATACACACACACACACACACACACACACACACACACACACATATATATATATATATATATATATATATATAAAAGGTGCTTCATGGTAACTCTGAGTTTTAAGCTGGTGCGATCATCAAACCTTGGTCTGAAGATCGCACAAGCTTGGAACAATTTACAAATGCTCTATCCCTGATATCAGCCACTTTTCACTCATAGATAACTCAACTCTGAAAAATATTGACAATATATATATATATATATATATATATATATTGGTTGATTTTGGTTTTCCATAATATAGAAAAATTCAGTCATTAATGACCTTGCAAGGGTTAAGAAAAACACGTACACACTCCCATACACATACACTGTCTCCGAAACCTATACACTCTTCCTTCATTGCAGATACAGTTTTTTTATGGAAATCATTTACATCCACAACCTGCACTTAAAATTAACAGCCATGCGCAGTTGTCTCCTGCCCTGCTGACGTCATCAATGATGTCTGGTGATAAAACTTGGGAAATACTTGGAATAGAATTTTATATAACGTTAAACTTGATGAATTGTATCTTTGTTTAATTTTACCTTTAGATTAGTTTAATGTCCAGAAAATATCAAACATGAATAACTAAATGTTGCACAACATAATGTTCTTGATTTTTCATAAGTATAATGCACTTGCAAAATTACTTGATTATTGCCGCCATTATCTGACGGTGACGGTAAGATAGTAAAGACGAAAGAAAAGAATAAATATTGTTAAGAAAGAAAAGCGTTCAATGAATAAACTTGAATAAGGCTTTATTTTAAGGGCTCAACATCCTAAATGAAGGCTTATTTCAAGAGCACGAAATTTTCAGAAAAAAGAGTCTTACAAATTTCTATCGACATTTTGGTTTATTGTAGTGAATCTGCTTTTCAACTCCAGTGATAATCTCCCCAACAATTTTTTCTTTCATGTCTGGTAAGAAGTGAAATGTGGTTGGTGAAACGCTGTCCAATATTTTGCCCTGAAAATTCTCGCTTCTGGGACCCCTTTATCACGCAATGCCTTGCCTAACCTCAGATCGACTGCAGAGAGGGATTCACTGTCCCATGAGCTAGTATATATAAGTGACAATAAACTATTACAGCAAAAACAGCGTTTCCCTGACATTTTACAAAATGCTCTTAATGCTTCAAAAAGAATACTGACTCGATAGATAGTATGTTTTATCACAGAAAAACTTTTTATGTTAATCATGACGTAATATTTTATATAATGGCCAGGGGCATCGGCACCACAGGCGTTAGAACCACGGGACAACAAGGAGAGCCTAACCCTAATTTCTTGATATTCTTGGCATCGGGTCTGCAGAAGTTGTAGACATCGAATCAAATATTTATATATACTTTCATTGATAGTTTAATTCTAGGGTCCTATCCTAGTTTCATGGTCTAGCTTTTTGTTGTCTTTAGTTCAAGGTTAACGCGTAGTATCTGTTCTTTCCGCATCAACGGAACATTGCTATAATTTCTTGTATTCAATTTTAATCGTCATTATTACTGTAATACCTATGTAGACCCAGGGTCTGTGACATCCAGATTGGGAACCATCCCCTAAACATTGGTTATGATCCTGCAACCTCAAAATAAATGTGTATGCCTTTTCTGAAAAGCTGTCCCCGTCGCCCAAAGTACTTCCGGTGCCCCCGGTAATAGCAACGTGCTTTATCGAAGAGATTATTTTACTCTACTCTCCCCATACTTTTCAAAACATCTTACAACTGTTGAGTGATTGGCACCAGGTTTTCAAACAAATTCTAAAATTGATTGAAGTTATTCAAAAGAAATCGCAAGTCATCACTGCCTAATTCTCATGGCTTATCCTCCAAGTCGAATTCACATCTCTTGATCTTCGTAAAACCCTTTATGACACGTACTGCTTCGGACCGAACCGCCTCCGTGGGTTTCATGAACTTCTTTCTTCGTTTTCGTGGCAGTCATTACCAACTTGAAACCAAGCAACATACAGTGAAACCCATTTTCCAAGTTTCTGAATCTTCCCCATTCTTCACAATTTTATATATATATATATATCTTTTTTTCACAATCGAAGTTGAGTAAAGACTTTGATGAAAATAAAAGCCTAAATAAAATTTGTTCAAAATATTCTTCTTGATCAAACCATCGATTGTATTATTTACAGACTGAGTTGGGTGTCTGTGTGCTCATGTGTATTTTATGGATGGATAAATCTATAATGTCTAAATATCATGAAGAATAAAATATAAAATACTTTTTTCAAGAATTGTGTTCAGAAATTCAATTTTTATTGTTTTAATACTATTTTTTATTGAGAAAAAATCCTCGCTGAGAAGTATCCCGTTTATTGAACCAGTAAATCGGTGTATTTTGCTCATAATAAATGAATACATAAAATGTAAAATCCTACCTTCGTTGCTCTCAAAGATTTGATAGAGAAGATATAACTCTCCTCTATACTGATATTTGGACCCTCTTTCTTAACTGTTTTTTCACGCTAAAACTACGTGGCCCAATAATTGACAGGAAAACATACTAAACATCAATTTATGAAATAAGCTCTCTGGTGAGCCTAATGACCTCTGAGATGATCTCCGTTGATCTTGAATTACCTCGAAGGTTAACCTATCTTTTGGTATCTATTTTTGCACACATGAAACTGAAATTAAACATTAGGGAAAACCCTCCCATGACAAAGTTAGTAACCGAAGTTGATCTCGGTTGTTATTTGAAGTCATAATTTTGCACAGACGAGCATAACTCTCCCTGATTTTATTTTATGAATTTTCTATAAAATATCATTTAGATTCAAGTGTAGTTATATTACTAATCCCTCCCTGACTGCCACAGCAATATATACATATATATTGGGTCTGGAGCTAAGGTTTCGATCCTACCTCGTGGTACTGGATGGCATAATGGATAGTCTATAGCTACACTGAAGAGTTGTAATTCAACAAAACAGCTGTCTGTGGATGATTAAATCATTAATATATATATATATATATATATATATATATATATATATATATATATATATATATTCACACACACACACACACACACACATATATATATATATATATATTTTCACACACACATACACACACACACACATATATATATATATATATATATATATATATATATATATATATATATATATATATATATATATGCGCGTGTGTGTTAGGGGAATTAGGCAACCAAAAGAAATGGATCTAGTCTTTATCAGAGTGAAAGATCATTTAATTGACTATAACCTAGGAAAGCGGAAAACATTTGACTCTGGTCCATTTGTCTGACTGATCGATAGTTTGGCGGGCTTGGGGATCGAACATGGTATACCAAGTAACAAATTGTCTAATTATGGCAATGGAATTGTCCATTGAGTTATTGCAACTGGCTAGAAAGTGGTTTCGTTTCGTTTAAACCATGTGGACAAGGATAATCTATTTGATAATTTAAAAGAAAAAATAGATTCATATAAGCGAGATGGTATACGGTGTGGAAAAATTAACCTTGAGGTAAGTGGAAAAAATTGTCAAGTTCTCCGGTTGAATAAGCTGTTAGAAAATCAACTCGAAGAAGTTTTTCAGTGTAATTAGTATTCTAAAAGGTGATATCCTAAGTTGTTTTGTATGCAGTTTGAGATTGAGACCGACACAACAAATTTAATATTCGCATGGGTGAACACCCAATCAAAGTGCCACAAACATCGAGTCGTGTCTGTTGCTATATTTACTGATCTCTCATTTTTAAATACGTTTTTGGGTGACTTACGTAAGTGGGCCATATTTCAAAAAAAGTTATGCAATGTGTAGTATAAATTGACACCAATATACAATACATTATGATAATACCAAGTACAAAATTACAAACTACATGTAAGGTAAAATAAGCTAAAATGCAGATGGAGTTTGATCAACACCATTGGGGTGCCATGTTAACATGATTGTTTAAAATCCTCGAAACTGTTACATGGTAAACAACTGATGATCCCAACAAGAGAAAATTTACACATAGGACCACAATAACAAAGTATATGTAAAACATTAGAAACACCAGAGAAAATTACATAAATTGCATTGGTAGACATTGAGAAATAAGGGACTGAAGTAACACAAAAGATATTTTTGATTTTTTTTTCTAATGTTTATTGTTTAAAGCTACAAAGCTTTCTAGACTATATATATGTATAATCCGTCCGTCTGTTCCACCATAATTTTGCATCTAAAAAGCTAAAATTTTGCATAACAGTATATCTTTTCACGGCGGAGGCATGAGTGATGTTTTAAAGGTTTTACAGCGGGGCTTTACAATTTACAATGTAATTTTGGTGCTAAATTGGACTCTGATTTTTCGTCCAATGTAACCCGAAGTTAATTTTGTATTTAGGAAGCTGAAATCTCGCATAGGGGTACATTCTTTTACATAGGAGAACATGGTGTATGTGAGGTTAACCTTTGAGGTAATTTTGCCAATGAAACAATTGTAGGTTATAATTTGCCTTTAAGAAGCTGAAATTTGGCATCGGTGCACATTATTTAACAGATAAGGTAATGGGCTTCGTAAAATTGAATTTGGGTGTCACTCGAGATCATGGGGGTCATTTATAATCATTTCTAGCCAATCAGAGCCTCAATTTTGTACCACGGAAGCTAATATTAGGCATAAGGTAACATCTTTTCTCGGTGAAGGTGATAAGCTATGCGAGGTCGACCTCCGAGGTGATTCAAAGTCATCAGAGGTAATTTCTACTTATTTAATAAGATAAATGTAAGGAAGACCACTCATCCACCTAAATTACACAAATAAAGTAAAAATTGAAAAACGAATGAGATATTTGTCTTTCAAAAGACTTTTCACGGCTAAATATACATAGAGTCTAATAAGATTTTAATGATTTTTAACATTATCTTTTTGTTGATTTTGGTTTTAATATCTACTAATATTTTGATATTTTCATTTCAATATTTTTCGATGATTCATCCATGTATTTGTTTACAAATATTTCAAGATATTTTCACTTCATCATTCCCAGCAATTTGATTACACAGCAAAGAAATACGTTCTTTAATATATTTCATACACAACACAAACCACCGAGCCAAAACAGGTTGAATTGAGTGGGAACGTGGTCATTTAGGATGTTATATTCAGTACTTTTGGATATTTTTTTCTCATATAGGATGTCGCACACACCAAACAGGCCGTACAAACTCCCAGACACACCCATGTGCAACTATGTGATAAAGAATTATTTAAAATAATTTTTGCAAGTAATTTTTTGTGTATTCAATCCATTTGATCTTTGTTTCCTCCGGAAATTTGTCACTTTTGGGAAAAAAAATGATCTTTTCAAGAAAGGGGTTTCTATTTACGATGTAACGACAATGCTTAACTTGATTTTATAGTATGCGCAAATAGTCGATTAAAACGAACATCTAATTTTATGGAAACTTTATAGGATATATTTTATTTTCCTGCGTTGTAATATTTTAAGTGATTTTCCGTCGGGCAACGCTGGGTATACCTGCTAGTATATATTTATGTATAAATATATACATATATATATGGTACATTTTAATACACACTCACACAGCACACAACACTGATGATGGGAAGAATCCCGAAACATGTATGGACTATTTACTTATAAGGAGTGATAAACCTTACCACCAAACACTTCACTCCCGAGTCTGTCTCACTCTCTACAGTACACATTATATATATATATATATATATATATATATATATATATATATATATATATATATATATATATATATATATATATATATTTTTTTTTTCTCTATTTCCTCTATCAGCCTCTTGGTGTCCGTCGTTGAACATAGACCTTCCCCAAGATTCGCCAGACCTCTCTATCATGGGCATCACGGAACCAGTACTTTCTGAATTTATCTAGTTTGTCACCCCTTTTTATATTTTGCCGCCCTCAGTTTTGCATGTGATCTCTGGGGATCCACTTTGTGGGTTGTGATGTCAAGCAATTGTCTGCCATTCTCGCAATGTGACCAGCCCATAGCCATTTAATTTTTTTAATGGATTCTATGATATCTTTGACTCCTGTTTTTCCTCTAATATATAGTGTTATCTTGTGATCTCTCTTTGTTATATTGAGCATGATTCTCTTTTGTGCTTGTTGCATGGTTCTCTGTTGGAGGGTCAGTTTCTTGATTAGGTTTCGTGTTTCAGCTCCATATGAGGGTATCGTGAGGATGCTTTACTTGTCTATTCTTCTTTTTAGCAGGATTTTCTTGAAGGTTGAGCTTGCTCTGGCGAAAGCTTGCCAACCCAGAGTGACTCTTCGTTCAAATTCTTCTTTTGAGGATTTCATGGAGATTCGTTGCCCTAGGTAGATATAGTGGTCTACTTTCCCCACATGACATTTCCTTTACTGACGTTCATGTGGAGACCAAATTTCTTGCCTTCTTTGTTCAGTCTGTTCAGCATCAACTGGAGATCTTGAAAGGTCTCACCTAAACGACGATCCCATTTGCAAATATGAGGTTGCTTAGGTATTCACGGTCAATTTCGATTCCTTTAATCTCCCAGTCTAGGTTCCGGGAGATAATTTCGAGGTAGGCTGTGAGAGATTTGGATTAGCTGACATCTCCTCATCTTATTCCCTTTTCAAGCTGGAAGGGGTCCGATTCTTTATGTAGCCGGATGAAGGAATTGTTGCAATACTCTGACATATACTGGGTCTACGCCTTGTTGAACGATAGTATCAATAACCTTGGGGATTTCTACTGAGTTGAAGGCCCTCTTAAAGTAAGCAAATGCTATAGCGGATGGCATTTGATATTCTGCTGCTTTACTTTGTTGATTTACCGAATTATGAGGGCCAATGGTTGAGTAGCTTCTTCTGAAGCCAGCTTGTTCCCGTGGTTGATTTCCATCTAGTGCTTTGGTGATCACTGTTTATGAATAAGGTTAATCAATCTATGCTTATACAACTTATGAAATGATAAAATATTTTTTCAAGAGATAATCTACAACTGTTGAGAAAAATACTGGGATTTAAAAGTTTTATCTAACTTTCATTTCTATTTAACTTCTTTATTTTCAACAACGGTGTACGTGTGTTGAATGTTGCTGATTATAAAAGAAAGTAAATAAAGAGAAATGACGTCAAAACATCGCGATATTTCACTTGATAATTAATGAAAATTTGTTTTTTGTTTCTTTTGATTGAAATTCGGATTTTCTTATTTCAATTTTTTGTAAAAATCGGGTGTCGATGTCAGCTGAATTATTTCCTTGATCATTCGCAGAAAATATTTTATAATATGTTTTATCATTCTGTCCTTCCAATGTTATTATTTTAGATGTGAAATATTTTCATTTTACAGAAAATTCATAATTTCTCTCTTCGTTTTTAATCTCTAAGTGGTAGAGAATGAAGTGATAGACGAAGTATTACATCATCAATAAGGTTTTTCAACGAATCGGCTGCTGCCGGCTGACTGTTCGTCGGTAATACTCTGTTCAACTAAACGACAGGACATGATCTATCTATCTCAGTCTGATATTTTTTCCCCATCTATTTCAGTCTCTTCAATTTAAAAAAAAAATTTCTATCCATCTCAGTCTGGTCATTTTATTTTTTCTATCTATCTCTGTCTGTTTAATTTTTTAAAATTTCTATCTATCTCGGTCTGGTCATTTTATTTTTTCGATCTATCTCAGTCGGTTCAATTTCTATCCATCTCAGTCGCTTCAATTTCTTATTTCTGTCTATCTCTGTCTGGTCAATTTCTTATTTCTATATATCTCAGTCTGCTCAATTTCTATCTATCTCAGTCAGTCCACACTCTTCTCTTCTATCTATCTATAACATTTTTTCGAGATAAATCACGTTTATTTTTTCACCCCCTTATAAGCTCAGATCAAATATCCCAAACCCCCTGCAAATGATTTCTCGTGTCACAAAGAGAAACTAATGGCATTCCGCAGGGTAGGCGGACCTCACCCTGATCTCACCAACGCATTCCACCGGAAACAAAACCTTCTTTCCCTTCATTACAAAAAAAATGTGAAATATCTCCATGGAACCATTAGATTCTAAGAAATCTCTTTGTAATCAGGTCGAATTGTCCAATTTTAGAATTGTAAGAACCTGTTTTGCCACTTGACATAAACGACTTCAAAACTAAAGAGCTTTTCGAACAATTGAATTTATTCATAACGATGAAAAGATTTCTTTTTGTAAGCGACTTCCACTTGGTACAACCGGACAAGAGTCCCACTCTTCGCACAAAACTGAAGAAAGCCGTAGATAGGGTCGACCGATGCGTTGTGATAACAACTCAAACAACAAACATGTTCAACTGTTTAAATAACACGTCTTTTGGCAGCATGCCCTGTCGGGGTGATCAATTACAAATACGAAAAAAAAAATTATGGTCAATAAATCATTCATTTCCCTCGCCTTCTGTCGGGCAGTGACCACTGAGAAAGTCGGAATTTTCCTAAAAACAAACATACAAAAACAAGCATGAATGCTGCTGGACACAAACTAGGGGGCAGTTTAGAGTAAAATTACATTGTAAATTGAACCCCAACGAAAAACCTCTTTAGTGGAGGCATAAAAAGGCGTTCTTTCTAGATAGAATAAAGAGTAAATATTTACATTTTCTACCCTCTAGCTCCATTGGTGTGACTTGAACGCGTGATACATACTTCCGTAGATACAGAGCCAGACAACCGGCCAGCCAGACTAACTTGAAAACTGAAGAAACCCATGTTGGCAGTTTTGGTGACAGTATTGGTTGACAGTATCACCAATTGCAAATATTTGGAAATCATATAAGAATTTCAACCCTTCAACTGCGGAAGGTGGTAAGTGAAATGGTTATCTATAGCAAGATGAAAGTCCTTGTCTATCACAATAAAATCAATTGTAAGTTATCAACTGCAAGTAATACATTGCAAGATAAAAGTCCTGACTCACAAATCGAAATAAGTCGCAAACAATCGCAATAAAAGAGAAATTTCATTGAGTCGACTGCTATGACTGAAATATTCGTCATCCGCAGTCAATTGATGAAAGCTGTTCTTTGTCACGATTTATCAATGGCTTAATTTAGAAACAGTTTTTCGTTTATAAGTCAGTGCTTCAGAATTTTTTTGCCGGTAGATTGGTTGGTTCTCTGATCAGTCTGCCGTTAATCATTTCGCTAGAGAGCTGACTTTTTGCCATGTCCTGCACGTCGGGTGATATTGCTTCAATTTCACGGGGATGGGGACTGAAAGACAGG
>OY735242.1:33738834-33746334 GCA_963457665.1 Thysanoteuthis rhombus | reverse complement strand
ATTGGTCACAGGTTCGATTCTTCCTGCAGGCCCATTTTCTTCATTTGTTTATTCTATTTATGTTGTCCAGGCCAAGTGATACGTTCACTGTGTGATGATGGGAGATAATTTCAAATAAGTGTTTCTGTATCATATTACGCAATATATATATATATAGATAGATAGGTAGATAGATAGATAGATAGATAGATAGATAGATAGATACATAAATTGATCGGTAATCTGAAATCTATCAGTATGTTTGTGTGTGCATATCAACGGAATGGAGTTCAAAGAGAGATGTGATGAGTGTGTTCGATAGATAGATAGATAGATAGATAGATAGATACAATCGGATAGATAGAGGTATGAACAGAGATAGATAGATAGACAGAGTATGAACTGAGACAGAGAGTACGAACAGAGGGAGATATATACTTGATATGAACAGATTGACAGTGATATAGATAGATTAAAAGTTATGACAAGTGAGAAGAAGAAGAAGGAAAAAAAAGTTGAAGCATGAGACACGTGGGTTGAACGTAAAGTTGTCAGTCCTCTCTATTTCTGGACTCACCTAACACGCCTCACCCAAGAGCTTTCAGTGTCTCTAAACAAAGTGTCGGTCAGCACTCCTACCATCAGGTAGCAATCCCCTCCTACTGATACTGCAAACCCAATCACCAACACCGCCGCAGCTACGGCTACTGAGAATTTGTGAAAAATAAAAACCTTCGATCTTTTCGTGGTGGTGAGGGTGGCACGATTTAACGAGGAGACAAGTGATTGATAACTGGAAATACAATTTTGATTAAGGGCCGGCTATCCCAAACCGGAAAAAGAAAGCTAAAAGGGTCACGCCAACCCTCCCCTAAGCAAAGAGAGAGAAAAAGAAAGCCCTGATATATATCACTAACGCAGAGATCAAGTAATTTATCAATAACATTACTAAATTAGGATTTGCGTAATAAGGCTGTTTGTAATAGAAGTCTTTTCTTCCCCGTGTGTGTGATCTTGGAAATGTGGTTGTAAAATTGTGAAGTAATAAATTTGTGTTTGGAGACTGCGAGGGAGAACTCGACGTGACAACCCCACCCTTGAGAGGACAAGGATTGAACAAAAATCCCAAATTGGATCAAACCGGTCGGACACGGAATAAAACTGCGAAGAAGTCTTGTACTCTGGAAATGTATTAAAGACGAGGGAATTAAGGAATTTTTTCAATAATGTCACCTGAAAAAGGTAGGATTTATATATTTTTCTAGTATGTATAATTTTGCTCTTTCTGTAAACATAAATGTTTTTTTCATTCATTCATACATCCATCCATTCATGTATCTATCTATCTATCTATCTATCTATCTATCTATCGATCTATCTATCTATCAATCTGTTGCCTGATGTTGACTTACAATTCATTTCTTACACCATTCTTTGCTAGAAACTCTGACCAATTCCAGATTTTGGTTGTTATGTTTGTTATCGTAACTAATAAAGTATTTGAGGTGTGCTAATCAGTCTCAGGTGTTTTCTTTTCCAAATTGTCAATTTTCTTCACGCTATCTATCAATGTCTTGTTTAGTACGGTACAAGGTCGAAATTTGTGGGCACTTATTAATTATTGAAGTGTTGACGCATGTATATTCGTATATTGTGGATACAAACATACATACAAACATACGTAAATTGTTATTTAGCTCAGTTTTAGAACAAGGACACAAGTGTGGGACACTCAGTACGGATCGTACTCACGTCTAATAAGACTCAAGATTAGTTTGTTGATCATTAAACTACGACGAGACATTTGTGTATGTATAGGAGGTAGTATCCCAAAGTTATGGAAATTTTGAAAGATTTACCACACTGTTTACCTGTCAAGGTACTTAGTGTTTTTATTTCACATATTTCACTCGATCATTCTATGTATAAATGAAAAAAAAAAGAGGATTGTTGTGAATGAATGTTTCTCTTCTTTTGCGGAAGCCTTGATTTTGGGGGAATACGTTGTAAGTATCTATACAAGTACACAAACAATTTATCTAAAAAGTACGAAAATACACGTTTAATCTTATAAATGGATGCACACACATTAAGACACACACACCATATATATATATATATATATATATATATATATATAGAGAGAGAGAGAGAGAGAGAGAGAAAGTGAGAGATAGATGGAGATAGATAGATAGATAGATAGATAGATGAAAGGCTATTTACAATTTTGTGGTTACTGATTAGTTTAATGCAGTCATACCAATCGACAGACATCTATATATATATATATATATATATATATATATATATGATATTTATATATATATATTAGGATATTTACAATTTTGTTGCTACTGATCATATTTGCGTAGTCATTACACTATTTACGATATTAGTTAATGGGTGGCGGAGATGACAAAAAAAATCCGTTGAATAAGTTTTTAATGTTTAATGCTAAAAGCTGTAAAGCTTTCTGGACTATATATATATATATATATATATATATATATATATATATATATATATATATATATATATATATATATATATATGATTGTACAAGGGATTACTCGGAAGTTCGGGGAATTTAAACAGTGCACGTGAATCGAATGTTGTGCGGACATTTTACTCTACCCGTTGTGAGCAGTTGTCTGTGTTAGTAGTACGGTACTCTGGGAGGATTGAATTCGAGTGAACTTGTTGACAATCCCTCTCTGACCTTCATCTCACGTGTATATATATATTTCTAAAAGCACATAAACTGATGTTGAAAGTTGCTCCTGCGATAGAGAAAATAGAACCATCTTTTTCAGGTACTACCTTTGTTTTATGAAATTATTCAAAACATTTGTTTGGTTTCACGAGATGGTCATATTTGTGCAGAGAAGGGAATCTATGAACTTAGTTCGATTCTTGGTCAAGGTAGCGTGTGTTTATATTGCACCAATTCACCTCTCCCCATCCCCGTCCCATCATCAGATGTATTGATAAAGTTCTCTTCACTAACATGCCACGATAGTTGATAGATCATCAGAGTGGGTGCTACCAAATAACCTCTTTTTGTCCAAGAGATTGCAGAGAATGAAGCCAAGTGAAAAAATACTATCTGCTACTTGTGTAATATAATTGACAACTACTTGACTCTTGTTAAACGGAGAGGAGATGGGCGCCGTAAAGTAATCCCATCTGGAGTTGAGAAAAGTGCAGCCTTATATTGTTTTCTCTGGCTGGTGCCGTATTAACCATTTCTACATGGCCTACATTTCTTGTAGAGATAGCCCCCTTAGCTTTCTAGATGGAAGGTATATCACCTCGTCGATCTCCTAGATAGGGTACCAACCCATCAAACATATAGAGAGGAGTAAGCCACTTATAATCATAGGAAACATCATGAAACTGTTATTGTTATCAAAATCAGTCATTTCCTAATACTTTTTCTTGAAAGTGATCACAATAGGCAGATTCCTTCAGGTATACTTTGCTTAATGTTATCAGCCAGTTATTGTTATCTGAAAGGCCCTATCCCGAAGTGATCAAAACAGACAACATCGTCTGTATTAAGGCTATTATCATCAAATTCAGTGGTTCCCCAATTCATGCACTGAAACGAAATAGATTCTTTCGCAAAAGACGCGTCCAACATTTATTTTAAGATTTTGAGATTAAACATCTTTGTATTGAATATAATTGGCCCGCCCGACCAATCAGCCTAGTGGGCTGCAGATTCTTTTCTCTCTGCTCGTCTGTGTGCAGCACCCCCGTTCATATTACTTTGCCTACAATCTTAATAATTTGCACGAGTGCACTACTAGACACCTACTAAAAACAATTTTTTCCCTTTCAAATAATTTTTTTTTTTATTGGTGTCTATGGTCATTTTGAACCAACAAAACCTAAATATAGTGCTCGTATCATTTTTTGGATAATTTTAGATAATTCTTTAGATAAATAGATCTGTTACACACTCAGGATACGGTGATTTATTCATGCGAGGTACGGATATATTATTATTAGTTTTGACAATTTTTCTCTCCTTTTTACTGAATTTTACTTTCATGTTTTTAGCCAATCAATTCTCCGGTTCTTAAATTTGTAGTAATACGCTTGATGCGTTTATAGATCCTGAGATAAAGTATTTCCGTTCCCATACAAACTTTTATTAGTTAGCTTTGACCAGTCCCTTAATCTGTTTTGTTGTTTTCACCACAATGTTTTTAACCGATCTATTCATCGATTCGTAATAATGATGTGAAGATGTCTTTAGGTTCTGATACGATATATTCTCATAGTTACGAATAATTCTATTTCCAACTAATTTATACAATATCATTCCTTGTATTTTTAGGATAATTGTCCTCCTCTTCAGTGATTTTAACACATTCTTCCAATATATTCTTCGGTTGTCAGAAGTTATGTGATTATTATAATCATCAATTTAAGAGTTAGATAAAAATAAAACTGAACCCTATTGGCCACCAAGAGTTGATTTATATTTTATCACAAAACTGAACCCCATTGGCCAGTAAGATTTGATTAAACTTTTTTGACAACATCGAATGGCGGATCAGTTTTGGGGTTGAATGGAAACAAAACTGAACCCTAGTGGCCACCAAGAGTTGATTAGACCTTTTCGACAACATTAAGTGAGGGATGAGTTAAAGAGTTGAATGAGAACAAAACTGAACCTTATTAGCGACCAAGAGTTGATTAGTCTTTTACAACATAACTGAACCCTATTGGCCAGTAAGAGTTGATTAGTCCTTTACAACAAAACTGAACCCTATTGGCCAGTAAGAGTTGATTAGTCCTTTACAACATAACTGAACTCTATTGGCCAGTAAGAGTTGATTAGTCCTTTACTACAAAACTGAACCCTATTGGCCAGTAAGAGTTGATTAGTCCTTTACTACAAAACTGAACCCTATTGGCCAGTAAGAGTTGATTAGTCCTTTACAACAAAACTGAACCCTATTGGCCAGTAAGAGTTGATTAGTCCTTTACAACATAACTGAACTCTATTGGCCAGTAAGAGTTGATTAGTCCTTTACTACAAAACTGAACCCTATTGGCCAGTAAGAGTTGATTAGTCCTTTACTACAAAACTGAACCCTATTGGCCAGTAAGAGTTGATTAGTCCTTTACAACAAAACTGAACCCTATTGGCCAGTAAGAGTTGATTAGTCCTTTACAACATAACTGAACCCTATTGACCAGTAAGAGTTGATTAATCTTTTTAGACATCATTAAGTGATGAATCAGTACAAGAGTTGAATAAGAACAGAACTGGACCCTATTGGCCACAAGAGTTGATTAGACTTTTTCGATAACATTAAGCAGGAGATCAGTTTAGGGCTTAAATGATAACAAAAATAAACCCAATTAATCACCAACAGTCGATTAGATTTAAAAATAAACATGATTTATTATTTTTTCAGGAATTCATTTACCCGGATTCCGATCCCTCTTATGGGGTCCGGTAATAATCCTGGTTCTTGGATGGGGGTCGGATACAGCCAGTGGAAAATTTAGCCAATACACGTGCGATGTGTCGAAGAACAAAGCTGTGATCCAACCATCAGCACAAGCCTTCCTGATTGGGATGTTTTCCTTCCATGAGAAAGGAGAAAACAATCATGGCTGTGGACAATCTCGAGCTGGTAAGGAACTTCCATTTATATATCGTTATTATATATCAATGTAATGAAGAGTGTCATTCTTTTTCGTTCCTCTGTTCATAACAATGGACTCTTCCATTTCAAGGTTACAATTTTGCCGATATAAATACTTACCATCTGACTAGACTGGGCTCTTCAGTTTCTTTTTCACGGGTATAAACTAATATATGATACATGTGCTACCTCTAACCCTATTATTTCTATATACACTTGTATGCATATATTTATGTATATTTGTATATGTGCGGTGCAGATGTGGGTGCATGAGTATAAATATACTAGATGTTCGTAAAAAATGCAACATCTAAAAGAAAAATAACTCTTCGAAAGAAATTTTTGGGTCGTTTCGCTTAAATTTACAGGCAGCTGATTGGATGATACGCTTCGCTGTATTCTCGGGTAAGATTATCAACCAATCAGCTATCTCTAAGATTAAGTGATGCAACTCTAAAGTTTCTTTAAAATTATTATTTCCTTTTTGAATATGGCTTCTTTTTTTTTTACAAAAACCCCGTACATGCAGAAAGTTTCATTTCAGTAAAAAATATTCTGACAGTCTTGTACATGACCAGTACTCGGTTCAGAGTTTAGATTCTTATTTTAGTGAAAATAGCTCCTCACTGTTCTGACTTGTAAACTTAACTAGTCTCATTCACTGACCCAAACAATCTCCAATGTTCCGTTTACAACAACATCACATTTATTCTGAACACTCTCGATAGCAGACGAACTGGATGAACAAAACAAGATGGTTGGTCTTAATATGAACATCAGTAAAAAAAAAAATGTCACGCGCAAGACAATGGCACAGTGATCGAAATCGAAAATGCAGAGCTGAAGAAAGAATACCACTACATCTACCTTGGGACAACGTATGTCCGTGAAATCTTCAAAAGGAGAAATGAAGTGAACAATCTCATTTGTATGCTGTCGGTAGAGAAGCCAAACTTCCAAAAACGAAAAGAAAAGCATACAAAATGAGACACATAGCTGAGTGGCACTACAGTACTTCAATTCCGAATTCTCTCATGCCACAATCACCATAACATCCTAAATCTCTCCATGAACTGGACTATCCTTTCATTTACAATTTCTAGTGATGGGTATGAGTAAAGAGGATGATTTTCATTCACTGTTTTTCTTACAAAATAAGCCTAACGATTTCATGAATCCAATAAACAGAATGGATGAGAATTAATTCCCTATAAAAGATTATATCTAACTTTTGTAAATATTACTCTATTTTCGCAAACAAATTCTATTTTGATCTTTAGAGTCTGTTTATCTCAATGGTAAGAGGATCACTACCTTGAAGCAGCTACCCTACCGGTGGCAGGTTCGATTCCTGCCGCCGACCCATTTTTCTCCAATCATTTATTCTATTTACATTGTTTGAATTGAGAGATAAATTAACCGTGTAACGACGGGAGATCTTTTCAAGTAAGTTTTTATATAATATAACGCAACTCATAATTCTTTCTGTTGGACCAAATATATCCTTTTCTTATATATATATATATATATATATATATATATATATATATATATATATGTATATATGTATGTATATATATATATATATATATATATATATATGTATATATGTATGTATATATATATATATATATATATATATATACACACACACACATATATATATATATATATACATATATATATATATATATATATATATATATAAGGAATTATGGTACGAGACCACCTACAGCCATGTAAATATTGCCGAATTGCAAAGCAATCGGCCAAATTACTTTACACAGAATCTGTTGGGGGAACAGTCGGTTTTATGAGTTGAAAGAAGCCATGGCCTGTAGCCCAATAATCA
>OY735242.1:33721334-33733834 GCA_963457665.1 Thysanoteuthis rhombus | reverse complement strand
CTCCTCAAGTCTCTAGCTCTTTTCACTACATTATTATAGTCCGCAGCAATACTGTGGTTTACAGTTTCACACTAGTTGCCCAGTGGTCATTGCTGAAGGCTGGGATACAATAAGTCTCCTCAGATCTTCGGCACACATCTCTTCTCTCCCTCGCCTATCACGCCAGTGCTATTATTATAATAATTATTGTTATCATTATTATCATTATTATTATTATCCTTATTATTATTTAGGCCTCCACTGTCACTACACGGTTCGTTATAGCGTGGTTTGCGTTAAGTCGCAGGTGGGAGGCAGTGCCCAGAATACTAATCTAGCTCTAAAATAGCTATATTAAGCTCCAAAATTGGTATATATAGCTCCAAAATTGCTAAATCGATCGCAGTCTGGTTACCGCACGTTTGATTCTTTTGGAAACCAACGCCGGCTTATTACGGGGATGACCCGTGCAATGTTTTTTGTGGAGTTGTTGATTTATTAGCCATTGATAGATTTTATCTGACTGAAAATGCTCACTGTGTGCGACCTTGTGCCAGACTTTATTCTAAGTTTAAGATTGATCTATCATGGTCAAATACATTCACACCAAAATATTTGTTTCACTAAAATTGCTTCCAAGATATTTTGCGCCATCTTTACTTTCAGCCCCCGGATGGAGTAGTGGCCTCACTCCAGGGTGAGGATGAAAAGAAATTATATTTTGTACAATTCACGTCTACCTTTTATAAGATCAATATTTGTATAAAAGGTATATTATACAAATATTCAAACAAGACTGAACATTCAAAAGTTCAGTACAAAAATCAGATCATTACTGAATTAAGTGCATTCACAAAACAGGAGATTACGTTATAAAATTGCATAAAAGAAGTGCTTTCTTTTATCATAAGGATACGGATATATTGATTTACCCAAGTATGTAGGTGTTTAAATAAGTATATATGTGTATAATACGTGACATAATATGCTGTATTTTAACATTCTTTGCTTTCAAAAACAAATTTACAATTTAGTGCTTCGTGAAATGGTAATAACTGATTTTAGTAAACTAGTTGATGTCTACTTGAAGATAAAGATTCGGTTGAGCTCACCAAATGGGCATGAAGTGAGGTTCCAGTTTAGCATCATACTTACATTGTAAATCGAACCCCTCGTTCAAAACTTGAAAAGGGTTGATGTTCGAAAAAAAATAGTCTGCTAAAATCATGCTCCAGGGTCTCATTAGTAACTACCGGAAATTTGGTATCCCAAACGTCCTTGATGCGATTACAGACAAAAAATTTGGTAAATTATAGCAAGATTTAGTGAAAATATCTATTTTATATCTTTTCAGGTTTTAGTTGAAGTTCTTCAAAAACTGAATTGGAATTTTGTCACCGTCGTTTACACGGACGACATCGGCGGATTGGATTCTTTCATGGAACTTCGTGAGAGAGTGACAGGTAAAGGTATTTGTCTAACGGCTGGAGTGGCTATGTCAAGTTCAGACACTCGTGAAGCGACCATGAAGAAAGTCTTGGGACAGATCAAAGCTAAAGGCACCACAGGAGTCATTTACCTTGGTATGGGTGGCGTTCTTCAGAGTCTGTTCAAAGTGGCAAACAATTACCCTGGGGCCACTGAATTGCAATGGATTGTGACAAGTTCATTGTCTCTGTCCAATACATTCCCGAATAATAAGTAAGTTATTATTTGATTTTTTTTATCGCTATTATAATTGGATTAATATACTTTAGTCTGGCACTGGGGAAAGTTGGGCGAAATGACGATAAGAAGATTTTATAGCACTCTGTTCCAAAGCAAAATGAGTATTCCTGCCTTAAAAATCAGCATACCGCGCTTTGTCTAGGCTCGAACGGTGACAAAAAGGCAACAGTGTAAATAACCAAGCAGGATGAATGGATGGATCTATCTATCTGTCTATCAATCTAGCTAGCAAGCTAATCACCGTAGCCCCCCCCCCCAATGACCAGCCCATCCAACCAACCAGCAAAGTGGGCTACAGATGTTTTTCTCTATGTATGTCTGTGTGTGTATCCAGGCACTCCTGGACAGTTTTGGGGCTACAATCTTGAGCGTTTACATGAGCACACCACTAAACATATCAAATAACGATTTTTTTTTCTTTAAAGAAAAAAAAAAATGATTTTTTTGGTCTCTATGGTCATTTTAAACCAACAGTGCCCAAGTCTTGGTATTTTTTTTTCCGATAATTTTTGGTGAAAGATCCATTTGAATGCTTTGAAATCAACATTCAAAATCATGGTTTAATACGTGGGCCCGAGCACCAACTCCTGACTCTGGTTGGAAATATGTATCTATATGATTCACCAGGCAGGCTCACAAGCTTAGTTTTGTCTGGGAGTCAGTGACAAACGATCTCACTACGGTGGTAAAATCTCGTAAGGCACCCCGATTCATAAACCTATACTTTAAGCAGCATTGCTAATAGCCAAAGACGTGGTTTAGAGCTATATATTATCATCGTTAATCAAGGCACCTTGCAATACCTCGTGATATCACCAAATCTTTCATTGTTCTCTTCCACTTTGTGAGAAAGCTAAATTCCTTCACATATAGGATTTGCCAAATATATCAGTCACATTAGAATTTCATTCTTTCTGCATCCCTCGTATAAATCATCATCATCATCATCATAATCATCATCATCATCATCATCAGTCTTTCAGCGTCCGTCGTTGGACATAGACCTTCCCCAGGATTTGCCACACTTCTCTATCATGGGCGTCACGGAGCCAGTACTTCCTGAACCTGTCTAGCTCGTCTCTCCATCTAACATTTTGCCGGTCTCGGTTGCGCATATGGTCTCGGGGAATCCATGTTGTGAGTCGTGATGTCCATCGATTGTCAGCCATTCTTGCAACATGGCCAGCCCACCGCCATTTGAGATTATTTATGGATTCTATGATGTCTCTAACTCTCGTCTTTTCCCGGATGTGCTGTTTTGTGGTCTCTCCATGTGAGGCCCAGCATTATTCTTTCATGTGCACATTGCATGGTTCTCAGCTTACGGGTCTGTCTCTTGGTTAAATTCCATGTTTCAGCTCCATAAGTGACTATTGGGAGGATGCATTGGTTGTACATCCTTCTCTTTAGGATTAATGGGATCTTATTATTTTTGAAAATTAACCATAAATCTAAAACAAAAAAAAAAAAAAAAGGCCGAAATCTAAATCTCGTATAAATAAACGCAAAATAAAAATGAAAGTCAGATTCAATTGTTAAAATTCATTATCTTCCGTTTCCAGGTACCCACGAGGTGTGGTTGCTGTCCTCACCGGCTCTCGGTTTATCGTAGAATTTGAAGACCATTGGAAACGAATCAACGAAAGCTCCCCTTCTCCCGAAAATCCTTGGTTCCAGGAATGGTACATGAATTACCACAAGTGCAAATTCCCAGGGGTCACCGAGGCTCCTTTCTCCTCCTATCCTACCTGTGTTCGACTCACCGAGACTGAAAAGAGGCGCCAATTCGTACAGGACCAATCAGTGGAACCCGCTGTCCACGCGGTGTTTACATACGCCCGGGCCCTGCGCATGGCCCAGGCTGATAAATGTGGGGCTACCAAAGGTTTGTGTTCATCCTTGGCTGCCATGTCCAGGACGGAATTTGCCGAGAAGTATTTGAAGAGAGTCAAATTTACGTACCAGACTTCGGAAAGAATCGCGAGTTTGGCGTCGTCTCTCTACGCTCCTTACAAAAAGGCCAAAGAATTGAATTTTGATTCCAATGGTGACGTCATCAATCCAGAATTCGGTATTTGGAATTTTAATAATTATGTTGAACCTGGATCAACTGGATTTAGGTTCAGGAACGTAAGTAATTAACTTGGTTTTAACATATTTCACGCATGTATCAATATCAATATCTGTCTATCTATCTATCTATCCATCTATCTATCAATCTATCTATCTATCTATCTGTCTATCTATCTATCTCTCTTTCTCTCTTTCTCTCTCTCTCTCTCTCTCTCTCTCTCTCTCTCTATATATATATATATATATATATATATATATATATATATACGTGTGTGTTTGTTTATAGGAATTTGTTTGAAATATATAGTGTTCCATAGGAAGGAATCAATAACAATAATTCAATAAAACAGAACATATGATAATCTTATTATATGGATCACTACAGTCGGACCAATTGGTTTCTATGCTATGTACACTTCGTCAAGTGATTCGATACACACACACACACGTATATATATATATATATATATATATATATATATATATATATATATATATATATATAAGTGTGAGATATTAAAAACTTGTTACTGATCAGGCCATCGCAATCATATTTAGGCTCTATTTTAAAATACAGAGCACCATTGCTGTAGATAAAACAATCCATGGAACACATACAAACACACAAACGTATATATACACACATATATATAATGAAAGACAAGATATATATATATATATATATATATATACACATACACATACGACAATAATTATATGTATACATACATACATATAATTTTACATATATATATATATAAATCGAATTACATTTGAAAAGAATTATATATATATATATATATATATATAATTGTTGTTAGTATTAGAGTCTTATGGTATGTAAATGTGATGTCCTCGACATTATGGTTGGAGAAAAAACATGGAAACCGAGTGTGAATATGAATATTCATTTATTAGAGATGATTCTTCGTCAGACCAAGAATGGTTAAAAAAGACACCACAAACATGAATGAATGAATAGATATTCGCATTTACACTCAATCTCCAGATTGTCTTTTTTTCAACATTAAAATCTTATAAAATCAATCAGTCATGAATTGTTGTTCTTTCCTCTGTCGACAGATGGGTAGCTACTCGAATGGTCAGCTTAATTTGGAAATGTCCAAACTGATAATGTACGGTACTGACCGCTTGACCAGACTCTCCCCACTTCCATCATCCTCTTGTGGTGAACCAAAATGCCAACCTTGTCTCAACTCCTACCCTGACCGGAAGTACATGTACAAACCCGGTGACATCATCATTAACGGACTCTTCTCCATTCACGACGCCGGTATCACGCCGTATAGCTGTGGGGCATTCAATACTAAACAGTCACAGGTAAGATCTACTGACTCTCGGAGCAGTATCTCCTTCACCCCCATCTTTTGTTTTCGTATTCGCTCTGAATAAATTTGACCCTAACTTTTTTCAGGCGTGATGATGAGACTTGCCCATTATATATTCGAATATTTTTCCTTTGTCCTGTTAGGTCCAACTCCTTGAGGCAATGTCTTTTGCTGTGAGTAATATAAAATCCAAGTACCCGAACATCCTACCTGGGATAGACCTAGGTGTTCTCGGCCTGGATGATTGCAGTATGTCCAGTACAGCCATCGATCTTATTTCTGATGTCCAGCAAGGACAAATGAGAGTGACCGACCGTTCGACAGGCATTCCTCTCCTGCCTTGGACAGTGTCTAGCTACATCGGTTTAGCCAGCAACCAACTGACCGTACCAATCGCAGATGCTATGAACACTTGGACACGACCCTTAATAGGCTACGTACCCGCAGGACAAAAGCTGACCCAGAGAGACAAGTATCCATATTACCTCTACACGTTGCCACCCCTGTCAAACCTCATGCTGGTTGTGTCACGGATGCTGAAGGAACTCGATTGGAGATACGTTCAAGTAAGTACAATTCAAATTAAAAAAAAAATCTGTAAGGGTTTTAAAATACTTAAATTCTAATCCCGATGACATGTTGCAATCAATGTGATATATCGATGAAAATATAAGCAATGGCTTTCAAGACAACTAATTCGTGTTTAGAATTAAAGCAAACTCATCGTCGCAGTCATTAATCGGACGATCGTGGCGTCAAAATTTGGAGTCATGTAGAAAAATTCTATCAAAGAATAAATATGGTCAGAATGAATTCTATTTATGACATCACTGACGTTTTCCACTGGAAAACATCGGAAATAGAGTGAAAAACATCTTCTGGAGAATATTGATGTTATCAATAGAACCAGCAAAATGAGCCTCAAAAAAAAAAAAAAATTAAAAAAGCTTTTTACCAAGAATAAAAGATGCCTTTTTAGAATGGGGTTTGGTGGAGTTCTGGTGCTAATTTTCAAGTCTGTAGACAAAATGGTATGGCCTGTAGCGCTGGAACGCATAAACACATAAACTAACACCAACAAATGAGCATATAAGAAAGGATAGACGCCTTTGTCACCTTTGGTGGCTACGGTCGTCCAATACTTTTTAACAATTTTTAAAAATCAGCAATGCAATTTAAGATGAATTTCGGACTTGATGCCATATAACCAAAAAGTTTCAACCTTTTTATCTAAATAGCACACACACACACACACACACACACACACACACACACATATATATATATATATATAAATGACTTCACCACCCCTCCATTTACACTATCCCTAACATACCAAAAAATCTAACTCCACATCACTCCCACCTACCCTGACACACTCTGCCCTCCCCGAGACCAACTGCTACTGCTTAACCAAAGACCTGATACCTAACTGGACATTCTCCCACTCAGCAGGAGGTCTCCAGCAGCCCTTACAACACAATTTACCCACAATGCATAGCTCCTGATTGTGGACTCTGGTTCCACATGGGATCTTCTAACACATACTCACACAGCACACACCACTGAAGATGGGAAGAATCCCGAAACATGTCTAGACAATTTACATCTAAGGATTGATAAACCTTACCTCTAAACACCTTACTCCCGAGTCTGTCTCACTCTCTACAGTACACATTATATATATATATATATATATATATATATATATATATATATATATATATAATTACATTGCTTGCTAGTATCATAGATCATTACTACTGCAGTGAGTCTAATCCCCACTGGGCATCCCAAACAAGTTGCCTTTTGACAGACTAAACTAAGCATAGTAATTAACTTGGAAACTTCCTTTTAAGACTGTGGTTAGCTAGAGAATCTTGCAGACCATAACTGCTGTAGTGGGTTCGATCCTCACAGGGTAACCTACACGTGTGGCTTTTTGCTAGACTGAACTTCGCCATAGTTCAGTGAATAGGTAGAATTCGTTACAGACTAAGCTAATCTTAATAAATACCTCTATCTTATAATATACTTATGGATACTTTTTTTTCTTTTAATCCAATTTTAAACTCAGGATTAAATCCATCTTATTTTCAGGTTGTCCACTCTGACGATGCTTATGGCCACGATGGACTGTCCGAACTGAAGAAACAAGCGGCCAAATTTGGAATCTGTGTCGTGTCCAGTCATACAGTCGGTCGCCTCACATCCGGTACAGATCTTATTTACGCCCTCCGCAGGTCACCCAACATCAAACCCATTGTTGTCATCCTACAACATAAGGACGATATCCACAAATTAATGACCGGAGTGAAATCTCTCGCCGCTGGTGGTGAGTTCACTTTCATCGGCCTGGATGGTTGGGGAACCTCCGAGCGAGTAGTCAGACCATTTAAGACAGATGCTGGGGGTGTTTTGACCATCAAGCATAGGTCACCTTCCTTGGTTGCTTTTTTGCGTCATCTTGAAAAGCTGGACATCACAAAAGATAAGACAAACCCATGGCTGGTAGAATGGTTCCAGTCCCTTTACCATTGTGCTTTCCAATCAGCCAACAGTGCCGGACTCTCTACAATTTGTAACTCGACAATAGCAAAGTACAAAATCACCGACGGCCCAAGTTTCGGGTTAGACCCCCGGGCTCTTTCTGTAATCAATGCAGTGTACGCCTTCGCTCACGGTCTCCACGCCACCCTGACGTCTATTTGCGGGGTCGGGTATAAAGGGGTGTGCAGTGAATTTTTCACATCCCGAACGACAGGCATGAACCTTGTTGATAAAACCAAAGGAGTCTCCTTCCAAGATGAATCTGGCCAAACTTTTTCTTTCAGCCAGGAGGGATACGGTAACGTTCCCTACGAGATCTACAATTATTATGAAGGAAAATACCATAAGGTAAGTTGATTCAAACTCAGATTAAGCTGCTCCCGCTGTTAATTTTTCGTCTATTCATCCCAACTTAACTCAAGCCTTCATCAAAAGTTGTGATCAAACAGTGATAGAAACGATTGAAATTAAAATGAAGGTGAATAAGTAATAAAGGATTAGAATATTCCATCTAATCAAAAAAAAAAAATTGCTTTGTGGATACTACCTGTACAGAAACTTGATCGAGACACAGTTGGTTCAGAGGTTAGATTCGAACTTCTGCAAGTCATCGAAGCTTTCGTAGCTTAGTTGGAATAGCAGCTGGTGCGTTGAACTTTGCTACCCTGTAGCAGGGAGGATGTGTGTTTGAGTATCACCTGGAGATAATTGTTTATTTCTGATCTGTGCTATTTACACACTGTTGTAAATTGACGGCCTGAGTCACGTTGTGATGAAAAAAAATGACTAAAATTTAGATCAAGGTAAAAAGACGTAAAAATTATAATGGGTTACCATATTCCGTCTAATAGAAATAACTAATAAAAAAATATTTGGTAATGTTTGATCTAAGAAATTTGAACAACTCAAAACAATGAAAATACTAGTGAAAAAATTGAATGAAAAACTAATCGAAATTTAATGCCAATGCTTCAGCTGAGGGATTCAGACAACTCACGACGATTATGTCGTATCACTACTATGTGTAAACAAACAATAAATAGAAGGTGAAAGAAAAACTAGTCAAAATCTTATAACAATGACAACCCGTCATCTTAGAAAGAAAACAAAGCTTACGGGTTGAAGTGAAAACTCAAAGATTAGGCTAGAAATCGAACTCGGTTCTCCAAATCTGCTTAACACATTAACAAACATAATACACTCTTTGCCTTTCAGGTCGGTGGCTACGATTTTGTGTCAGGCACTCTGCAATTGATCAAGAAAGATATCCGTCTGTACGGTGGGTCTGCCGTTTCAACTATCAAGCCAACATGTTCCAGCCAGTGCGTGGCCTGTCAGTATATGCTCAGTGAACAGCCATTTCTTTACATCCCGGGAGACCTACTCCTGCCAGCAGTCTTTGATATTCATTACAAGGGTAAGTTAGTTTACCTCGGCTATGGGACAAAATTGAAGATGTGGGTACCAAATACACATAGGTCTGTTTTCACTGGTATTTTAAAAATACAGACAACAAAGACAGATTTTATTTCCCTTTTGTTAGTTCGATGAGGAGGTAAAACCTTGATGATGGATACCTAGTGCCAAGTCTTTTATCAATCAAACCCCACAGCGACCTCCTAAGATAAAGGCACTGAATGGGGATTTTTTTTTTCAATACAATGGGGTAGGAGTAAAATCTTGGAGATAGATTCCCAGTGCCAAATCTGCAATTGATAAAATCAGCGAGCAAAGAAAAAATTGGCTCAGACAGTATTCCTCACATTTTGGGTTTAAACTATTAACCAAGACATTTTTGTTAGATATTTATCTCAATAAAAACCATATAAACGTTCATATCTATTGAGAAACCCCCCAAAGTGGCGAATGGTTCTATCTCTTTTTATATGTACGTGTGTTCGAGTGCTCCTGGTCATATCGTTTCGTCTACAGATTTGGAATTTGGAATCAGTACCCCACTAAACACCTTCTTGAAATCTCGTTTTTGACTTAGGAGAGAAAAAAAAAAGCCCTTTTGACATTTTGGAACCTTATTTCAACGGGTTCATTAATGATAGCTTTTAAAAATTCTATTGTAGGTTTTCCCGTGGGAAAAACCAGTGATATAATGAATAGAGATTATTCTGACAGTATTTATTCTCCTATGGGATTTTTTCTGCATGACTCCAAATTTTGACACCATGTTTTTTTTCTATTATTGACTGTGATGGCGAATCTATCTATCTATCTGTATATCTATGTCTCAGTCTATTCGTATCCACCCTCTCTCTCTCTCTCTCTCTCTCTATATATATATATATATATATATATATATATATATATATATATATATGTCTCAGTCTATTCGTATCCATCTATCTATCCGTCTCATTCTGTTCGTATTCATCTATCTATCTATCTATCTATCTATCTATCTATCTCTTTTCATATCTATCTATCTATCTATCTCAGTCTGTTCATATCTATCTATCTATCTATCTATCTATCTATCTCAGTCTGTTCATATTTATCTATCTATCTATCTATCTATCCATCTATCTATCTATCTAACACATATATGTTCTATTCTCCGGTAGGTAGCTCCCCATTCGTATGTGGGGACCTTCGTCTCCATGGAGGTTTCCAGAATTCTGAGGCTTTGGCCTTTGCCCTTGATTGGGTTAACTCTGGAAAGTTTGGTTCACTCAAGAATCATAATGTCACTCTTGGGGCACTTGGATTTGATGGTTGTGCCACGCCCGAACAGGCCAAGACTCTGGCTTTTGCCCTCCACTATAAGCTCTTCGACCCGAAGTGAGTATTGTTCAATTGATTCACACTCAATCACTCTTCTTTCCGCTTATTTTTTACTACTTATCTCAATGTACTTTTTTTAAATCACCGCTACCCACAACAGACCGGTTTATTCACTGTTGCTGGGTTCAGATTATTCTTTTGTTCTGATATTTATATATATCTATCCATGATGTCTATTTATCCGGACTTTGCCCAGCCCCGAGCGTTCATAGGAGAAACTTGGAATTTCATCCACTCACAGAGAGAGAGAGAGAGAGAGAGAGAGAGAGAGAGAGAGAGAGAGAGAGAGAGAGAGAGAGAGAGAGAGAGAGAGAGAGCGCTCAATGAGGAAGGAAAAATGTTTTATTGTATTGTTTTGAGCACCCTCTCCGAAATTATTTTTTTATGGGGGTTAAATTTACAATGGTAGTTTTTGCTAGATAGGTCCCTTACTTTATCTCCATTAAAAAAAAAATCTATGATTCGAACCATACTGCTGATATTTTTCATCAAGGTAACTTAATTTTTTCACCACCATTGCATTCTTCACGAGGTAGATTCAGACCATCAGATTCATAAATCTTCTCAGAATGCTAATCAGTCCGTTTTTTTTTAGTTAACTTCGGTTTGCCTAGAGTTGACTTAGTTTTTTCCAACAGTTACAACAACAAGGACTATCCTCACAAAAATTAAGCGTGCAAACTGATACGTAAATGTACCACAGCCGCGATTTGAACTCACAACCGTCTGATTGCTACACGGCTCTCTTACAGATCGATCTGAGTTGACAAATCTTACAAATCAACGAAAATCTGTCATATAGACACGCACAGGCTTATTTCATTGTAACAAATATATTTATACTAAGAACAATAAGGTTATTTTTCAAATATATTTATGCTAAGAACAATAAGGTTATTTTTCAAATATATTTATACTAAGAACAATAAGGTTATTTTTCAAATATATTTATACTAAGAACAATAAGGTTATTTTTCAAATATATTTATACTGAGAACAATAAGGTTATTTTTCAAATATATTTATACTAAGAACAATAAGGTTATTTTTCAAATACATTTATACTAAGAACAATACGGTTATTTTTCAAATATATTTATACTAAGAACGATAAGGTTATTTTTCAAATATATTTATACTAAGAACAATAAGGTTATTTTTCAAATATATTCATACTAAGAACAATAAGGTTATTTTTCAAATATATTTATACTCAGAACGATAAGGTTATTTTTCAAATATATTTATACTAAGAACGATAAGGTTATTTTTCAAATATATTTATACTAAGAACGATAAGGTTATTTTTCAAATATATTTATACTAAGAACAATAAGGTTATTTTTCAAATAATGATAATTTTGTTTTTAAATGATAGGTTGTTTTTCTAAGGAATAATAAGATTTTTGTCTGAAGTATCATGAGGTTAATTTTTAAAGAATAATAAGGTTGTTTTATTCAAAACATCACTATAATAATTAATGAAGATATTTTTTCCTTCAAATAATAAGTTTATCATTTTTGATTGACAATAACTGAATTTTTTCCCAAATTGATAAGGTTTTTTCAATAATAAGGTTGTTTTCCGAAAGAATAATTAATGTGTCTTTTTTAATGATGATAATGTTACTTTTCTAATGAATAATCAGGTTGATTTTTTGAAAAAAATAAGTTTTTATTCAAAAATAACCTTATCATTTTTCAAAAAGTGAACTTATTATTTTTTGAAAGAATAACTTCATTATTCTTTGAAGAAATAACCTTATCATTCTCCAAAAATAACGTTATTATCAAAAAATAATCTTATTATTTAAAAAATAATCTTATTATTCTTGAAAAAAAACAATTTATTATTCTTCAAAAAATAAGCTTATTACTCTTTAAAAATGTTTTTCAAAGATTTCAGTGACCCCGACCCTTTCTCCGACAATTCAAAATACAATATTAGAGCAAAAGACATTAAAAACCATAAAACTGTTTCAATATTTTGCCAAACAATCGATAAACGATAAAGCCAGATTAAGC
>OY735242.1:33681334-33716334 GCA_963457665.1 Thysanoteuthis rhombus | reverse complement strand
TGGTTACTGTCGTAGAAGCGATAAGTTGAAGTTGTGAGAGAAATAACTTGAAAAGTAGCAAAATATAAATAATAGTTAAAATTGAATCACAGGGTATTGATTAAGGCGTTGGCTTTTGAGAGCCAGGGTTACTATTTTGAAACGTCTATTGATACAAGTAGTCACATATTGATATGAATCATGATTCAATTCAGCTCAGATCAAAATCAAATTAGACTAGAAATTGTCCTCAGTGTGTAAGCGGAAAAAATCCGACAAAATTATGGTAGTAATTGACAGTATAGAAATAAATAAACTGATATTGGTTTAGAAATATCTCAATTTTCAAAAGTTTATAATTCCAACGCGTTTCGCCTTCGTTGAAGCGTCTTCTTTGTGAACCCTTTCCCCAACATAATGCACGCATTGATCTATGATGACCTCTTAAGCAAGGTCAGGTTTTTTTCCACTACAAATTAGTTTTGTTTACCCAATCAGTTTAATACTTTTCTACCTGATGACGCACGCGAAACGCGTTGGAATTACCACAGTATATCACAATGTTGGCCAAGCAGGTACTCCTGTAGAAGGAGTATTTATGACCATCTATAGATTTTTTTTTCTGTTAGCTCGAAGAAAGAAAGTTCATTTTCGAGGTTACATTTGGAAGAGGTTATGTTCTTTGATGTAAGGGTTGTTTGACTGGACTTCTTTCATAGAAAGGACACTCTGGCATCCACAAAGTACCACTTTGGTTCTTTCAGTTCCAGCTCTTGCACACACACACACACACACATATATATATATATATATATAGTCTACGGAGCGTTGCAGTAAACCCATTGAAAAACTTCGCGAAAACGATCGCCATCATAATCATTCTACAATGGTTAAGTTTGTAGAGTGGATTTGAAATAAAGAATAAACTTCCAGCGTGATACTTTATCATGGTTTCATGCCTCTCAAAACTTGAACTCTGTTAATCGCTTCCACGATACTTACCGATATCCAGCCATCCAACAACATTGTCTTTGTGTTTGGATGTACAATCTACCCCGAATAAATACAGATTCTTTTCCTTTTTCCCTACAGATTGGCAGTTACAATGATACTCACTTCCTGAAAATCGATGCTCGTTACACACAAGACTGGACAACATCGTGCCCTCAGACCACATGCCCAAAATGTATCTTCCCACCTTATCAACCGTCACGATTCACTGTCAAAAAATCGCCCTATTACCTCAACATTGTGGCTATTTTTGACATCCATAGAGCAGACAGCAAAGGTCCAAATAAATGTGGTCTTTTAGATTGGACGTCCGGGTTTCAACATCTGCTCGCCTTTTTCTACGCCATTGAAAACGTTAATAAGAACAACCTGTATAAGTTATCAAACAGTCTCCAGCTTGGTGGGGTCGCCATCGATACGTGTTCGAATCCAGCCCGAATCGGTCAGGATATTTACAGCTTACTCAGCGGTGAGGGACTCTGTGGTGTCGGAGGTGGCGATAAAATGGTAAGTTTCACTTCCCGAATTTTGCAAGTTATTTCAGCGACTTCGAGGCCCTATTTAGAATAATGTCCCCAACGTATCAGTATCTCAATATTTGTATTCTAAATTATAGCGCCTGAAACAAATGGCATATCTGATTATTATTGATAATGATCTAAAATAGATAATATTATTGATAATAATTATATAATGGATTCATAGTTAGTCGTTAATGTGTAAACGAAATAAGCTCTGGAGTAAAGGTTTGTAAAGAACAAACACACTTTGGAAACAGCCGAATATTTCAATGTTTGTCTACATTATCATCAGAATATATGTATGAGTATGTGTTTGTGAAAGGAGGATCGATTACCAGCAACCATGATCTTCGGAGTTACTTTCAAACTTCTGCTATGAATAGAATTACCAGATAATTCAACTTCTTTTTCTCTTTGATTGATCAGATTATCCCACCGGCCACTATCGTCAGTTTTTTGCCAAAGAGCAGCTCCAACACGATCCCAGTGGCTGAAATACTCTCCCCATACAAGCTGACGACGCTCAGTCCAAGTGCCACGTCGGTGAAGCTCAGTGACAAAGACGTATACCCGTATTTCCTGAGGACAGTTCCCCCGGACAATATCCAAGCCCTGGTGATGGCTAACATTTTGGAGCAGCTTCAGTGGACGTACGTGTCGTTGGTGTATTCTGAAGACCCCTACGGTAGAGCGGGTTTCCAAGAGTTTCTGCGAGAGGCCCAGAACAAGAAAAAGAAGATATGTTTGGCACGTGCAAGATCGATGTCCATGGAGTCGAATATGGATGAGGCCAGAAAGATCATTGAAGACCTCAACGAAGAGGCCGGAGCACGAGCAGTGGTTTTGTTCATTAGGACCCACCAAATCAGGTGAAGATCTATCTGTTCATATCTATCTTTCTGTTCAAATCTATCTCTGTTCATATCTATCTATCTATCTGGTTATATGGGACTGTTCATATCTATCTATCTGTCTCTATTTGTTCATATCTATCTTTCTGTTCATATCTATCTATCTGTTTATATGTCTGTTCATATTTATCTATTTCTGTCTGTTCATCTCTATCTCTGCTCATATCTAGCTATCTATCTATCCAGTTTATTCATATCCATCTATCTATCTATCTATCTGTTCATATGTATCTGTTCAAATCTATCTCTGTCTGTTTATATCTATATATATATCTATCTGTTTGTCTGTTCATATCTATCTATCCATATTGGTATCTTTATCTATCTATATTCATATCTATGTTCATATCTATCTATCTATCTATCTTAGTCTGTTCATATCTATCTCTCTGTTCATGTCTATTTGTATTCATATATTCATATCCATCTATTTCTGTTCATGTATATATATATGTCTACTTATTTCTGTTAGACATATTCCATCTATACATGTCTTAGTGTGTGTGTGTGTGTGAGTGTGTGAGAGAGAGAGAGAGAGATTTGATACACACACACACACACACACACACTCTCTCTCTCTCTCTCACTCTCTCTCTCTCACTCACACCTCTTTCTGACAAATACAGTAGAAGCGAGAGAGTGGGTGACATGTATTACATTGTATCTATAGAATATAAAAAATTTCGTTGTTAACGCTCAATACTTACTGAATGAATTAAACTTACCAGAATTAGAATTAAGTAAAGACATTCGTGCCTCGCATAGATAAATTACCTAACTACGCGTGTTTCACAGCTAATTATCTAAAAATCATCTAAAATTATCCAAAAAATAGATCTTTTATTTAAAACTATCTTTAAAAAAATTCTAGCTCAGTATTTGGGCGTTATAGATCCAAAATGACCATAGAGACCCCCAAAAGCACCTGGGAAAAAAAAGAAGCTTTTTTAGATCGGGTCTAGCATTGTACTCATAAAAATATAATGGTTGTATCCCCCAAAATCTGCCCAGGAGCGCACACACACACACACACACACACACACACACACACACACACACACACGCGTGCGGGCAGATTCATCATCACAGGCACTCAGAAAAGGAAGAACCTATATCTTGTTAGTCAGATCTTTTTTTTATCGGTCTACAATGATTCAATGAATAAATCAATCAATCAATCAATGAAAATTGGAAGAGTCCAGTTCAAAGAGATGGGTGAATTTCCTATTGTCACATTGTTTTACGTGTATGTATAAATATCGAATATATATATATATATATATATATATATATATATATATATATATATATATATATATATATATATATATATATATATATATATATATAATGTCTACTGTAGAGAGTGAGATAGACTCGGGAGTGAGGTGTTTAGAGGTAAAGTTTATTAATCCTTAGAAGTAAATTGTCCAGACATGTTTCGGGATTCTTCCCATCATCAGTGGTGTGTATTATGTGAGTCTGCGTTAAAAGATCCCATGTGGAACCAGAGTCCACTCTCAGGAGCTATGCATTGTGGGTATATATATATATATATATATATACATATATATATATATATATATATATATATATATATATATTGATGCCCATATATCGGTTTCTCAGATGAAAATGTTTTATTTATTAAAAAAATGTTCAAACGAATAATCATACTGTTTTATTTGTCAAGCTTAATATAGCCTAAAGTTCTATTTTTATTACGTCATCTTTTAGCGACGCAAAAAGTGTGACTGACGACAAATAAATAATTACACACAATGTTTTCTTATGATTGGAGATTCTACCTTTGTTTTATTCCAGGCTTCTCTTGCAAGCCGCCAAAGATTTGAAACTCTCTCGTCGATTTGTGTGGCTCGGAAGCGACACTTGGGCCAACAATGACTATGTGGTCGGTGATGGTCTGCAAGAAGTGGCCTCTGGAGCCATCACAATACAGATCCGTTCAATGGCGCTCGCCGGCTTCGAGAAATACGTTAAGTCCCTAACATTGGCCAAGCATGAACCGATCCCTGACGATTGGTTTGAAGAATTTTACCAAGACATTCACAGATGCAGGATTCTTCGGAGCGTCGTACAGAAGAATTATAACCGATTATGTACGGGAAATGAGAAAATGGCTGATATTGAGTTGTCCAACGATCCGTTCATCTTCCATACGATTCTGGCCGTCGATATGATTGCCTTGGGATTGGACAATATTAAAAAGGTAATCATAATTATTATTATTACTAGTGTAGTGCCCCCTATACCTCTAAGGGTGCTGGAACTAATGAGCCCTGGAACATGTGCATCCAGGGTGTTTATAGGGGTCGTCGTCGGAAGTGACGTTTTTGATATCTAGTTAAAAGAAGAGTTTCGTATTTAGTTCCTAACTAAAATTATAGGGGGCGCTACACTAATATTTACTTTCATCTATCTATTTATGTATCTATCTGAATCTGTTCATCTCTCTCTCTCTCTCTCTCTCTCTCTCTCTCTCTCTCTCTATCTGTCTATCAATCTATCTCGGTTCTAATATATTTGTTTTCTGTACCCTGTAGTGCCGAGAGAACAACACCCTGAGCGTTGCTGCCTGCCTTGCCCTGCAACCTGACCGGAACCAACTCATTTACGACAGTATCTTGAATTCCCAATGGAGTCAGCTCCATAAAAACGGGTCTGGAATTCCGGATAATTTCAATTTCCAATTCACAGAGTCCGGATTCGGTGATATCGGTTACGACATTCTCAATTACAGGTACAACCTATCCACCAACAGATATGAATACAAGAAGGTAAGTTTAACGAGTATGATGTCGGATGACCTTTCTTATTTCAAAGCTTTTCTATGGATTCTGTATCATAATATAAAATTATTATCGTCATCATTATTATCATTATTATTATTATTATTATTATTATTATTATTATTATTATTATTATCATTATTATTATTATTATCATTACAGATTGGCTCCTGGGTGGACGAACTTTCGTTGAATGTACACCAGTATCGAAGCATCAGCAGCAGCAATGAATTCATTCTTCCGCGTTCTCGGTGTGTAACTGGGGGTACCTGCCAATGCCTGGACGCCAAGGGTAAATCCGTCGAGTACAAACAGACTGGAAAGATGGCCTCCGTGGTGTCAGGCAATCAACGCATTATCATCGACCCCAACACCGGTGCCGTGATCGATTTGTCCAACCGCCCCTCAGCCGATTATCGTTTCTCAGAAATGTGGGGCACAATTGTGACTACTCTGGCCGCCCTGGGTGCCTTTTTTGCCCTGTGCCTCTTTTGTTATTTCATCATTTTCTATCCCTTCCGTGGCAGTACGACCATCCTTGGTTTTACGCTTTTGGTGGCCATTATATTCCTCTATTTATTGGCGATTTCATTCGTGGCCCACGCGACCCCCGTGGTTTGTGCTATCCGTCGTTTTTTCCTTGGCTTCTTCTACGCCTTGGCCTACTCTGCCCTTCTCATCAAGTTGCTAGATGCCTATCGCAACAAGAAAAAAGAAGAATTGGTTTACAAGAAACTTGGGCGCCCTTGCGGGTTGCTCATGGGCTGTCTGCTCTTGGTCGGTGTCCAGTCAATCATCAACATCGAATGGCTAATTCTCGTCCCACCCGATGTGGTCAGAGTACCGTTCGAAGGTGTCATGTGGCCACGTTGCGCCCCCGACGACACATCAGACGAGTCACTGGTGATGTCGTTAATCTTCATAATGTGTATCCTACTTCTGTGTGTACTTTTTGGTTTGTGCACTTGGGGCAGCAAAAACAATTGTTATGAAGCCAAATGGATCCTGGGAATGGCGGTGCTCAGTATTCCTGTGTGGATTGTCTGGTGTCTTGTGGCGATCATTGCTAATTACAGAGTGAGGGACATGGCAGTGGCGATTGGAATCCTGATCAACGCGACTATTCTTCTGGTTCTGGGACCTGTGCGAAGACTTCGTTTACTCAAGGAATACAAAGAAAAAATGAAGGACGAAAAAGACGAATATTATTTGTATGACAATGGTAAGTAGAACTCGTATTTCATAAGAATATTTCGAATTGATATCCTACTATAGCACAACGATGTGATCAAAGCTCTATTCTGAATCATTAATAAAGCTTTAGAGCTCATTGACTTCTCTGTAAATGTAATTTAATGCCAAACAAGCATTTTTTAAGTCGATGTTCATAGTCTTTATTCGCAATTTCAAAGTGCAGATTCAAAATGTGGTTTTACATTAGATTGACTATATAATGGTCACGTAGTGTCAAACAAGGATTTTGGCGTAGTTCTCATAGTCTTTAATTCCATCTCTAAGGTTCTGATTCTGAGTGTGGTTTTATGGCACATTGACTCCTATATAATGGTCATGTAGTGTCAAACAAGGATTTTGGCGTAGATTCTCATAGTCTTTAATTCCCTCTCTAAGGTTCTGATTCTGAGTGTGGTTTTATGGCACATTGACTCCTATATAATGGTCATGTAGTGTCAAACAAGGATTTTGAATTAGATTCTCATAGTCTTTAATCCCATCTCCTAGGTTCTAATTCTGAATGTGGTTTTATGGCACATCGACTCCTATATAATGGTCGTGTAGAGCCCCCAAAGTATTTTGATGTAAATTCTCATAGTATTTAAAGATTAAAGACTATGGGAATCATAAGCTCTGGTTCTGAATGTGGTTTTATGACAAATTGACGTATATAATGGCCACGAAGTGTAAACTATTGATTTTGATATAGATTATCATAGTCTTAATTATATTTTGATTTAAAAAAATAGTGTCCTATGCCAAAAAATAAGATATACATATAATTTTATTCTTTCTATTGTTTATTGCAGACGACTTAAATACCAGCGTAGATTACAGTCAAGCCTACAACGCACCCCCTCAGCTGAGGGTAACGGGGAGTGAGCACTATTAGTGGGGAGCCTTCTTCTCTGCTCTCTTTTCATCATTTGTTTATTCTGCTCGAAGGTAAGTAATTAATAAAAAAAAATACATTTGTTATTAGTGGAACGGGGAGTTTTGTGAGTTTTCCACGAATAGAGTGGACAATATTTACATCCATTGAATCCGAGTATGAGTTCCCTTGAACCACATTGAAAAATCCCCCCTGAATGTCCTAAATAGGAATCTAAAACAAACCGAATCATTCGCCTGAAGAATCCCAATCAGGACGGAAACATAAACGTCTATATATATATATATATATATATATATATATATATATATATATATATATATATATATATATATATATATATTTGTGTGTGTGTATGTGTGAGTATGCGTATGCATATATATATATATATATATATATATATATATATATATATATACTCGCATATGTACACATGTATGCATATATATGTATATATATATATATATATATATATATATTTATAATCACATATATATATGTGTATATGGAATGCATGTATATACATGTGTGTGTATATATATATATGTACAGATAGGTATACATACACACATATATATATATATATATATATATATATATATATATATATATATATATATATATATATATATATATATATATGCGCCTGTATGTATTTGCAACTGTTCCACATTACTGTTTCCAATGTCTGACCCAATTCACAGACAATTCACAAGTGGCGCCATTTCTCCAATTCGCATACAATCTCCTACTAAGCGACCTTTCCCCTCTTTCTGTTCACCTTGCATTTTCCACCTGTGAATTCCTGCCACCAAAACACAAAGGAAACATCAGCGAAGACTCGGCGTCTATTCTGTCCTCGAAGCTTACATTGTTCGTTTGTCGTCGTCGTTGAAACGGGGAGTAAGCGGATGCAGACGATCATGGAAGCCATATTGAAAAACGGTCATATATTGTAGATATATGTGTTTTTTCATTGAGTGTGAATTGCAATTTTAACATCATACTTTACCCCCAGCTTCGTCACAACCTGAATTTGCACTAGCTGATATTGAATATCTTGGGGGGGGGGGGCAGAAATCGAGTACTTATGTTAAAACTAAAAATAACAATATATTTTGAGAGACATATTTCAACCAATTTCACTAAAAAATACACATTTGCAGTTATCACTCAAGTAACTATATATATATATATATATATATATATATATATATATATAGTAGATTGTAGATTCGCTACACAAACTAGATCATGTTTCTGCCCTCTTTGGGCCTCATCTGGCGAATTATTGATATATCATTATATTATGTTATACTGCTAGCCTGATCCATACCAAATATACTGTATATATATATATATATATATATATATATATATATATATATATATATATATATATATATATATATATATATATATGTGTATATACCCGTCTACATAGATTCGATTCGCTTGTCTTTTTAACTTGCTTGCCTTATTTTTTCAATTTGCTCGCATCATTTATTTCATTTTGTTTACCTTACTTTCTAATTTTCTCTTGAAAAAGTGAATTGTTCACTAGATGACTCGTTGAAAGGGTCGTAATCGTATGCAGACAATCACGGAAGCCATATTGAAAAATAGTCTGGAAAACTATAATTGTGTGTGTGTGATGATATTCTCACTGCTCAATCTGTCTGGCACAGTTTTACAATTGCAGAGCAACCAATAAGGATTGAACTGGCTCTCTTAGTAAACCCATACAGTTAGTGAACAATGTGCAAGGATAATTTTTTCTACTTAATCTCGCATAAGGCCACAGAAATTAAGCAGCTGCTGAGTGTTACCAGATAAAGAATCAGAGAATTATAATGCTGGAGACTATCGTAGTCTTTCATCAGTGGAAGGCCTTATAAGAGAAAGATAGAGTAGCCTATTTATGTGGGTAGCCCAGATCGGAGAAGTCAGAGGAGAGAATCCGTTTTCCGAGTCAATAATCGCTTTGCTACTTTGGGCTTGACTTTACATTACATTGTCTCAAATTACTCTTTTAAAAATGGAAAAAAAAAAGAGATTCTGCTGAAAGACATTTATCTTTTTGCATCTTTTTTTCATTGCAGTTCAGTTGTCATTTCCAGACGTCACAACTTTCACCACAAGTCCCACCAGGTGTCCTTCTTTTTTAAAATATCCGTCATCTTTTTCAACGACTCTTCAGTGCTGAATACATCCATGACAACAGTGTCTCTTCTTATATACAGAGCGTAACCAACCCCGGATATAAAATATATTTGTTTATAAAGCCCTGGTTATTGCATGAAATTTGATTAAGCATTTTTATAATAAACAATAAATTTTGTAAAAAAAAAACTATTGAGTAACGTATTTCTTGTAATCATGCAACTATTCTTTCCGACTTCAGTTCGAATATTTGTTTATGCTTGTATCTCTGCCTCTTCGCGAAATAATAGTTTGCCAACGCCACGCAAATATTCAAAGAGCCTCTGAGAATATTAGGCAACTTGAGAATAGTCTTCCCTCATTTTCCAAAAGTTCAATTGCTCCAATCCTTTTCAAATAAAGGATACCAATTTTGAAGAAAGCAGTATCTTTTTTATATAAGTCTTCCAGTCGCCATTTTGTTAGGAAATAGGAAGTTTTGATTTCCTGCCTCGATGTGAAACTGGGTGCAGATTTCTTTTAGCGCTTTTCCCAACATTCAACCCTGAAAATTTCTCACAGGAATTTAAAAAAAACATATAAACTTTTATTTGTTAATTTTGATTGCAAAATTTAAAAAGTTTTTTTTGGTTTTGAATAAACAATATTCTTGTTTGAAAAATCTGATGATTAAAAGTGTTGGGTTTGTTATTCGCATCGGAGAAAAAATTCTATCCATCTATCTATCTACTTATTTATCCATCAGAGCCTTTTTTTTTATCTAGAAGGAGCAAATACATTTTCGTACAACTGCCATTGCATGATGTTCAGCTAACTCATCCTCCAATGTTGTGAGTATGATCATTACTGTTGTATCAAACCGGATTTAGTTCAACTTAATAATGATAATAATCTTAATGTGTAACCAGTGGGTTCTTCTTCATATTACATCATGAATCCCTACACTAAGAAACCAGTAATAAACGTCGCCATCATTTAGTGTAAGAGCTCTGCTCAAGATTAACCTTAACATTTTATTCGTCATTGAGATATTCGAATAAGTCAGTATTAAAGGAATCATTTTTACAATTCATTTTATAGGATGAAGTATTGTAAGCCATTATTAATGATTTTTGACAACAATATTAACCTTCATTTAAATTTTTCCTCTGCTTTTTATGGCAACTTCACCCAAACTAGCCGCCTCCAACAGTGAGTAAACAGTAAGGTTTGAAAATAAAGAATGAGCTTCCAGTGTGATTCGAAATTGTGTCTCTGAATATCTGGTGAGATTAGTTTAACGTCCTGTCGCTTTATCAACTGAGCTACGAAAGTTTGTGGCTGGTGGAAGCCCAAACCGAACCCGTAAACCGATTCTCAACCCCGATTTTATGCACCATGTTCGTTTTGTTACTTAGTTGTTTCAGCATCAGTGAAGTAATAATTTGTATCATTCATTTCATTAGATGAAGTATTGTAAAACATTATTATTATTATTATTATTATTATTATTATTATTATTATTATTATTATTATTATTATTATTATTATTATTATTATTATTTGGAATCTCACACCAGTTGCCTGGTGGTAACTGCTGGAGTTTGAGTGACAGCAAGTCTCCTCAAGTCTCCAGCCCTCCTCCCCTAGTACTCATAGGTCGCAGTATTTCTGCGATTTACACTTTCACACCGGTTGCCCAGTGGTTATCGCTGAAGGCTGAGTGACAATAAGTCTCCTCAGGTCTTCAGCTAACGTCTCCTCTCTTTCGCATATCATGACAGAGCTACAATTCGTTGCAGTACTTATATCTCTAGCACCTTCCTCAGTATCCGTGCAGTTCCCAGTAGTGCTGTGGTCTATTATTATTATTATTATTATTATTATTAGTAGTAGTAGTAGTAGTAGTAGTAGTAGTCGTCGTTGTCGTCGTCATCGTCATCGTCATCGTCATGATTTTTGAGGCTGTTGCAATTGAAAAAACGACCTCATCACCGGTATCGAGGATTGGATGGTGTTCAACTGTGTACGCTCAAGTTGTCGTGCCGGTCAATTGCTTCTGAGGTTTTATGTTCAAAAACTGTTGTCTACTGAGCCACAAAGAACTACAGAACAACTGAGGGCTATCTGTATGAGTAAAGATTTTAATAGACGAGAGAATTCCACAAACGAATCAATGGATACATTCATAGACCTTCGATGACAAATAGAAAAATGAATCCTGTCGATGTAATAAATGATGCAGGCCGAAAAAATAGCTTGAAAATTGATGTGACCATCATAAAATTCGCCCGTGAGATTTCTAGTAAATAATACAAAATATTTACAATAAAATAAAATATGTCTTTATTTAACTTCAAAGCAGGACTTGACAAAAGTAGTTGGTCAAGTTCGTGCTTTTATCCTTGCTGGATCAGTCCAATGATATCCCTCCAGAGACCTACTTGAGCCGACAGTTAATCACAGTTCAACTCAAAGTAAACCAATCTCGTTGGCCGTTGCTAGTGGGTTCGAGCCTTCTCGGATCTTCCAATAAAGGTATCAAATATATAACTTGATTCGTGCCCTGAACTAAAAAGGAACACATTTCCTTGACGAATAATCGAGTACGTGTCCAATTCACCGAAGATCATAAAGATTTGAATATGAAACTGAGGTATTAAGTGATATAGAGTAATGAATCAAATTCTAACACCTTCATAAATGATGATCAGAGGTGCATAAGAAGAAGAGTGGGTGAATAATATCGCCCTCACTATATTAGAGCTATGATTAAAAATGGACAAGGCAGAAAATATCTAGCGTCGTCACTTAATTAAACGAAGTAAATTCTTTAACAGAATTGACAGCTTATATCTGGTCGCTACCCTCCCGACCATTACTGAATAAGGCTCTTCATAATGCCTCCCACCTCGTTTTCATTTGTGGGGAGATGAATACTTCCCTGGTTTGACCTTCTTGTCGACAGCAAAATCGATTGCACTAAAGAAAAGAACCAGGCCAAGACAGCTCAGAAAGCATCATTTATTAATAGATTTATATCAACGTTCAGGTTAATCTCCAAAGGATTATTTTTGTAAACCCCATTCCATGCTAACTGCTATCACACATAATTATCACTATTGTCTGAAGTTTCGAGATGAATTCTAATCATTATTTCACATAATATTTGGACAGGTATTTTCATAACTTTTGTCTGAATTTCTGACAAATTATTTTCATTATTCTACACTTTATTCACTTTACTATCATCATAACTGTTGTCTCAAATTCTGAGACGAAGCTTTTTCATTATTCCACACTTAATTCAATCTACTATCCTCATAGTTGTAGTCTGAAGTTCTAAGATGGAGACTTTTCATTATTCCGCACATTATTCTGAGGAGTACCTTCATAACAGTAGTTTGAAGTTCTGAGATGAAGTCTCCACACATCATTCACACTTGTATGTTTATTAAAGATAGGAAAAAGAGTACCCGTCAATATTGACGATTTCATCAATTCTGCTATTTAAGGGTTTCAAGGCAAAATAATAAATGATTGGCCATAAAATCTAGAAATTGCAGTAAAATTGACAAGAACACAAATGTTTAATCAGAAAAAAATTCGGAAACGAGAAGCCGAAAATGGGTGCAAAAGCAAATGCTTGGACATTTCAAGAGACAAATACAAGAAATTGCAGATGTGACAAGGACGTTTGAAGAGAGAAACAGAATTCCTATGAATGGCTGCCAAAAATAACTAATTAAGAACCAACAATATTATGTAATGATAGAGATGAGACTATTGATCATATAGTAAGCGAATGTATCAGTTTGGCTAATAAGGAATGCAAAAATAGACATGACTGGGTAGGAAAAGTGATTCAACTAGAATTGTGCAAATGACTGGCATTTGACTCTAAATGTTAATTGAATATGCCCAAACTAGAATCTGTCAATGGGATCGAAAATATTTTGGAACACGAGGGCGACAGTCGTTCCTATAATTATTAGCACACTAGGGTCAGTACTGAAGAGATTGCAAGAACAGGAAATCTACAGAAGACTCGAAACCATCCATACAACAGCATTACTAAAATCAGGGACAATACTGAGGGTAGTGTTGGTACATTAGGACGACTTGTTGCTTAGGTCATTACATGTTAAACAAAGTTATACTTTGTCAATATATCTGAAAAGGGTTATTAAAATTCAAAGAGTTTTCCGAAGTATTCAACCCATTGTTTTTTTAGATGTTAGAATGACGTTTCTGTCTATCCATTCCACGAACTTTTTCAGGTGTACTATCGAGTCCTGATATATGTACAAAAATCTGTTCACCACCATCATCTTCAGATGGTATATCTGAGGAAAGCCGTACATTGGTCGACCGAAACGTCTTGTTAACAACACAAACAATGGTTTCAATCGTTCGAAAAACTCTTTCATCATCATCATCATCATCATCATCATCATCCTTTTATAGTCCGTCGTTGGACATAGACCTTCCCTATGATTCGCTACAATTCTCTATCGTGGGTGTCGCCGAGCCAGTATTTTCTGAATTTGTCTAGTTCATCTCTTCATCTTGAGTGCTGTCGGCCTCAGTTTCTCGAATGATCTCTGAGGATCTATGTTGTGAGACATGATGTCCATCGGTTATCTTTCATTCTTGCAAGATGGCCTGCCTATTGCCATTTGAGTTTTTCAAATAGTTTCTATGATGTCACAGACACCCGTTTTCTTCCTTTAACCGAATTAGCGACCTTTTGTCAATGTAAGGTGGTGAATGTATCATCATATACCTATACACTGAAGCAAAAACGCGAAGTGTTAAGTGTGGAAACGTTATGTTCGATATATATGAATGTATATTGCCCTTGTTGATGGAATATTCTTTTTTACATGAGTCCAAATTTTGACGCTATCGCTAATCACTTAATGAGTATGATGGAGAGAGTTTCGTAATTTTCGCTACAGTATTTTAAAAGGACTGGTTCAGTACGTAAGCTTAAAGCAATACAACTAGATTCCGAAATAAATATAATTAAAGGTCTGGTTAGTCACACAATAGAAAACTTCACGTGATCAACGTCTTCTGACAGCAAAAATAAAAAAAATAAAAAAATTTAAAAAAATGGAGAAAAGGGGTGATCAATGAATTATTTACTTCTGCATCCCTCGGTTGGTTCAGTAAAATAATTTGAATTTAAAAAAAAAAGTACATACTTGAATATTGCCGGGCTCGAACTTAGGAACTAATCTAACACCCCACTACATTGACTCTCCCTTCACTAAAAACCTATTGAGAGGGTTCAAAGAGAGAAAATAATACTCATCATCATCAGTCTTTTAACGTCCATCGTTGGACATAGACCTTCCCCAGGATTTGCCCCATTTCTTTATCATGGACATCTCGGAGCCAGTACTTCCTGAACTTGCCTAACTCGTCTCTCCATCTAATATTCTGCCAGCATCGGTTCTGCATGTGATCTCGGGGGATCCATATTGTGAGTCGTGATGTCCATCGGTTGTCCGCCATTCTTGCAACATGGTAAGCCAACCGCCATTTGAGATTTTTAATGGATTCTATGATGTCCCTGACTCTTGTCTTTTCTCGGGTGTACTGTGCTGTCTTGTGGTCTCTCCATGTGAGGCCTAGCATAATTCTTTCATGTGCACGTTGCATGGTTCTCAATTTCTGGGTCTGTCTCTTGGTTCCTCAAAAGGAGAAGAAATCAAGCAAAGAATCACAATAAGATGGCAAGCCTTTGGCAGAGCAAGCTCAACCTTCAAAAATAAGAAGATCCCATTAATCCTAAAAAGAAGGGAAAAAAATAATAATGCATAATTGTTCAAATCTTCAGTTCTCTAGCTCCATTGATGAGGTCTATGCGCGTGATGCATACTTAGCGAGCCAGCCAGACCAACTTAACAACTAAAGAAACTTATGTTGATGTTGACAGATTTCTAATAAGTTAGTCATTAGTTCAACGATGCATCCACATTCCACCCGCCATTACTACGATAAGTCTTTTATTTACATCACTCCTCTGTGACAGGATATATATATATATATATATATATATATATATATATATATATATATATATATATATATATATATATAGTCTCGAAATCTTTAAACACTAAAATTTTCCGAAAATCTCTCCATACAATTCATGTAATCTTCAAAAATTTTTTTTGTTTTTGTTTCCCCTATAATTTGTTATCATTGTACAATGTGTAAATTGCCTCTTGTTGAGATCATCAGTTGTTTACCATGTAACTGTTTCGGAGATATCATAGATTTTATAGATTTTATATATATATATATATATATATATATGTATATATATATATATATATATATATATATATATATATATATATATATATATACACATACATATACACACACACACACATACACACACACACACACACACTATTATATATATATATATATATATATATATATATATATATATATATATATATATATATATAATATTTGATAAATAATGGACATTGGTATCCGATATGTGGAAAAGACAATTCTAGAAACTAAATTTTGTAGCGTAAAGCTTCAAAGTCAACACGCTAACGCAGTGAAGTAATAAAAAATAGAAAATATGGAGAACAAACCTGTCTGCTGCAGGGTCAAACTCCACTCCTACTTCTATTCCAACTGAAGATGATTACTGCAACATTTGTAAGGAATAATAAATAAAATCGTAATTAGTAAGAGAGCCACCTAGCAGTCAAATAATCGTGATTTCAAATCACGGCTGGGAAAGTTAATTTTGTGGAACTCCCAAACTGGAGTTGACTTTATTTTTCAACTGTAACAAGGACAAAACAACAAGAATAAGAACAAGAACAGTCCTCACCCAAATCAGGGGTGTAATAAAAATTGAATTGAATTGAACTCACGACCGACTGATTGCCAGGAGATCATCTTACTGACTGAGCTAAATTGACAAGTCTTGGATGTTAAAGAAAATCTATCATATCGATACGTAAGGGCTTGTTTCATTTTGATAAATTGATGCATTCATATAAAGTGAATGTGTTTTAAAAATGAGCTTTTTATTCTATATACAATACAAAACTTGCTGTTGGTATATAAGTTGGAGAGGAGTTTGACCCTGCAGCAGTCAGTCTTGTTATGTGTGGGTTTGGTTTAAATTTCACGGGATAGATAAACAATGAAGAGTTTAGGTGAGGATTATTTTTGTAGTTAGGAAGAACGAAGTCATCTCTAATTTAGACTGGAGTTTTGCCAATAGAAAATGTTTGAAACGTTTGCCCAGATAATTTGTCACATAGTGTCTCACGTCCTCTCTCCCGAGACGTTATTCAACGAGGAGCGAAAATCTTGAGATAAGAAGAAGCTGGGGAAGTCACACGAACTTTTTGAGTATTCTAATGCGTAGATTTATTTCAATAATCAAAAATATTTTAAATAACTGTATATTTATTTCAATAATTGAAAGAATTTATCAGAATAGAAAATGCAAAGCTGAAGGAAGTAGATCACTTCATCTACCTATGACAACGAATCTCGATGATATCGTCAAAAGTAAAAATTAAGTGAAGAATAACTCCAGGTTGGCGATTAGGGCAAGCCCAATCTTCAAGAACAAGAAAACCCCATTGATCCCAAGAAAGGTATAGAACCAATGCATCCTTCCGATAGTCACTTATGGAGTTGAAACATGGGCCTAATCAAAAGATTGACTCTCAAACTTAGAACTATGCAATGTACTCAAGAGAGAATCATGCTAAACATTACATGGAGAGATTATACGACAGTACAGTATATTAGAGAAAAAAGCAGGTGTAAGAGATATCATAGAATCTATTAGAAAAATCAAATGGCAATGGGCTGGTCATGTTGCAAGAATTTCATACAACTGCTGGACATCACGACTCGCAACATGGATTCCTAGAGATCATATGCAAAATCATAAAATACGATAAAATAAAATACGAGATGGCGTGACGAACTAGATAATTTCAGAAAGTTCTGGCATCTAGACGCCTACGATAGAGAGGTCTGGCCAACGACGGACGCTAAAATGCAGACGATAGAGGAAATAGAGGAAAAGATATATATATATATATATATATATATATATATATATATATATATATATATATATCCAGCAGGAGGCCTCCAGCAGCCCTGACAACAAAACTCACCCACAATGCATAGCTCCTAGCAGTGGACTCTGGTTCCACATGGTACATTTTAATACACACTCACACAGCACACACCACTGATGATGGGAAGAATCCTGAAACATGTATGGACTATTGACTTATAAGGATTAATAAATCTTACCACCAAACACTTCACTCCCGAGTCTGTCTCACTCTCTAAAGTACACATTATATATATATATATATATATATATATATATATATATATATATATATATATGGATCTGCGACGCCCATGATAGAGAGATGTGGCAAACTTGGGAAGGTCTATGTCCTTATCCAATAAAATGCTGTTGTTGTTGTTGCTGCCGCTGATGATGATGATGAACTGCATATGAAGTATGTTTTATCTTCCTCTGATAACGAAGTTCCTGATATCGAAATAAAAACTTAGATAGTCGTTGTTAAGTCATCAAGGAAAGAAATATCCAATGTTTTTTTTTACGTCTGGAAACGTGCAGACGCTAAATCTATTTGCACTGGGAATCCTTTCATGACATTTCTGAAGCATATTTCATCATTTCCTGGAAACCTTTATTTAAGGATTACTTATATCGAATGTCCTTTGCGGAAGCGCTTAATACGAATATTGTAGATTTGATTACATGTTTCCCTGGTATCCAAGAGTAAAAACTTTTCGTTAGCTGAAGTGGCGTAAGGCGAAAAGCAATTGCCTCAAATCCATTTAAAGAAAATTCTTGAGCGATCCCAGACAAAAAATAATCTTGCATAAGATCTTCGCTACGAATAAAAGTTGTGCCATGATCTCAGAAATGTATGATTTTTGAAGGGCCCGTTGATTTAGGGCAGGTTTGCAGGATTTTTTTTAGGTGCCTACAAAGAACTGCACGTTACAAAAATGTGTGAGATTCAAAGAGGCCAAACATACTGTTCAATTTCAGGACTTGCACATCAGTCACAGCAAGCGTCGAACCTCGACCTTCAACACCGAGACAGACAGACGTAGATTATTCTGGGGTCTGAGAACGCTAAAAAAATTTCCCCATTCAAATTAATGGTAATTGCTTCTTTGATTCATGCCATTTCGAATAGTTGGAAAAAATCGTACTCAACGATGGAAATAGAAATTCGCAGCAGATACGGCGTATACTTACTTCTGAATTTCTTTTTTCCTTTTTTTGTATGTCTCAAAACGGCTCCGAAATTAGCCATATATCTTTTGAAAATTATCCTCCGAGGTTTACAATGCGTTTGGAACACTGAGCTGCACGGGTTCCCTTCGTTCGTTCCCGAAGGGCCCCTTTGTAATCCCCAAATACAAATCTTAAATACAGCCTTATCGTATACCATCACTACCTGAACGAATGTGGGTCTTACGTAAAAGCGAAGTGACGTAAAGCAAAGTTTAAAAAATCGGCGAATAGTTACTCATCATAGAAAGAATTATGCTCAACCTCACGTGGAGAGACCACAAGACAGCACAATATATCTGGGAGAAGACAGGAGACAGGGACATCATAAAAATCCATTAAAAAACTCAACTGGCAATGGGCTGGCCACGTTGTAAGAATGGCAGACAACCGATGGACATCGCGACTCACGACATGGATCCCCCGAGATCACATGCGTAACCGAGGCCGCTAGAATATTAGATGGAGAGACGAGCTAGATAAATTCAGAAAGTACTGGCTCCGTGACGCCCATGATGGAGAGTTATGGCAAATCTTGGGGAAGGTCTATGTCCAACGATGGACGTTAAAAGACTGATGATGATGATGGTAGAAATCGTTGGCACTTTGTGCACGAAATAGACACAATTAAGCAATTGAATCAACATAGCCGTCAAAGATGGCAAAGAGTTCGATCCTTTTTAAAAAAAATTTCTATGCATGTGCGTGTGTTTGTTTCGGTGCAGTGCCCTGGCCATACCGTTTGTCTACAGACTTGAAAATTAGCATCAGTACTCCACTAGACCCCCTTCTAAATATTTTTCGTTTTTGATGAAATTTTAAAAAAAAAATTCGGGGGTCCTCATTCTGAAAGGTTTATTTGTATGCATGTTCCATTGCTCCTGGCAGTACCGTTTTGTCTGTAGACTTGAAAGTTGGCATCAATGATCCACTGGACCCTTTGCAATTTTTTTTTTGTTTTTTTGAAAAAAAGAAGCCCTTTTTTTCATCTTTTGAGGCCTTATTCTGGCGGATTTATCATTCACATCTAGATTCTCCAGAATCAAGATATTTCTATTTAAAAAAACCCAACTCTATTTTAGATATTTTCCAATGGATAACACTAGTGATTTCACAAATAGAATTTATTCTGACCATATTTATTCCTCGACGAAATTTTTTTTCATGATTTCAAATTTTGATGTTACGGTTGATCAGTTATTGACTGTGATGGGCAATTCATTTTTATTTTATTATATATATATATATATATATATATATATATATATATATATATATATATATATATATATATATATATATGGATCTGCGACGCCCATGATAGAGAGATGTGGCAAACTTGGGAAGGTCTATCTCCTTGTCCAAATAGATGCTGTTGTTGTTGCTGCTGCTGCTGATGATGATGATGATGAAGTGCATATGAAGTATGTTTTATCTTCCTGTAGACTTGAAAATTGGCATCAATGGTCCACTTTGCAATTTTTTTTGTTTTTTGAAAAAAAGAAGCCCTTTTTTTCATCTTTTGGGACCTATTCAATCTTTTTTTGGGGGGGGGCATTATTGCAATTCATTTTTATTTTCTTCGCTGAGAAAAGAAGACGGGTCGGAAGGGACAATCACGTGGGGAACTTTTTCAATCAAGTCTTAGGTGTGGACTGTAAGAACCAATTTAATGTTTTCGTCTTTCCGTTTTAATAGGGTGTGGGGCAACGATTCAGTACGTAGGTTACTCCAGCTTCAAAGAAAACCCGTTATAAGGATAGGCTTTTATATTCATTCAGCTGTAATATCGATCTGCGCCAACCAAGAATTCAATGAGAGACACAAAAGTCTTCTTGCCCATTATCTATTTGTCCTGGGTCAGTCGCAGGCACAAACAACTTTGAAGAAAAGAATGTGTGGTAATCGTATCCTTTCATATAAGACAGAATATTAGATCATCTGTGTGGTCGGCCATTTCATTTATAGCCCCCAGAAATATTTGTAAATAAACACACATACAAACATGAACACACAAAAGCACATTCTCTCGCACGAAAACACACACACACACACGAAGACACAAACGCATTTTTTGGTTTAAAACATATTCTGGGAAGGTTTATATTTCTACATCTGTTCCTTTATCTGTCACGTTCAGAATCCTTCTTAGGGAATTCCAATAAAGTCTTCTTTAAGACATACTATGAGATTATCTATGTGATGTTTCCGAATATCTGTAAATACAATTGATGTAAGCTTTTCAAATGTCCTTTGCATGGAATTAGATATAATGGTACCAGGATGTTGAGAGGTTGTATATTTCTATATTCATTCCTGTCACGTTCGGTGTCTTCCTTAGGAAATTTCAATGCTTTTCATCAATTTTCCCTCAAGAAGCCAATTGGCCTTTTCCCTGTAGTGTTATATGTTTCTGCGCTATCTTGTCCAGGAATTGAACGCATAACGTCCAAGTTACTACATAAGCCTCGTCAGTACTTTTATCCAACATACCCATGCAGATCAAATCAAAGGTAACGTTTGAGATTCTCCGAATATTTACCGAATTTGACATCCGTAGAAGGCTGGAGAGTGAGCCAGTTGAAGAGTGTTAATAAAACACCTGATATGTAGAAATTGATCCAGGAGAATAATTTCATTATACATAACCTTGTCCGTAACTTGAGGCATACGGGAAAGTATCTATTTATTATCAACGAAATTTAGTACTCCCTTTAAAACCTTACACACTTACCTTTCCACTTACTGATTTCGGAATCGCCATCAGCTAGCTCATCGCATTCTCCCTAATCTCGTTCACGGTGTAAAACTCCCCTCTTGTTTTCTTGGCTCAAGACCGGAAATCGCAGGTATTCAAATCTAGGCTGTCGTGGAGGGATGGATTTAGAGACCTGAGCGATGCAATGTTTCTCCAAAAGAAACCAGCAACAGACGCGAAGAATGGGCAAGCTTGGTCACACAGTACCCAAACTCGCTCAATAGCATCTCACTGCCGACTGAGTAACCCCACAGTGAGCTTCTGTTCATGCATACGCAATAAGGTCTCATCTGATTGATTGATACATGACGTCCACACAACCACGTCGCGAGATATCCAAAATGGTTGGCCACTTTCCGGACAGACCCGGTAAAGGATGGAGTAAATCTAAATAATAGAGTGATGTGGTTGATATTTCGATGCCTGATCACATCATCCGCAGAGTATTATAAATGCAAGAGACGTCATCTGCTTGTTCATTGAGGTATGTATGTCTATGCGAATATATATGTAAATTTATCCAAATACGGGTATGAAGAGACAGAGTGAAATGTGAATTGATGTGAATGAATAAGTGTACAAACGAACCATTTTTAAGTTGACATTCTCGTTATTTTCGGAGCTACAATATTCAACGTTCTTTTTTTTTTTTGAGACTCAGATTCATTATAATTCAGAAAGTGTTCAAGTTGCAAAATGAAATTAAAAAAAACGGTGCATTAAAAGCCCCGAAAATAACAGAAATAACAACTTTTTCAAAATTGGTCTATTGGGCACTCATCATAGACTGCCACTCAAATATTGAACTAAAAAGCACCCACAAAGCGCATACCTCTATCAACGCCATTTTCAGTAAAAAAAAATTGATGAGAATAACTTCACAAATAGTTACGATGCTGAGAAGGTAAGTATAAAAAATTCCTGGATCCGCCCCCAATTCAATCAACCCCTCTATAGACCACAGTTTTTCTTTTGATAAAATGTGATTGAAATTTATGGATAACTTTTGAAGATATAGCCTAACCTGAGTGAATACATAAATGTTTGGATAAAAATGAAAAAAAAAAAAACAAAAGCAAAAACAAACAAAACTCTCGGAATTTTTGAGATGAGGTATTATTATTATTTCTATTGATATTCGGACATGGACACATAGCGCAGTGGTTACCGCATCAGACAAATTATTGTAAATTAATCTGATGGTTCTAGGTTCGATCCTAGTGTGAGACAATATAACAATACTACTAATGCTAAGAGGGTAGTACGGTCAATATACCCCCGTCGGATAAATAAATAAAGAGTTCGGTTCGTTACTTCCCCAAATCTACCAGATGATACCTGACGAAGGCCGTAGAGTGCAACCGCCGAAACGTTGTATGAAAAACAACCAAGATGAGGATGGTCCGAATATCAATAGAAATTACAAACAAAACTCTTTATCGGAAAGAATGAATTCCTTGACTCACCCTAAGATTCAACCAATCCTTCCTTGTCCCATGGCCCCACCTTTCAGAAAATTTGATTGAAACTTTTGGAGATATTGTTTGAACATATATCTTCGGTGCAGCAAATCCAAATAAAGCACTTCTATCGTTGCTCATTGCACATCTTGACACAAAATGCCATTGAAATTCATTGAGAATCCCCGAAGATGTTGTGGGTCCGGACATGTAATTACGATGCAGGGGAGGAAAATATACATCGCCCAATTAGGGCAAAAACGTTTTTTCTCAGACAACAAATATTCATTTTCCAACACAATCTCCTTCCCTGTAAATGCATTCAATCTAATGCTTCTTCGTTAATCACTTCAGATCAAACCTTATGCAGTGAAAATTTTGAATCAAAATTTATCTAAAAACGTTTCAGGCTACACACTTAGTGATCCAACTCCGTACACCCCTTAAGTATATATATATATATATATATATATATATATATATATATATATATATATATATATATATATATATATATATAATTAGAATTCTTAAAGATGATATCATAGTTTGGTTCGCATGCAGTCTGAAATTGAAACTGACTCAACGGATTTGATATTCACATAGGTGAACACTCAATAGAAGTGACACAGAGAACGAGTTGTTATACTCATTGATCCCTTATCGTTAAAAACATTTTTAGGATAACCTACGTAAGAAAGCCCTGTTTAAAACAAATAGATATGCAGTATAAAACAACATCAATATACAATACACATTAAACTTTTTACAAAATGACAAACTACATGTATGGCATAAACTATATAATTATAAAGGGAGGTGGCGTTAGATCAACAGTGTTTGGGAGCCATTTTAATAAGACTGTTTTGTTTTCAAAATATCCGGAACCGTTACATGTTAAACAACTGATAATCCCAACAAGAGACAATTTATACATTGTAACATAATAACAAAATACAGGGGAAATAGGGATAAAAAGACTTGGGGAAATTACATAAATTGCATTGACTGATATTGAGAAATGAGTGACTGAAGTGACACAAAAAAATCTATTGAATTTCCTAATGCTTAGGGTTTAAAGCTGTAAAGCTTTCTAGATTATATATGTATATATATAATCTAGAAAGTTTTACAGCTTTAAACGCTAAATATTTAAAATATTTTTTTTTCTAAATTCATGTAATTTCAGTCAATTATTTCCAAAAATCTGTTAAGGAAATTCATTTAAGCTTTTCAAAGGCTTCCAACCCAGATTTTAGATATTATGGTACTGGGAGTGAATTTGCCTTGTTAGGATCATCAGTTGTTCATCATGTAACTGTTTTTGGAGATCATGAGTGCGCGCGTGTGCTTGCGCATGCGTCTGTTAGAAAAAACCTGTTTTTCCTATGTAAGCAGGTTTACTGGTACACCTTTCCACCTGACTGATTTAGAGAGACGTGTTATTGACTCATAACTCTGTATCTGCTCTGTCTCAGGTGCAAATAAACTATAAAATTAAAAAAAAAAATGAGCCAGGTACAAAACTCTGTGAGAGAAAAAAGAATTTACTGAAGCAGAAAATATTTTTGGGAACTAAAAACAAGCGGCTGAACCAGCTTCTTCAAACGGGGCACGGGGGGCGACCCTGCAAAACCTTGCTCGTCCACACACAATGTTGGACCGGACTGGGATGGGATATCAAAAGGTATCCCCCACATTTAGTAAGATGATTTTATGCCGCTTGTTTTACATTTACAAAAAGAAAAAAAAGAAAAAAAAAGGCGTACAGCGTTTGTTTTGCCACTAGTCGTCATGAGGGCAGCGGCAATCACCCCCCCCCTCTCTCTCTCTCATACTCTCCACATTCCTGTACACCCAACTTCATGACTCATATATCATATGATCTTCATCTTCAACATTGTCATCATATTCTTATTTCGGAAAGCTCAAATATATTTTCCATATGAATTAATTAGCTGAAGTATCATCATCATCATCATCATCATCATCATCATCATCATCATCATCATCATCATCATCATCATTATTCTTTCAACGTCCGTCGTTGGACATTGCCCTTCCCCAGGATTCGCCATAATTCTCTATCATGGGCGTCGCAGAGCCAGCATTTCCTGAATTTGTCAAGTTCATCTCTCCATCTTGTGCTCTGTCAGCCTCGGTTACTTATGTGATCTATAGGGATCCATCAGCACTAAACGCTTTCCTATCTAAACTCTCATCATCATCAGTCTTTTAATTTCCGTCGTTGGACATAGACCCTTCCCCGGATTCGCCACACTTCTCTATCGTGGGCGTCACAGAGCTAGTATTTTTTAAATCTGTCCAGTTCATCTCTCCATATTGTATTCTGTCAGCCTCGGTTTGCGTTTGGTCTCTGGGGATTCATGTCGTGAGTTGTGATGTCCATCGGTTGTCTGTCATTCTTGCAACATGGCCAGCTCATGGCGATTCAGGTTTTCTAATAGATTCTATGATGTCTCTGACTCCCATTTTCTTTCTCATATACTGTGCTGTTTTGTGATCCTTCCATGTGAGGTTGAACATTATTCTCTCATGTACTCGTTGCCGGGTTCAGCAAGTTTGAGAGTATCTTTCAACGTCGGGTCAAACTATACCAACCCTTTTGAGAAAAAAAGTTTCCCCCTCCATTATTTACCCCAAAAGAGGGAAAGGATTCTCTCCACTTTTGACTCCTTAAAGAATCACAAGTAGACACATAAAAAATGTTTAAAAATATATATTATATTGAGCGGAGAGAAATGGTCAGTTTAGCATTATACTTACATTATGCATAGATCCTTCCCGCTCAAAAAACCTTCAAAACATTTTCTGAAAATGTTTTACATTAATATCTTCCCATGTATTGTTGCATACAAAAATAAAGCAAAAACCCATCACGCGAAAGAAAGGAAAAGCCTCCGCAGCGTAATGGTTAATCCACCTCTAGCGTCGAAAGCAAGACAGGAAAGAAAGGCCTACTCCGCCTCATGGTTAATCTGCTACTGACTTCGAAAGCAAGGAAAATGTTTTGCTTTAAGTTGGATTTGATCCAAAAATCAACTGATGTCTGGCAAAACGCCCTAGACCACTACGCCACGGAAACACTAGCGGAATTCGTAATCCATTTGTAATTATGAATGACAAGCTCGGCTAAAATATCAAATCAAGGTCGAATATCTACTACCTTTTTCAAATTATCATGTTTTTATATTGTTTATTGGTTATTGTATCAACTGTTCTAATGACATCCTTAGTAGCAAAGTAATTTTCAACGGAAAGAAACGAAAGAATGTATATATATATATATATATATATATATATATATATATATAAATGTATATGTACAGAGAGAGAGCACTCTGGTGGATGGGGAATTTCTGTGTAAATAGATATATCGCATAAATTCAGCCTTACTGACCGTCCAGTTCCGTAGTTCAGAGGTAGGATATCGGCCTCTGGGTCTGAAGTGAAGGTTTCAATTCTTCCTCGCGGTACTGGATGGGATAATGGAGAGTCAATAGCCACACTGAAGAGATGTAATACATCGAAACAGCTGTCTGTGGATGACACAATATATATATATATATATATATATATATATATATATATATATACTGCTAATCTTATGCTTGAGAAATAACACCATCCATGGCACAGCTATTGAAAAACATTCATTGTACACAGACCTTTATCATAGATTAGAATTCAAGTACGTGCAATTTATTTTACATAAATATCATTCTCAAAGGTCAAATGTTACTTTTAATCATAGTTCATTGATTAGTCTAAAAACCAAATTCCGCCAGAATATTTCCTTTATAGAAGGAGTTTATGACTTTTCAAAGTTTCGAAACCACTGCCGTAAAGGTCTCTCAATATATATATATATATATATATATATATATATATATGATTATTGTGTCATCCACAGACAGCTGTTTCGTTGTATTAAAACACTTCAGTGTGGCTACAGACTATCCATTATCCCATCCAGTACCACAAAGTAGGATTGAAACCTTAGCCTCAGTCGACGGAACTGGACGGCCAGTAACGTCGAATTTAAGTGATATATCTATTTACGCACAAATTCCCCATCCACCAGAGTGCTCTATTCCTATGGGAGAGCATTGCATAAGCTTACAATGAACGAGTTACCTCATTTAAAGAGTGCTCAACTCTCAACTCCCCCTCTCTCTCTCTCTATATATATATATATATATATAGAGAGAGAGAGAGAGGGGTGAGAAATTGGTCCTTTTGCCCTTTATCCAACTATAAAAAACTAAAGGTTTTGTATGCATTTTATGTGATCAATCTTAGAATGTTAAACCAATATAAGAGCTCAGAGTTCTAATTGTTGTACAGTGAAACGCATCGAGTTTCACTGACACCATTTTTGACTAGGCTGTAATACGAAACGTGCACTCATTTTTTCTAAGTCTATGATCCCTACAGTTGAATGAATCACTCTGTGACAGGCACTAGTTATACTATCAGACGCCAGTTCACCTGCGCTTTGAAAATAACAGTTTATATGGAATATATGGATAAATAACGCATTTTATAAGTAAATAGAGATTTTCATTACAGTGAGAATAGCGTTCTTATGACCAGAAATAGATCTTTGTTATTTGTTTTTATTACTTTTTTTATCATTCTTAAAATTCAGCCTTTGTTATTACGTGATCAGAACATGAAGTTCTCTAAATTCATCTTCTCTATCTCGTCATTAGTACATGAACAAAATTCTATCTTACTGTGTCAGTTGAATGAATGAAATTCTATGTTACTGCGCCAAGAACGCCCTTTAGCGTGATAAAAGATATTTGCACATCGCTAATTATTATGAGTGGATTACTCAATAGATTTTAGTGAAAATGTACTTGTGGGATAAACAGTTTGCAGCAACACAGGGAATATATTTCAAAATGGCTGAAACTGGTTAATCACTGTTGGATATCTCTTGTATGTTTAGGTCTGAATTGTCACGTTGTCCGCAGAATTATTGCTCTGTGCGACAATGACTTCAAGAGACAAGAGTCTATGTAGCGGTGAAGAAGGCATTCATCAGTTCTGTAAGTTCATTCTTTAAGGAATTTTTTTCGACATTTTGAATTTGTGGGAACGGCTGATATGATTAAGAAGGTTGAATGAATCAAAGGAGAAAAAGAAAATAGTCTTAAGGCTACAAGTGGGGGTATGCGAAGAATTTCCAAGGAAATTTCAAGCATTTGCAACCTAAAGACAGACATTCTTTTTTTCTTATGCGTCATCCAAGCGAGCAAATTGTTCACAGTAACTTTACACAGGAACAGTGTGACAGATTTCCAGCGTATTAAAGTATTCACTTTGAATCCCACCAAACAGTTTTCTCTCTGTATATTCCATTAATATTCAGGTCATGAAAGCTTCAAAGGATCTCTCGGACTATTGAACCCCTCCTTTTTGCTGTTTCTGATGTTATCGCAACGTTTAGGTCGAATAAATCTACGGCCTTGTACTATCCGAATGTAATGGTGGTGTGAGGTGTATTTCTTATCTTTTCCTTTCCTTGTTAGGTCTGGATTTCCATACCTTGTCCCGATTGAGTGACGGAATCCAACGTTATAAGCGTTGCTATCACTGGAGAGAATATTCTGTTTGTCACCATCACTTTCACCGGGGGAAAGCCGTAAAATGATCGGCCGAAATGTCCTGTCAACAACACAAAAAATATGAATGAGTTAAATCGACTGGAAAACTCTTTGAATGATAATGACTCGTCACTAAACTGTGGACATTATCATGAAAGCTTTCCTGAATCCAGTGACAATTTTCTCTGTTTGATTTTCTAGATTTTCAACTACCAGAGAATATTTTGTCCAAAAATGAGGGGTTTTTTTGTGTCGAGTCAGAGAAAGACAGGTATTTAGAAGCTAAACTATGTCTGTTTCTGTGGATTCACATGGAACCCATTTTTTTTTTCTGAAATTTTCTCAAGGCTTGTGAACGTCTTACTACAGTTGATTCATCGGGAAGGCAATAACGAGATGAGTAAACTGCACTGACACTTCAAAGATTTTCCTAACATTGCGCAAAAATAACTTTTGCACCAGTCCCTCCCTCTCTCTCTCTCTGTATATATATATATGTGTGTGTGTGTGTGTGTATAGTAATGACAGAAATATTGTTACAAGTGTATTGTATATATTTTTTCCAAAATCTTTCGTATAATTGATGGTGTTTGGTCAATAGCAAATTAGATAAGGCTATTTTTCTCATTTTCAGTTGCATGATTCAATACAGATTGTGTCTAACTGCGGAATATCGTGAGAAAGAAAATAGAATCACAGTGATCAGACTTAATTAGGCAGGTCATCAACCTCCGGTTATATTCAAACTGCTCAGACTACTTGGGACCAGAAGGATGTTTGTGTATCCTACTGTAAAAAGATTCACTTGATCACCAAACTGTCGAAGACGTACAACGACCGTACTCGGACCGTAAGGACCTCCAGTGCCCTCAAAGCTGTTGCAAATCGAATCCGGGGGAAAATCTTTGAGAAAGCAAAATATCATAGCTAGAGAAATGAACATTTCACACCGGTCAATTTCCCGACTCGTCATAAGTGATCTCAGGCACTGTGTCCATCGTTATAGGAATGGACACATCTTGACCCAAAATCTGAAGAAAATCAGAGAGCAGAGATCAAAGTTATCGTTTCAGCGGTACACAGGCGATGGCAACAGAATACTGTTGTCACTGATGAGAAGATTTTACAAGCTGGGTGTTTCAATTCAAGATGATAGTCTATTCTCAAAGCTTTTAAGGTCATTCATAAAATGCCGTGGAGCCGCCATTCTTCTTCAGTCATGTTGTGGTAGGGTGAGTTATGAAGGGGTTACTCAGCTTTCTTTTTTTTGTGAAAAGTGTCAAAACTACTGTTCATGCGTACACCAACGATATCCTCGAAGTCAAGCGTCCTTGCATTCCATGAAGAGAATCAAAGGTTCGAACAGGATTCTGCTCCAGCTTCCGAGGCGAAACTGACTAAACATTAGCTCAGGGACAACATTCCAGATTCCATCGTCTGAGGATTCGCTCTCTGGAAGTCGAAATTTTTATTCTCTAGATTAAAAGAACTAGCAAGGACAGCTTGTAACAAAAGACACCCCCGTTCAGAATGTTTTAAACGTCCTCCGATGAAAGCTGCCTGTAATTTTCCAATAAAAATAGCGCGTACTGCAATTAACTGATGTCACGTTTGAAGCTGTATTCGAGCACAAAGGAGAGAATTTGAATACTTTGTTGATTTTTGTAATACTTGAAGGATTGCTAATAAATACATAGTTGATAAATACACTCTTCCTTTGTTTTATTATGCAATTTTCCTTTAGTCAACGAATACATTTGTAATAGTATTTATGGCATTGCTATGTACACACACACACACGTGCGCATATATATATATATATATATATATATATATATATATATATATATATATATATATATATATATAAATGATAAAGTAAGGGATTCGCTACACAAACACGTTTATGTTTCTTCCCTGTTTGGGCTTCTTCAGGTGAATATTCGTATGAAGAAGCCAAAATAGGGCAGAAACATAGAAGTATTTGAGTAGCGAATCCTTACTTCGTATTTAAAGATCTACTCTACTCCAAAGTTTAATGTATTGAGCACTTTATGAAATGCACCCATCACACATCAGATATTGTATTATATGTTGTATCTATTCAACAATTTTTCTTTCAAACATATATTATTAAAACAGACTATTTGGTTAGCTTTTTTTGTTTACTGGCAAACTTTTTCAAAACAAGATAGACGCTAAGTAAAATATTTTCCAAAGTTCCTTAAAATCGTGCATGAATTCGACGTCTTTCAATCATTGTTGGTGATTTCCATATATTATTATTGTGTCATCCACAGACAGCTGTTTCGATGTATTACATCTCTTCAGTGTGGCTATAGACTTTCCATCATCCCATCCAGTACTGCGAAGCAGGATTGAAACCTTCACTTCAGACTCGGAGGCCGATATCCTACCTCTGGACTACGGAACAGGACGGTCGGTAAAGCTGAATTTAAGCGATATATTTATTTACACAGAAATTCCTCATCCACCAGAGTGCTCTTATATATATATATATATATATATATATATATATATATATATATATATATATATATATATATATCAGTGGTGTACGGTGCTTTGTATTTTGGGTGTGTCCTCTGCTGCTACGGATTCACGAAATCAACGGTAGTGGCTTTTTTTGTGATTATGTTGGGAAGGTGGTCCTGGTGGCAAATTGTAAATTTCCACACCCTCTTTCACCTGCTCTCACAAACGGCGAACAAATAAAAAGAGAAAATAATGGAAGAAAAACAAGATTAGGTTTGGACACTTATCTGCTGATAATAATGTCAAATCAAATTCTTTTTTCCGTTAATTCTCCAGTAAATACAACCAGGACCTTTACTGGTACCTATTGCCACTAATCAAGGGGTGTGAAAAAGGATATGTTTGGTGGAGGCTTACTTTTTATTCCCGATTGTGCTATAAGTAGGGTGATCAAGTAAGAACTTTCCATAGTTTGTTGGATCCCAAATAATGCATTTTCTAAAAGAACATGGATTAAGGAACTTTTTTTCTTTTTTTCCTAATAGCTCAAAGGATTCGAAAGCTTTAGAAAAATAAAGTTTCGAAATCGGGGAGTAATTTCAGAATTTTAACTGTCAATACGTCAATACAAGGTCATTTAGTGCGTTTGCAATATGCATATCAGGTATATCAAAAAACACCACCACCGAGCCGAAATGCGAAAATTATACGGAAAGAAAGGGTTTGAATCGCTTCCGGTCAAATAAGAGCGGAGGAATCCAAACTATGCTACTTCTCCCGCCTATGAATTGTCTGTTTACTCAAAAAATGCGTAAATTGGATTGAAAAAACCTGTTAACTTTTATATAAGATAGTTTCGAAGACAGAACTAATTAAATTCGTGGAGTAAAGATGATCCCAAAAGAATAAGTAATGCAAATGACTTGAAGTATTGTTCCTGGGGGTACACGTTGCACCTCCGTATGGACCATCCCCCCTACATTGTTCCAAAAAGCTTCAACTACGTTGCTTTTCACAGACACTAAAATATTTTTACATTTTCATACAGCTGCATGAGAGAGCACACCCAGGGTTGAGCACTCTTAGGTGGGGCACTCGTCTATTATAAGCTACTATAACAATGCTCTTCCAACTCTGGAATGGAGCACTCAGGTGGATGGAGAATTATGTGTAAGTATATATATCGCTTTATTCGGTTCTACTGACCGTCCAGTTCTGCATAGGGCAGGGGTAGCGTATTTGCCTCTGGGTCTGAAGCGAAAGGATACTGGATTGTCTATGGCCACACTGAAGAGTTGTAATACAACGAAACAGCTCTATGTATCTAGTAACACAATTATTATAATTTTTAAAACTGATATATATATATATATATATATATATATATAATGGATTCGCCACACAAACATATTTATGTTTCTGTCCTATTTGGGCTTCTTCAGGCGAAAAATTCTATTTATCTGGATCCCTATTTCGGAAGTCATTGGGGGTGTCTATTTGTCTGGGTGATAAACCTTCGTCGTATTCTATCGATACTTCTTTTCTTTTTTTCTTTTCACCGTTTAGTCGTTGACATCTTTTTGAATTTTATCTTCCATAGGGGGAGTACGTTTCTGGCTAATTGTTATAAATTACTTGGGATGTTGCAGACATTTCATCAGTGTGTTGTTAATCTATCAGCTCATTGTGGTATGTTTCCTCTCTGGGAGTATTATTTTCATACTTTCATCAGCCACCCCCGTGTAAGGGCTCACTTTTACACGACTTCAGTTGTTTAATCATACATCTGATCTTGAATTACTGATTTGTATTTTGGTATATATGTATATATAATGGAATAAGGATTCACCACTCAAACACCTTTATGTTTCTGCCCTGTTTGGGCTTCTTCAGGCGAATGATTTATTTTAAATTCCTATTTAAGACGTTTTTTGGGGCGGGTGTCTTTTTTTCTACATTGTCTCCCTTTTATTCTATTCATTCATATATATATATATATATATATATATATATATATATATATATATATATATATATATATATATATATATAAATATATATATATTGTTTACTGGTTGGTCATAGCTTGTCATATTCTTCTGTTTTATTTAGTGGGGATGCTGTGCTTGTTGGTAGTTAAAAATTAAGAGGGTATGGTGTAAGCATTTTCGTTATCAGTGCGTGGTTAATCCATCAGTTCTTTGTGGTATGTTTCATCTCTCTCTCTCTACTCAAAATCAACTTTATGTTAAATGTTGAATATATTCAGTACTTTATGAAATAAACCCATCACATCGGTTATTATTGTATTATATCATATTGTATTCTTGATATGTATTATATATATACATATATATATATATATATATATATATATATATATATATATATATGTAGGTGTGTGTGTGAGTGTGTGGCAGGTAGAATAAGTTAATGACCACTGTATCTATTGTTGTGATTTGGTGGAGACATGGGTAGCGAGATTGTCACTGGTGTCAACTTTCGGTGTCAAAATAAAAACCGGTTTCTTTTATGGTATCTATGTTCTGTTGGCATTTAGTGTAACAGAATCTTCTGAAGAGACACCCGTGCAATTGAAAAATCTTTGTCATCCTCACACAAAGAGCCATGGCCATGCACTTACTCTCATGTAATTGCCGCTCTTTATCAAAACACTCGGAGTTGATCCATTCCTCGACCGCTAAATAAAACGGTGCAAAATCAATAATTAAGTGTGGGCAACCGACGAGTTCAGAAATGGCATCCGACACATCGGTAGCTCGTTTTTCATGGACATCGTCTGAACCACTTCGGCCACGGAAGCATTGTACTTGAGTTGGGTACAGATCTGTAGTGAGGAGAAACCGTCTCATTCTCCAACATTGCAAGCCCATATCTATTGATATAAACTGAGGAGAAGATCAAATTATCAGCTGGGGATATTTTACCGCATTTCCCCCCACGAAGAAGAAGAAGAAGAAGAAGAAGAAGAAGAAGAAGAAGAAGAAGAAGAAGAAGAAGAAGAAGAAGAAGAAGAAGAAGAAGAAGAAGAAGAAGAAGAAGAAGAAGAAGAAGGAGGAGGAGAAGGAGAAGGAGAAGAAGAAGAAGAAGAAGAAGAAGAAGAAGAAGAAGAAGAAGAAGAAGAAGAAGAAGAAAAAGAAGTTTTTATTCAAGAAAATATCATACTTTCAAAACCCATGCACAATAAGAGCAGTATGATCTTACCATTGAGTTCTTCCGACCAACACTCTCTCTCTCTCTCTCCAGAATACTACTGGTAGAAAAAAAACCTTTTAATTTTATTACTTTTTACATACATGAAAAATGGGAGCAAACAAACAAATAGTAAGAACAACTAAAATTATTACCTTTAAGTGAAAGGCAATTAGTTTCAGTATGTGATACAAAGTCGCCCGATAAAACTTTAATTCACAAAAAGCTTCAAGAAGAAGCTTCAAAATCCGAAAAATAATAAAACTCGTCCAGAAGATTTAGGTAAAATTTCATAAAATACTTTGCTTATAAAAATGAAATAATTCCTATTATTTTATTTACTTCAGGCAAATAGAAGATCAATATTAAGATGATTTTCAGTGAACTGACCATGAATTTCATTGAGAGCTCTAATGCGGTTACATAAATAAACTCAACTCGCTCAGCATCTTGAGATTCCCACTTAATCAGATCATTAAAAACACTTCCTTGGTGGCGAATAATAATGATTAGGTTTTTAACAATCTGCTCACACGCAGAGGCTCCTGGGTTCAATGAGTAGGGAAAACTCTCAATT
>OY735242.1:33663834-33673834 GCA_963457665.1 Thysanoteuthis rhombus | reverse complement strand
GAAAAACTGAACTGAAGGAAGTAAGAAAGTTGGTCTCCACATGAAGTTCTGTAAAACAAGTGTTATGTACAACGAATACGGAGAGGACGAAGACATCCATCAAAATTAAAAAACAAAAAATCTGAAGATTACTCCTTCTGGGGAGGATAATGGATCTCAATGAAATCCTCAAAAAAAAAAAAAAAATACCAAGCGAAGATTCATACTAGGTTAGCAATATTTCTGTAAAATCGGACCCAATCTTAATGAACAAGAAAATCCCATTAGCCCTAAAAAGAAGGGTATACAATATCTTCCCAATAGTCACCTATGGAGCTGAAACATGGAACGTAACTATAAAAACAGACCCCCGAACTGAGAACAATGCAAAGTGCACTGGAGAAAATCATCATCATCATCATCATCATCATCATCATCAGCAGCAGCATCATCATCATCATCATCATCATCATCATCATCACCATCATTCTTTTAACGTCCGTCGTTAGACATAGACCTGCCCCAGGATTTGCCACACGTCTCTATCATGGGCGTCGTGGAGCCAGTACTTCCTGAACCTGTCTAGCTCGTCTCTCCATCTAATATTCTTTCGGTCTCGTTTGCGCATGTGATCTTGGGGGATCCATGTCGGTTGTCCGCCATTCTCGCAACATGGCCAGCCCACTGCCATTTGAGATTTTTAATGGATTCTATGATGTCCCTGATGTACTGTGCTGTCTCTTCATGTGAGGCCCAGCATAATTCTTTCACGTGCACGTTGCATGGTTCTCAATTTGCGGATCTGTCTCTTGGTTAGGTTCCATGTTTCAGCTCCATAAGGGACTATTGGGAGGATGCATTGGTTATACACCATTCTTTTAAGGATTAATGGGATCTTCTTATTTTTGAAGTTAAATTATGCTCACCATCAAATAGACAGCAAAGTTTAAGGATAGAAAATGAGTCAAATATATCATAGAAACAATTAGAAAGCTCAAATGGCAATGGGCTGGTCATGTTGCAAGAATGTCAGAGAACCGCTGGACATCGCGACTCACAACGTGGATCCCAGAAAACACATACATAAAAACAAAAAAAAGATGGCGTGACTAGACAAGTTCAAAGTGAATTAGCTCAGCGACGCCCATTATAGAAAGGTCTGGTGAATCTGGGGAAGTTTTAAGTCCAACGACGAATAAGAAGGATAAAAAGTTGATAATTATCAGCAATACCTCCTTTAGCTTTTTCAATAAAAATAAATTTTCCAGCTACAATGGGGAGGGTGCTCAATTGACAAAACTGAAGCGGAGTAATGTTCAAATGTCCAATCGAGGAGGGAGGTAGTTAAACTGATCCAATATCTTTTGAAAGAAAAATATTCGATCTTAAAAACTGTCAACCAAAACTTTTGACAGAGATTTCTTCAATTTTCAAGTGATTCTGTCTGGCTAGCTATGTATGTATGCATACCTGAAAGAGACAGAGCATACCATGGTAATGCAAAATCATTAGAAAGAAGTATATTCCTTTTCATATTTTCTATGGCAACTTTTTTATGGTAGAAAAAATATAGACCTATAAGCAGAAAATGGTTTCAAGTAAAATAAAGCTTACAGTTTGTATGGTATTTGAGCAAAAGGCCAACTTGTCTGAATAGACACGACTGGCAGGCGGCATTCTTTCTGTTTCCAATCAAAGAAACAATTGTTTTCTTCTTGACTTTCATTTCCTTTCTCAGCCACATAAATTCACAGAGTTGAAAGTCTTTTTATGACTTTTAAAATGTCGGTCGTCATGAGTAGGAGACATTTCATACGGTAGCATATTTTGGTCATTGTATTTCTGGGAATACATATATATATATATATATATATATATATATATATGTATGTATATATATATAGCTTTTAGAAAAATGTCACGATCTGAATTTATGTATACGATTACAATATTGCATCCATGGTACGAATATATACTCGATAAAATTGACATAAAACAAAAAATAATTGTTTCCAAGTCCTCGAAACGGTCAAATTGTAAAAAATCTCAACAGGACAAATCCACTCATGGTACCATAGTACCAATTTTTGGGAAATGAGTGATTGAAATGACATAAACTTTTTTTTCATATATTAAATTTTAAGCTCTAAAGCTTTTTAGAATATATATATATATATATATATATATATATATATATATATATATATATATAATGCTCTTCCATAGTAATAGAGCACTCTGGTGGATGGGGGGATTTAAGCAAAAATAGAATATATCGCTTATATTAAGCCATACTAAACTTTCAGTACCGTGGCCGAGCGGTAGGATACTGGCCTCCGGGTCTGAAGCGAAGGTTTCAATTCTGCGTTTTAATCTCATTTAATCTGCATGCAAACCAAGTTAAGTTATCTTGAAGGATAATTACATAGAGAAACCTCTTCGAGTTGATTCTCCACCAAAATATTCAACCAAAGAATTTGACAATTATTTTCCACTGATCTTGAAGTCACTTTTTCCACATCGTATACCATCAACCTTCCAGCAGTTTTTTTAAAAATCATCTTTAATTACATATTTTCCATTAAATTGAGTGATACATTAACCGTGTGACGACGAGAGATCATTTCAAATAAGTTTCTATATAAGGTAACACAATTTATAATTCATTCTGTTGAACCAAATATATCCATTCCTTGATATATATACTTACACACATACGCATAGTCATACACACACACACACACACACACACACACACACACATATATATATATATATATATATATATATATATATATATATATATATATATATATATATATATATATATGTGTGCGTGTGTGTGTGTCTACATTTACTTCTCATTAAACTGTCAGTAAATGATGATCCAAGTTTTCAAGTTGAAAAATCATCATTGACTCTAACCCAAGGCACCCCAGCAATAACCCACGATATTTTGACGATCTTGATTTAACCATATCCATTTCTCTATTTTTATTTTAGATGTGGCTCTCACGAACCCCAGTCCTTCTATTGGCTTGCCTATGGTTATCAGCATACCCGACCTCCCAAGAAATTCCACCCTGCAAGGAAGGGGAGATACCCATGGTTCCGGTCCTTAATCCAAAAGCTCAAGTTCATTTTTATTTTATCTCGGTCCTCGGGCTTCATGGTTTGGGACCTGCACCAGACGATTGTGGATCCGTTCAATCGTCAGGGCTTCAATTAACAGAAGCTTTTCTCTGGTATCTCAAGAAATACGGTCTTAAGAACACGGACATTTCCTCGGGAGGGATTGTTTTTGATTCTTGCACTGACAGACAACTTATAATTCAAAAAGTGCTCGGCTTTGAAACGGGTCAAACGCGTTGTGCCCTCAAGGACGGCGCTGCGATTGAATCCAGCAATGTTTTCACATATATCGGCGCAGACAATCTTCCAGACACAATTGCTCTTTCTAAAGCTTTGGGCCGAACGAACAAAACTCTTGTTTCTTCTCTTTTGGATACCGACGCCTCGGTTGCATACCCTTATTTCTTACAAGGCATCCCCGAAACCTCTAAAATCGATGACATTCTTATCGATCTGTTTCAATCGAATAACGTTAAACATTTCCTCCTGGTGCACGAAAACAACAAACATTGGGCTGGAAGAGGTAACGAATTCAGTCAGAAAGCTAAAACTGCAGGGATTTGCGCAGTTCACAGCAGTTCCCTCCCAGACGTCAAAGCCGGTGCTTCGGCTTTTGACAAAATCGTCTCAGACCTGGTTCAAAAAGGAGAAGCCAGGTATCTGATCGTATTGGCAGAAAAACCGGCTACTTCGCAAATAATACAAGCCATCAATCGAAATGATGCAGCTAAGAAAAGTCTTGTTCTAATCACAACTGGATTTATGGATCTCCAACTACCGACAGGTATCCAGTTCCTGAACCTAATCCCAACCCTTCCCGCGGGTGATATCATGACAGCCACCAAGGATTTTCTCTCTGATTACAAGAAGATGTTGGCAGACAAAAAAAAGACCCCCTGGGTGGAAGAATACTGTACAGAACAGTCATGCGTCAATCCAACCGTTAATCCTGATCTTCGAATTCCATTTTTATTCCTGACTTTAAGTGCTTCGATGAAAGCCGTCGAGAGCTGTGGAGGGTCCCTGTGCACATCAGACAAAAAATCTTGGCCACAAGATGTTCTGAAATTCACCAAAACTGTCCAGTTGAGCATTGACGGTGTCAGACAAAATGTCTTCACCCCAAAAGGCTTCATCAACCCCATGATCACAAAATACCAATTGAAAATTAGCGGCCACACAAGTCTCGTAAGTTTTCTTTATCGTTTTTTTTAAACTTTATTTTATTCACATTCATTTCTCTCTTTCTTTCCTTCTTTCTTTCTTTTCTTTTTTCTTTACATTCGCTCTTTCCTTCTTCTGTTTCTTTCGTTAGTTTCTTTCTTTCTTTTTTTTTCTTTCATTTATTCTTTCTCTCCTTTTTTGCTCCTCTCTTTCCTCAGGTTCTTTCTTTCTTTTTTCTTTCTCTCTTTCTTTCTTCCTTTCTATCTTTTCTCCTTTACATTCGCTCTTTCTTCCTTCAGTTTATTTCTTTCGCTAGTTTCTTTCTTTCTTTCTCCTTTCATTCATTCTTTCTCTTCTTTTTTTTGCTCCTTTCTTTCTTTATGCTATTTCTCTCTTTTTTCTTCCTCTCTTCCTTTCATCCTTCCTTTCTTTTCTTTATATTCACTCTTTCTTCTTTCAGTTTCTTTCTTTCGTTAGTTTCTTTCTTTCTTTTTTCTTTAATTCATTCTTTCTCTCCTACTTTTCTTCTATCTTTCTTTAGGTTATTTCTTTCTTTTCTCTTTCTTTCTATCTGTCTTTCTTTCTTTCTTTATCTCTTTTCCTTTCTGTTTTTTCTTCACTTTCTATTTTCATTTCCTTGTTCATATTTATCTATCTATCTATCTATCTATCTATCTATCTATACTCTTCAAATCTATCTATCTATACTGTTCATATCTACCTACCTACCTATCTATCTATCTATCTATCTATCTATACTGTTCATATCTACCTATCTACCTATCTATCTATCTATACTGTTCATATCTATCTATCTATCTATCTATCTATCTATACTCTTCAAATCTATCTATCTATATTGTTCATATCTACCTACCTACCTATCTATCTATCTATCTATCTATCTATACTGTTCATATCTATCTATCTATCTATCTATCTATCTATCTATACTCTTCAAATCTATCTATCTATACTGTTCATATCTACCTACCTACCTATCTATCTATCTATCTATCTATCTATACTGTTCATATCTATCTATCTATCTATCTATCTATCCTCTTCAAATCTATCTATCTATACTGTTCATATCTACCTATCTACCTATCTATCTATCTATTTCTCTATCAATTCGTGTTGATCTCTCTATTTCAATATCTTAATATCTATCTTTTGATCCCAGCCTGTCCATATCTATCCCACCATCTATATGTCTATCTCAATCCATATCCACGATGAAAATGATATCAACTCATCATCACAGTCAATAGTCAACCAACCGTAGCGTCACGATTTGAAGTCATGTGAAAAATTCTATCAAAGAATAAATATGGCCAAAATAAGTTCTTTTTTATGACATTGCCAGCGTTTTCCATTGTAAATATCTAGAATAGAGTAAAAAATAAACAACAAAAAACAAAACGAAAAAAAAACAGAAAACATCTAGGCATAACGAGATTCTGGAGAATCTATATGTTATTGATAAACCCTTAAAAATAATGCACCAAGAGGTCAAAGAATCTTTTAAACAAAACAAAAAAAAAAAAAAAAAAAAAAGAAGAAATATTCTTAGAAAGGGTTTAGTAGAATACTGGTACCAATTTTCAAATCTGTAGTCAAAATGGTATGGCCAGGAGTGCTGGAAAACACAAACAGATGCACATTTAAAAAGGGATATAACCTTGATGGCCACAGCTGTTTGATTTATCAGTTTCAACTACAAAAGTAATCCTCCTTCTCCTTCCACTACTACTACTACAACTACTACTAATAATAATAATAATGTTCCTTCTTTGTTTTTATTTTTTAAATATACAGTTGGATTATGTGAAAGGGAAAGAGCTGGATATCTTGAAATACAAAACCTCCTGCCCCAATGACCCATGCATCGAATGCGGTGAATTACCAACAACCACACCCAAAGTTGTCAAGACCACACCGTTGACAACACCTGCCCCAACCACGCCGGACCTCGCCGCTCGAAAGCTGATCGCAATCCCCAAAGTCGATTACCTGACCGGTGTTTTCGGACCCATTCCCGAGAGGCCCGAGTCCGAATTCGGAATCCGAGATGCCAAGTGGGTCATACCGTTGGGCGTACTTGCTAGCCTTGGCGTGTTGGCAGTTATCATCTTCGAGATAACCATCCTGTATAAACTGCTGGGGACCCAGCTTGGACATCAGTGGCGCACGATGTGGCTGGGCCAGTTGCTCCTATTTGGGGTCCTCCTCTGTTTTCTCACCCTCTTTGCCTATCTGCCCAAACCGACTAACGAGACCTGTGGGATCACTCGCTTCGGGGTCGGCTTTAGCTACGCTGTAGTCTTCTCTGTCATGCTGGTCAAGCTAATGGTCATCCTCACATCCAAGGCCAGCGACGGACTTCTCCTTACTGACACAGAATCGCCCAATTACCTACGGGGTACTTATCAAATCCTCATGTTCATTTTCTCAGTGGGTGTCCAGTTGGTAATCGATATCCAATGGTTACTTACTGTTCCACCCCGAGCGGTACCGGTCATCGATTTCACAGGTAAGTGATCTATAAAATAAATTATTTATTACAAATTAACCTTGGGTCTGGCAAGTTACTCAACAGAAAACTCTCATGTGACCAATAGCCTTAGGTAGTTTGTAGTGTTGGGGTGATACATTTGAAAGGGGACTGAACAATGGATAAGTTACCTCTTTTTGCAAAAACAAGCGTGAATGCAGCTGGACACAAATCAAGGAAACTATTTAGCATAAACTCACATTGCAAATGGAAGCCCTAATTTAAAAAAAAAACCTTTGGGGGATACTTTCAAAAGAAGAAAAAACGTTTTTTTTTCTTTCTTGACGGACTAAGGAGAAAATATTGAAATTTTCATTCCTCCAGTTTGATTAGTGCAGCCTGTGCGAGTGATACGTACATATATGGACAGGCAACTAGACAGACAGACAAACAGCCAGCCAGGCCAAATTAAAAACTGAAGAAACCTATGTTGACAGTTTTGGTTGACAGTTTCTAGTGTCGTCCTGGCTTCCGAGGCGCAGGGGCGTTGATGTTTCAAAATATGTCCCTAAAGGGGGCATTAGTTCATAAGAGTCCGGGTAGCACTGTTGTAAAGCTGTATTTTCAAATTTTTCCAAATCAACCCATTCAGTGGGAATGCATTCCGTATTTTTGAGAAAAGTCATTGTCATTCCGACAGTTTTACGGACTATTGATATCATTTTTAGTTGCTTTTACTGTTACCACAAGGTTTTGGCCGATCCATATTATGGCCTTCCTTCCTGTGATCTCTTTGTTCATTCACATTATTTACAAATGAGAGTGAACGAAGGCCGGGGGTATTATGAAATAAAATAGCCTCTTATTCATCAGATACATTCAAGATAAGACCTTTTCTTTTTTCATTCAATACTATAATGTAACCCCTCAACGATTAATGCACTTCTTAGGTCACAATGCGCATGTGTCAAAATCTTACTCAATCGAGTCAGTTTGCTGTATTAGACGTTACTTCATCTACCTGTAATTTGATTTATTCTTGTTCTATGGAAGAATTCGACCCCAAATACTTATATTCTTTCTCTCTCTCTCTCTCTCTCTCTCTCTCTCTCTCTCTCTCTCTCTCTCTCTATATATATATATATATATATATATATATATATATATATATATATTTATATATATATTTATATTCCAACTCTGGTAGATAGGGATTTGTGTATAAGTAAATATATCACTTATGTCGGTCCCACAGACTATCCAGTTCCACGTTGGGCAGGGGTATATCATCTGCCTCTGGGTGTGAAACCATGGTTCCAACCCTACCTAACGGTGCTGGAAGAGTTACTGGATTGTCTATAGTTACACTGAAAAGTTTTAATACAACGAAACAGCTGTCTGTGGATGACACAATCATTAATTATCATATATATATATATATATATATATATATATATATATATATATATATATATATATATATATATATATCAGTTCTCTTCCGAAACCTCCTCGAAATGATTAGACATGCCCATCGCATCATAAAACATCAATTTTTCACGATAGAAAATCGATATGTTCGTTTATATATATTCGGTATAGACAACATATATATATCAACTTTTCTCGGTGCTCTCATACACACAGAGACTTCTCAAATTATAGTAAGGACGGTGGTTAAAGCAAGTGAAAAGGAAAGGTAGATAACTCTGGTATAGTTATAGTAATGGGCCTTAAGCGGTCAGATACATTTAGAAACAAACATTTTTTTAATTTCCTTCCGAAATATCGTAGGGTGATCCCAATATACTTATTTCACTTCAGAAGTTAGACTGCACGTATCAAATTTCAGCTCAATTAAAACATTAGTTTTGCCATCCACACACACACACACACTGTTGTAAACTCTACCCAATCGTTCTGTTTAATCTATTTTTCTCTATTTCTTAACTCTCGTCTGATCTTGGTCGGTGCGTACCTGAAACCTCAAGGCAATCGAGTGTGGATTTGCAACCATTATACTTGGTCCACTGTGGCCGGATGGGATTCGATGCAGGACTTTCTCCGGAACGAATTCGAGAACCACTTACTGACCCTCGTCTACATCATGTTCCTTATATTTGTCACCACCATCGTCTCGATGAAAGCCCACGGGATCATCACTAACCATCGCGAGAGCGTCTTCATCGGCATTTCAGCCGGGCTCAGCATCCCCCTCTGGATCGCCTGGGCCCTCATTGCAGGCCTGAACCGGAGGTCTCCCTTCGCTCATCAATACGGCGACGCTTGCATAGCCTTCGGGCTTTTCTTGACCGGTGCTCTCGTGCTGTTTGCCATGTTTCTGCCCAAGGTCCGGCAAATGGTCAACATGGGCCTGGAAGGTGTCTATCTAGAGGACGACCGGGACACTGCATTCAATGGCTCTGTGATAATGCCGCCCCCAAGTTACAAAAGCGGATATCGAGGACCAGGCTCAGTCCTCTACATTAATGGGGGAACCGTCTACAGTGAATCAATTAAGGATCCAAGTAAGTCGGGCTTCTTTTATTGTTATTTCTTTAAACATTACAACAGTATTCCACCATGTGTAACCCGTACCACAGATAATCCACCCTATTGAGCTTTACGATGGAATGATAAATTTATATATACAAATATGTATAACAATAATATTTCCAGAGATAATACACACCTTAGCTCATTTTGGGTGGGTGATTACATTTCCTTTTTCAAGTGTCCTTTGCACTATAATTGCTAGTTTTTTTTAGTCTGTGATTTCTTTTGTAAATATCTTGTAATCTCCACGGAGGCCATTTTCTTCCCATTTTTGGGTCTTCGTTTTTATATTATCTCATTCAGCATTCATTGTCATTTTGTCAATTGTGTTGAAGTTTCTTGATTCAGAATTAACCTTCCTTTTCCTTTCTTTTTTTTTGAAATTTGATACCCGTTCATTATTATTTTGATTGTTTTAAAATGTTTTTCTTTGTCCAGTGGCCTTGCATTTGAAACATCCAGGCAGTACGTACAGTGCCCCTGCCTATACAAAAAGCAGCCGCCCCGAGTCCCTGTACGGAACGAGCCGTATCCTCAAGGTGACACCTGACCTCACTGGACGAATTATTGCCGACCGACGCCGGACACAGTCTGAACACAACTATCCGATTGGAACATTCCCACGTCCACCACGTTCTGAGAAGGGCAGTACTATGTCACGTAAGTAACCCA
>OY735242.1:33628834-33658834 GCA_963457665.1 Thysanoteuthis rhombus | reverse complement strand
CAAAAAGGCAAGATTGGCCTTGAAAAAACAAAACAAAAAAGAAAAAAAAAATCATTTTATGTACCGTATTTACTTGAGTACAATGTAATCTCGAATACAACTTTTCTATCTAATAACAAATAATACATACGTTTATGTTATCACTATTTTTACAATAGTGCATAATCCTACCACCTAATTCAAAACCATGATTAAACTCCTTGCATTGTATACATGTAAATACAGTACTTACTAACCGACGTTTTTATATATATATATATATATATATATACAGCTTCAGTTATTTCTCCTTAATCATTTTTTTTTTCACACAAAAATATTTTTTAAGTTTTTGATCCAGAAAAAAATAATTTGCATAATAAACAATAAAATTAAAAATATACTTTTACCACTGATTTTCTGACTTTTTTTAAAAGTTGAATGTTTGTGTGCTGGGGAAAACACGGCTCTCTTCAGATGTTCTCATGTATTAATAATTTGTTTACCACGTAGTCATCACAGAATTTTTTTATGATAATTCCGACTACACTTCCAGGAAAGGATCAAGCTTAACCTCACTTGGTGAGATCAAGAGACAGCACAGAACATAAAGAAAACATCAGTAGTAAGGGATATCATAGAATCCATTAAAAAACTCAAATAGCAATGGACTGGACATGTTGCAAGGATGTCAACTGCTGGACATCAAAAATCACTACGTGGATCCAAGAGATCATATGCAGAATTGCAGCTGGCAGAAAATAAGGTGGCATAACGATTTAGATGATTTCAGGAAATATTGGTGTTCTGGCACCCACCGCGAAGAAATCTGACGAATCTTGGGAAAGGTCTTTGTCCAACGACGAACGTTGGAAGACTGATGAAACTATTTTGACTACGATATTCCCTGACTTGAAACAAGAAAAATGTGTCGGGTGATTTCTCTCCCCAAATTTTTGGATAAGTAGCTCTATATTACATTAATCTCAATTCAATGAAAATAATTGAATCTAAAAATCAAAAGGCTCCACCTTTTTATCAAAATTATTCTAAATAATATAGTATTTTATATATATATATATACATACATATATATATATAAATTAACAATCAGTAATTCAATATCCACAGTGTGATAGATTTATTTCATAAACAAATATTCAGTTGCATAAGAGCTTTAAATATGGTGAAATAATGGATTTGCTACACAAAGATGTTTATGTTTCTGCCATTTTGGGTTTCTTCAGACGATTCTTAATTAATTTTCGCATGAAGAAGCCAGAAGATTCATCTGAAGTAGCCCCAAAGGGAAGAAACATAACTGTGTTCGTGTGGCAAATCCATCATTTCACTATATATATATGTGTGTGTGTGTGTTTGTGTGTGTGCGTGTGTGTGCGTGCGTGTATGTGTGTCTTTATACTGTGGATGTGAAGTGATCCGACAGAATGTTGCTGAAAATGACAATTAGAAAGTGCACTGGATGGGTTTTTGTTTCCTACTTTCCCTTATAAAATAACCATTTTAGCTCCTCTCTTCTCTTACTGCCTCTCTTAATTTATGAAAAGCCAAACACCCACAGAGACAAGAAACAAACACCTTCTGACCTCACCTCTCACAGATCCACCCCACTTTGAACGAAATCTTACTCTCATCAAGACAAACACTTCCCCTCCTGCTCTTACTAAACAACCAAACAACACTATTCCCATTTCTCTATCAAGCATCAAAATGTGTAAATAGCAAAACTTTCTGTGAACAGCTGCATATATTTTCTCTGAAAAAGATTGCTGGCACCCGTTGAAATGCACGGAAACATGCTCACGGGAAAAAATTCGAGATGCAACAACTATTTCTTGAGTTTTTTCTCTTGACCTTCCAATTTTCATCATATTTCATTTCATCAACACACACACACGTACATATATATATATATATATATATATATATATATATATATATATATATATATATATAAGAAATGTATGAGAAATAGACATATGTGGTCTGCCAGAATGAATAATAAATTGCGTTATATTATATAGAAACTTCTATGAGATGATCTCCCGTCGTTACATAGTTAACATATCACTCGCTTCAGATAACGGAAATAGAATAAACAATTGAAAAAAAAATGGGCTGCTATAGGAATCGAACCTGCCACTGATAGAGTCTCTTGTAGCAGCCCCAAAGACTAGTTGTACTTAGAGCCATTTTGACATTTTTTTTATGCTACTCTTTATAAAATCTCTAATGGACATGGGCAAGATCATTCGCTAAAATAAAACCTGCAAGTAAAATATTTACCAATCTAACTTTCATTACTTGTGGATTTATGATCTTGATAATGACAGACGAATCAGTCGGAAGCGCTCCACTGAATCAACATTTGGCCAATTTCTATTTCAATTCGACTCTGAAATTCGTTGTCTTGTGAGAAAACGAGAGAGATTACTGAAAAAATTAACAAGACATTCCTTGTCAGTCGTTTTCAATCTAATTTTCATACTGGGATGTTTATAGCCACACTGAAAATAAGAGCGAAGAATCATTTGGGATGGCAAGCCTTCGGCAGAGCAAGCTCAACTTTCTAGAACCAGACGATCCCAATGATCCTAAAAAGAAGAGCATACAACCAATGCATTCTCCTGCTAGTCACTTATGGAGCTGAAACATGGAACCTAACCAAGAGACAGACCTACAAACTGAGAAGCATGCAACGTGCACATGAGAGAATCATGCTCAACTTTACATGGAGAGATCACAATACAACACAATATATAAGGAAGAAATCGTGTGTCCGTGACATCATAGAAACTATCAAAAAACTCAAATGGCAATAGGCAGGCCATGTTGCAAGAATGAAAGAAAACCGACTGACATCACGATTCACAACATGGATCTCCAGGGATCACTTAAGAAACCGAGGCCGACAGAACACAAGATGGAGAGATGAACTGGACAGATTCAGGAAATACTGGCTCCGTGACGCCCATGATAAAGAATTGTGGCGAATCCTGGACGTTAAAAGACTGATGATGAATGATGAATGTATGAAACAGCTGTCTGTGGATGACACAGTTATTAATTATTATTTCCATCAATTATATATATATATATATATATATATATATATATATATATAGCACTATACTAAAACAACTCAACTTCATGAGTAAAATGTTGTATGTATCGAGCATTCTATGAAATAAATCCATTGCATTTCAGAAGTGGCTTTATATCATTGATATATCATAATATTATGTTATACCGCTAGCCTGATCTGTACCACATATACTGCGTATATATATATATATATATATATATATATATATATATATATATATATGTATATCGAAACTTGACTGCATATTTGAGAAAACTGACTGAGAGGGAATGAGGGTGAACATAGAAAGAGAATATTTAAACCGCTGGAGGTCTGCTGATTACGTTCCTATGTCGACAGAAGCATCAAAACAATTACAGAACAGGCTTCTCTGGAAAGGCCGTCGGAATATGAATTATAATCTTCATCAATACAGTAGACACACATACATATACATGCATGCATGCATACATACATACATACATATACAGCCCTTACCAAGTACATATATATATATATATATAAATATTGACCTCACCACCCCTCCATTTACACTATCCCTAACATACCAAAAAATCTAACTCCACATCACTCCTCCCTACCCTGACACACTCTACCCTCCCCAAGACCAACTTCTGCTCCTTAACCAAAGACCTGATACCTAACTGGATATTCTCCCACTCAGCAGGAGGCCTCCAGCAGCCCTTACAACACAATTTACCCACAATGCATAGCTCCTGATAGTGGACTCTGGTTCCACATAGGATTTTTTAACACATACACACACAGCACACACCACTGAGGATGGGAAGAATCCTGAAACATGTCTGGACTATTTACATCTGAGGATTAATAAACCTTACCTCTTAACCCCTCACTCCTGAGTCTGTCTCACTCTCTAAAGTACACATTATATATATATATATATATATACGTATGTTTATATATATATATATATATATATATATATATATATATATATATATATATATATATATATATACGTATGTTTATGTGTGTGTATGTTAGCTTTAGGTAGGGATACATTGACATACTGTCACACATACAAATACTTACATACATATACAACCACACACACTTACATGAACACACATATATACGTGTGTGTGTGTGTGTGTCAGCGTGTCAGCTTTAGGTTGGTACAAACGAAAAAACCCTAATCTAACTCGTAATCCTAACCCCCAACTCTTGGGGACTAACAAAATAAACTCAAGATATCATTTCCTCCCTGGTTATAAAAATGTTGGGATTTGATAGGGCTAGGGTTTTTCGTTTTCGTGTTGGGGGTCTGACTAAAAAGATCCAGCAGCCATTTGGATCTCCAGGTCTTTTCAAGTAGGAAAAAAAACGCAACTTGATTTTTAAAGCTTTTGTACTTTGAAATTATAAACATCAGCTTTCAGTTGGAACTTGCAAAAGGACCTGACCGTATAAATGAGAAGAAATTAAAAATATAATATTGCTCCCATCACTTTGAAAACATCTTTTAGTCTTAGTTATGGGAAACGCGTCTCGAGGATCCAGACTTTTGTCCTTAAAAGTTAAAGACTATCCTTAAAAGTGACGGAAATAATTTCATATCTTTGATTTCTTCCCCTTCAATCAAAACTTGATTCAACAATTTAAAATTTAAAAAAAGAGAGAAATAGAATCAATCTAATAAAATTCCCAGCGTGCATTGCGCGAAGCAGACGCCGTCACCATTGCATCTGAAAATGTCGTCTTTTTTCAATTTTACGAAAAAATGATGAAAAAACGTAAGTAAAACAAATCCCTTTGCTTTTGATTTGGTTGAATTATCTTTTAAGAGAGACGAAGATTCGTTATACAAATTTTTAATGAAAAACATCGGATAATATTTAAAGAAAAGACTAATTGCTGTTGTTCACCTTTTTTTAACAAGTGAAAAACACAAATAATGTGACGAAGTTAAAACTTTTCTATTTAAATGACAAAAATGTCCAAAAAATGTTTATGAAATATTTCATCTTTGTTTAGCATTTCTTTGATCTTATGAAATTATGAACTTTGTTTAATTTTTCAAAAATATTTTCCTTTAAATTTCCAGTTGGGGAAGAAATTTTCATCATTTTTTCAATTTTAAAATATTTTCGCATTTAATTAAAAAAAAATGATTTAAGCCTAAATTTTTCGGTTGTAAGGAAAAAAAAATTAATTTGGTTTTTGCTAAAAAGAGTCAACAAATTGAAAAAGAATGATATTAGTAATATTTCAATAATTTATATTAATAGAAAAGTATTATCTCATCTATAATAATAAAATAATTGATGTTCTATCTATTTTATATTTTTTTCAAAAAGGGATATTCAATTAAAAAAAAAAATTTTTAAATAGAGTAATAAAATGATAAATATTTAAGTTAATTTACATTGATGAAAAAGGGATAATCAATTCATAGAAATAGAATATTCAATATTCAAGTTCATTCATATTTTTAAAAAAAGATATTCAATTTAGAGTAATACTAATATCAATATCTAATTTAGTTTATATATAAAAAAAAAGGATATTCAATTTAGGGAAATGAAATATGTGATATTTAATTTCATTTATAGGAATAAAATAGACAATATTTGATTTGATTTAGAGTCAGAGAATAAGTAGTATTTAATCTTATCGATAGTAATTAGATAATTGATATTTAATTCTATTTATTGTAATAAAATAAGTGGTATTAAATCTAATTTATTGTAATAAAATAAATGATATATAATTTAATTTATAATGACTAAAAAGTGATATTAATTCAATCTATATATAAAAAAAGATTATATTCAATTCAGAGTAATAAAATGATTGATATTCAATTTTATTTATATTTAAAAAAATAGTCAATCTAGAGTAATACAATTATCAATATTTAATTTAGTTTATATTAAAAGAAGGGATATTTGAATTGTAGTTATGAAATAAGTGATCTCTAATTTCATTTATAGTGATGAGATAAATGATATTTGAATAAATTTAGAGTCAAAAAGTAAGAGGTATTTAATCTTACTTATAGTAATGAAATAATCAATATTTAATTCTATTTATAGTGATGAAGTGATATTTAATTCGTAGTGATGAAATAAATATTTAGTTTAATTTAGAGTCATAAAATGGCATTTAATCTTTTTTATTGTAATAAAATAAATGATATTTAATCAAATTATAGTCATAAAATAATTGGTGTTTAATGTAATTCATAGTTATAAAAATAAGTTATATTTTAATGTGATTTATCATACTGAAATAAGTATTAAATAAAGAGTGTAATATTATCATTAAATTCATTGTCATAAAAATGTAATATTTCTGATAATATTAGCAAAATTTCAGTTTAATTGATAGCAATTATTTAAACCTAACTTGCTTGGCTATATGATATAAGCCAAAATTTGGGTTTTCTGGTTAAGACAAAGTCTTCAGAAATTTTGAAAAATAAAATAAGTGATATTTTAATTTAATTTTTAGTAACAGAATAAGAAATATAATAATTCATTTGATTATAATAAAACAATATTCTAATGAAGTAGATATTGACAAGAAAAAATATTTAAAATATATTTGCAATGTAAAAATATCATTTTATCACTATAAATCAAATGAATTAAAACAAATTATTTTATCTTATCGCTCATTCTACCACAAAAGAGTGAATTAAGTCTGTTCGTATCTATCTATCTACCTATCTATCTATACCTTACTGCATGGTTATTTGGCACTTCTGAGAGGATTTTTTTTGTTTTCCTGCAAAGTTATGATTGAAATTTAAAAATTTGCACATGAAACTGTGTCACTACCTAAGGGTCTCCAATGATGTTAAGAAAAAATCAAACTTCACATTTAAAAAATGGCTGACAAAAACCAATTCCAAATAGCCCTGTTTTCGGCGTTATTTGGTACTCTACCTAAAAAGAGACCTATTAGATTGTACTTGTATTCTCACCTATGGATGTTGCTGAATATTTCCTCTGTGCCACATTTAATCAAATGGTTCCCAACCTAGAGGCCACAAACCCCGAGGGTTCAAGAAAGTATTACTGAAGGTTTGTTGTCAGATCTTACAAAAATACATGAGCTTGTTGAGTGGACAGTCCTTTCAGAAGTGAACTATTATTTCAGAGTTTCTGAAAGCCCAGGTGATTTGAAATCTCATCTCACACCTTCCTTTGACTTTGGGGGTTGGAGTAGGCTAGGCTCCTTTGGGCTACCTTTCCAATATTTAATGCAGTGGTTCCCAATCTGAGGCCTGCTGTCATCGTATGATATTAGAAGAAATGCACTAGGTGAACTACAATTCATCCAGTTTGTTTTTATCATAGATATCAATTGCAAATAAATGCAATAATTAACCCTCAAAATATAACCCAGGGGGCTATGAATATTGTGTAATTTTTTGTTCTCGATTTTTCTAAAATGTTTTCGAATAATTCTAATTAATAAAAATGAGTACCAAATAACCCTCATAATACACCTCAGCTGAAAATTAGATATAGTGTCTCTAAACTTCACAGAACAAGGGAGATAATTAGGTATCCTTGGTGTTGAGAGTCAACATAGTCAAACCAAGTCAAAAGAAGCAGATTCCTGATTATACTGAGTTCTTAGATAATATTAGGAAATTCGCCTTAACTAAAGACAGCTCTAACGTAGTTGTTTTGAAGTTGGATCCTGGCACACAATTAAAGAAACACTTCTTTGGAGTATCTAGAAGGATTAAATTCCTTTTTTGTGCATTAAAATATTTCTTCCATCCCCACCGTGGCATGCTACCAAAAGACATAGGTTTTGTTATGGTTTCCATTGGATGACAAACCAGACCTGTTTTTATTTTTTATTTTATAATGAAGAGATATTGCTGAAATCTATCGATTTCTCGTGGCCCGATTACATCTGCTTTCCAGTCAGTGTCTCTTTTTTTCGCATTGAATCGACTACGAAAAAGAGTCAAAAATACCGCAACGTGCTAAAAAACTGTTTGCCATTTTATGACAATAGCTGAAAACGGTTGGAAGATTGCTAACAACTGGCCAGAATTGCTAAGAATTAGTGCTAAAATATTTGTACTGCTGCAAATTTATATATTAAATTTATCGCAAAAGTGCCAAATTGGCGGTTACCGTTGCTGTATTTGGAGACCACTACCACTAATCGCAAAAAGTCATTAGTTTGTAATTAGAATGAGCAGTTAAGTGCATGGCCTCATCTGATGAAGATCTAAAATGGGACCAGGTTTGAGGTCCTTCGTTCAGTATTCGATAATATTGACACAACATGGGAAAATGAATAAAATCTCTCTCCTGGGGGGTCGCAACTGGGTCTGGGAGAGTCGAATTAAGGTTGGGTCCTTAGGATCAGAAGAAAAGAGTAATGAGTTCTTTTTATCCTAATTGGATGAATAAGTACAAAGAAATTTATCCATCTTTCACTCCTATCTATCTATCTATCTATCTATCTATCTATCTATCTATCTATCTATCTATCTATCTATCTATCTACCTATCTATCAGCGTATCTAAGACCGTATGAGGTTATGCATACGTAGGATTGTGTAATGATATTTTCATTTGTTTGTATCTCTATTTCTATTTTATATTCTCCTTTATACACATCCTAAAGACGTTTACACCGTAAAAGAAATTCTATTCAATGATTGTATGCGTATTCTCCTCCCTTCCGAAACAGGGTTATGGTTAAAGAGCTGATGAATCTCAAAATAGGAATAAGAATAAAAATAAATTATATGCACCAGGATCTTAAAATAGATGAAAAAAGTGGAATAACAGAGATCGGATACTTAGGGACTATATAAATTTTGACTGATAAAATTTCTTTTCCAACTATAAAAAAATGGAAAGTTTACATGATTATATATATATATATATATATATATATATATATATATATATATATATATATATATATATGTATATATATATATTAAGAAACGGATATGTATGATCCGACAGAATGATTAAAAATTGCGTTGTATCTCATTGAAACTCTTATTTGAAATTATCTCCTTTCGTTACACGGTTAATGTATCACTTGGCCCAGATAACGCAAATGGAATAAACAATTAGAGAAAATCCTGCAGTATCCCCATTTTCTTTAATTGTTTATATAATTTACGTTGTCCGGGCCAAGTGATACATTAACCGTGTAACGAAAGGGGATCAAATCAAATAAGAGTTTCTATATGAAATAATGCAATTTATAATCATACATATATATATATATTTGTGTGTATGAGTGAACAATAGGGAATGAGACAGACTCTGGAATAAAAAGTAAATAGAGACTTTATTTGTTAGATAATTAACTCATGAATAAATCAATTAGTATGTTATATAGGTTTCAGGGGGGGGGGGTCTGGTCTTCAGTGGCAAATGTGTACCTTTCAGTGGTTAAAGGGTTATCGTAGAAAACAAATTTAGTATCAAATGTTTTGCTTTGGAAGCAAAATTGGAAATCAAGAAAGAGGATATCTTTTGGTTTGTCATGGGTACTTATGACTGTGCTATGTCACTATATATATATATATATATATATATATATATATATATATATATATATATATATATATATATATATATATATTCGGGGTTGAGTACTCTTTAAGTGAGGTAACTCATCCATGTAAGCTTATGCAATGCTCTTCCACGGGGATTGAGCATTCTGGTGGATGAGGAGTTTCTGCGTAAATGAATATATCGCTTAAATTCAGCCTTACTGACCACCCAGTCAGAGGTAGGATATCGGCCTCCGGGTCCGATGTGAGGGTTTCAATTCTGCCTCGCGGTACTGTATGGGATAAAAGTCTATAGCCACACTGAAGAGATGTGATGCATCGAAACAGCTGCCTGTGGATGACACAATATATATATATATATATATATATATATATATATATATATATGAATTAACAATATCAGCGTCACAAGCTTGTTAACCATTACTACATCGGATGTGATGAAATCATTGAAATGTCAGTGGAGATTTCACAAAAATTACTATGGATATCAATCACTTTGTCAGTTCCGCAATAATACCGTAGTACGTAAATACTTGGATAAGAAATAACATGTAATAAAGAGTTATGCCCCTTGCATCATGTTTTAATATTTTAGCAGGTTTAGCTTAGTGCAACTCAAGACCTGATGCAAGTAAGAATGTAAGAAGATAGTGTTAAGCCAATTTTTCAGGGGGGGGGAAACCTAGAAAATCAGCATTTAAAATCCAGGCTTTTCCCCTGGCAACTACCTCAGCCATAAAACAAGTCACTATCAGATCCCTTATAATATATCTCCTCAAAACCTACCCCATGGCTGAGATAGAATCCTATTTAGGATTGGTACCGGTAATCGGTGTTCGAGCCCAGATAGTTTCTTTGCTTTTTGAGAGTTTTGCCATAGAGCAGTGGTTAGAACGGGGGTCGACAAGCTCTTTTTGAGGACCTGATTAGACATGTTTTTATTTCTTGTGGGCTAAGGCGAATAAAAAATGAAACACTGATAATACAAAGCCAGGAAAACAGCTTGTTAGAAAAGTCCTTGCCTCTAAGTAAGATACTTTGTCCGCCTGTCGATCGGTAGGTCTATGCCTATATTGTTTCTCAGCTGTTTTATGTCAGATTTTCCTGAAAATTGACAGGAAGGTGTCCATTGATGAGATGCTTCTTACCTGGAAGAATCTTCCACTCAGGGTCACGTGATCTTGCAATTATGGCGTTTAAACATTATATTTTAAAATCGATTTTTCGGCTATTACAAGCAATATTTATTTGAAACTCCCTAGTAAGATTTTTCTTGGTGAGATGCTTCTTTGCTAAAATTATCATCAATTCAGGGCCACGTGAACGGACAATAACAGCGTTTAAACACTCTAGTGGACGCCACATTGAACTTACGGTTCTTGTTTTCTTTTAAATTTACCCTAATATTTTTCATGATAGGAGTATATATACCTACGTATATTTCAATGTGCTATCAATTAATGAGAAATATTTCAAAAATTGAAGATTGGGGCAAAATACTGTCAAATTGTATTTCAAATTTAGCTGAGCATATTAATTGAACGGAAAGAATTCATAGTTCAAACAATATTTTTGCTATAAAACGTAGATTTGCTAGAGGCCTTTGCAAAGACTCACTTTATTATTCGATAATGGATTTAATGATAAGGGGAAAAAAAAGAATTTTCATATGTAACATCACGTTTCCAATGTAGTCTGTGATCTGGATGAAATGAGGGTGCAGTCTGTCGACCCCTGGGTTAGACCACCACTACAGTAGTGGGTTCGATCCTCAAAGAGTACTTCATCGTTCTTTGTACTGTGATAAGCTAAACTGAACTTTGTCCGTACGTGAAGGGCACCTGCCGTAGAGTAATGGATAGCAAACTAATCACACTAATTTTTACTACAGTGTTAGGTTCGATCCCCCCTGGGTGCCCTGCATTTGGGGCATCGTGCCATATTATACTAAAAATAGTAAACATCTAAAAGCTGCCTGCTGTTGATTACTGCTTAATAATCTTATCTCGCAGTCGATTACTACTGAGTTTGATCTATATTGAATGCCCAACACTTATGGCCTTGTGCCGTGCCAAGTGGTGCATAGTCATGGGTGTCCAGTAGAGGGGTCATTAGCCCCTCACACACACACGCCTGGATCAGATCTTTTCAGCGTGGGTGAAGGTGGTCGAAAGTTGGAACCTTATGGTCAATAAAGGATATTGGTGCAGCACACTTATTTCATGCAACCTCAGCATTATGTTACCGTACAAAAAGATGGTATCATTCGTGGCTGGCAACAGGGTTACCACGAAGGTATATTCCGAATATATCGTTTTCCACACCCTCTTTGAAATATATCCTTTAGCCTCCCCCCCTTACTGGAAATGTGACAGCGGACGCCCTCAAGCGTATTGATTAGTCTTCTTGAGGTGTCTCACTTTTATGGCTTTCAGCTTAATATGAGTTGAGTGAAAATTAAAGCGTTCGGAAATTAATTACATTTTTCTTGTTTCGAAAGTAATAACGTATTTTCAAAAAGAAGAAATAAACTAATGCCAATGAAGTTTGATTTAAAACTATTTATCAATAATGAGATCACCATCATTATCAATGACAGCAGCCCAATAGGGATGCAAATTTTCAATTCTTTGTTGAAACTTTTTCGACATTCATACAGTATGTAATGGCGAATATGTTGTTCTTCAAAGTCTCTATCCTCCTGGGGTTAGACTTTACTAATAATTATAAACGACACACTGCCGGATAGAAGAGATGATGAATTAAATCCAGACGTCGTTTCGTACCATGTAATCCTGGTCTTGCTTTAGTTGACTGGCTTGAAATTTATCGCAGGGAAATACATAATCACTTCCCAAAGACGAAAATACGTAATTACTTTTTGAACGCCCTAATATCTGGGCACCTAGTAGCAGAGCAATATCTTACAAGCTTGTTTTACGGACCATTATTTCAGGTTTTGTAATTTTATAAGGGTTTGTATTTTTATCTCCAGCACAACTGTTTTTTTCCAAATCAGTTGTACGTGAGCCATGAGAAAATATTTGTATTTCATTTTTCAGACCCCTTTCAGCAAAACAACGGTTTTATAATTCAGGTACATTGGTTAGATCATTTGTCAGTCGATTAATTCTCCCGTAACATACTTTTCTGAGGATCTGCTCCTTATTTTTTTCTCAATCTTTGCTGTATCAGGGCCGGGTTTTGAGAAAAATTCATTTGGGCCCTTTCGACCCCAATAGGGGCAAACACCCCCAAAGTAATGAGTTCCAGTCTCCAATATACGCTGAGTAAATATCTGTGTTTTGGGGGGAGTATGTGAGCATGCACGAATGTGTAGGTGGTTTCTTGAAAGCAGAGGAAGTAAAAACACCTGATTTTTTTGACACCTAAATCTTCGGTTTAGACATCAGACAGATGACGTGTAAAAAAAAAATGGAGAGGGAATGAGGTGACCGGAAGACATATGAGCTGTCCGGAAGGAAATATAATTAGTTCCCCAACGCTGGCTACGTGAATTCACCCCTCATTTTTTTTTTTTAGCAAACAATGAATAGAATGGTAAGTTGAAAGAAGAAACTCCAGCAGTACCATAAAAACATTTGTAATGAAATATATTTGTGTAATTCATTCAGGTATGAATAATACCGTCTCTTTTGCCGACTACTACGTTACTTATACAAATAGTGTAGTTTTTTTTTTCCATTCTTTATCTAGAAACCGTCACCTAAATCTGTAACCATGAACCAAAACTGTCAACATACTTTCCTTCAGATTTAAAGTGATTATGACTGACTGTCTCTCCGTGTATGCTGCAGCACTGGAGCTAGGGGGCTAAAAATTTTGGACATTTTTTTCCTTATTATGCCAAGAAAAATAAACATTTTCTAATCTCATTCTTGTTCACCCCAAAGCAAGTTAAATTGGCTTCTTTGTTCGACAACGTTCGCGCTCATTTTTATGAAAATTCGGACTTTTTAGTATTCACCTCGCAACAAAAGGCGAGATGTTACCCATCCATTGATCACCCCTTTTCCTAATCAACCCTACAAGGCATGCTAACAAAAAGCGTTGATCATGCGATGCTTTCTAATTTTGGACCTGTTTATTTTATTTCTTGTTCAGTTGGACAAAAGAAGGGCGCGTCATAGAAGTTAGGGAAATGCAGTGTTAGTAATGACTTCGGATGTCTGGCATGTTACACATTCAAATATAGACAAATGCGTTTTCGAGTCATTGAGCAAATGCAGGGCCTGTAACAAATGTTATAAAGGGGCCCTTAATTGAGAAAATGCTCACAAATATTGAAACATTTGATTTCGTTATATTTATATTGTAAGTTTAATTGTAAGCAAAAGCATTTTCCGATGATGGTAAAATCATTTTCCAATCCATTCCTATGGTGGAATTATTTCCTTATGCATTCCCATAATTAAAATCATTTTCCAATACATTTTGTAGAGTAAAAGCATTTTCCTGTGTATCCCTGTAGTGTAACAATTTTCCAATGCATTCCTATAGTGAAGTCACTTTTCAATGCATTTTATATACTGAAACCATTATCCAATGCATTCCTATAGTAAAACCATTTCCGATGCATTTCTATAGTAAAATCATGTTCCGATGCATTTCTATTGTAAAATCATTAGCAATGCGTTTTCATTGTACAAAGGGTAGTTCTATTCTGCCAGTCACACTCATCTTAATTCTTGACCACTGAGAATCCCCTCTCTCTGATTTTCAATGCACTTTCTGATTAAAAAAGATATTTGAAATAAATGTATATTATTCATACTTTTTATCAGTAACACTTGCATAAATTCTTGAACCCTGACAATCCCTCCATTCCTGATTGATAGAAATTGCTCTAATTTTGATCACCAACAATTCTGTGTGCATTCTATCAGTAATGACTGACCCTCTGTCAAGGTTAATTATGTTAATAAAAGCTTTAACTAGCTATTGTATGGGAGAGTGGTCAACTCAAGTATCCACTCACCTATTGTCTTCTCTGTTGACCATCGTGACACATCAGTGATGAGTCATGTTATCAAGATATCTGGTGATAGGAATTGTCACAGGGAAAAGTGGCTTCATGTCTTTTTCCGGTGGAGCAGACAGAGAACTCGATTCGCTGATTCTATTTATGGTACAGATGATGAAATCGTATTGGATACACCGGATCTCGTACGATCATCAAAGTTAAGCAACATCGAACTTTGTCAGTCCCTAGATGGGCGACTATCTGGGAATATCAAGTGCCGTAACTAGCTGTGGAGACGTCCCTACAACCAAGCTGATCTTCAAACGTATTGAGCACCAATTTCCTTTGGAAGCCGTCAGCATGGTTGGGAGGAGGGAGAGGAGAACAGCATTTCCTCCATACTAAGAGCCCAGGCATGACAGCTCTAATTTATCACCCAACGTCAACCCTGGTCAACAAGGCCCGAGAGCTCAATCCTGCACATCGAATCAGGCGATGCCCAAACCCAGGTAAACAGAGAAAGCTTTGTCTCCTAAGCTATGGAACCGAAAGAGCTGCATCCGTAGTCAGTAAATTGGTTATTAAATGGATGGAGAAAATAGGGGTCCATGATGAATACACACCTCTACCAATTCATTGATAAAACATCAAGAAATCCAGCTGGCCTCGATTTCGAATGTGAATTGCTTCTTCTGTTGAATAGTTCGTCGACCAGTTGGGCAAGGATTGGTTTCCAGAACACAGCAAACAGCACATGCAATAGTGCTGTATAGAACATCCAACATGTTGTCAATGTCTAACCCTGCAGCCACCCAAAGTAATATTCCAGACGTAACAACAGATGAACAACAGATGAGCTAAGTTTTATATCGCGAAATATGAAAAGCGGAGGTCATAATGATATGTCGTTCTGAAGATGCCGGTGAGGTCAATCAGAATGGAGTAGTGCAACTATTCACTCAATGCTTGCTAGTAAAGGAAGTACCCCCCTCCAAACTTCTGTCTAGGAATGGGGGTCCTACTACACGAGAGGAGACGATAAAGACTTTGGCAACTACCACCCTTTCACTTTTTACAAACTATCCTCGAAAATGCTTATAAATAGATTAACACACTTTGGATGGAAACCAACCACGTGATCAGGCAGGCTTTAGAAGTGGCTATTCGACAATACACAACTTACACACATTAAAATAGCTGATCGGTGAGGCATCAAAAACACCAAACCACTTTGTTTGGTTTACGCGGACAATGAAATGACCTTTGATTCCATAGAACACACGTCATTCTTCAATGCAAGAAGAAAGTATAAATGATATTTATTTAAAAGTAATCAAGAATGTATACGGAAATAAGACTTCATAAAGATACTCACAAGTTAGGATTGGAAGGGGAGTGAGACAAGAGGATATAATATCACCAAAACTCTTTACAGCAAGCGTGAAAATTCCTTTTCGGGAAACAGATAGGGAAAGCATCGAAGTGAAAATAAACAGAGAATATTTCAACAATTCAAGGCACAATGATGTTAATTCGGAAACTGCAAAGGCTCTACGAAACATGTTGTGTGATCTGAACAGAGAAAGTCAAAAATGGGCTCAAAGTTGAACAAAAGTAATTTTAAGTTACAAAGTCCCGAAAAAAGACTACGAGAATAGTCGATGAAGCTTTCAGAGAAGTTATGGAATACATTTATCAAGATCATGCAATGAAGTTAGAGAAAGGCCACAGAAATTGAATAGGACGGTGCATAGGTATTGGCCGGGAAGAATTTGGTATAAATGGAGACACACCAAAAGACAAATTGCCAATATGTTAAAAACGTAATTGGAAAGAGCAATGTTCTGAATAAATCGTAGTGATCGAAAAAGATTGAGAAGGTCCCGAGCAAGGAGCAGGATGAAGGATATCGTCCAAGTAATTAAGCAACAGAAATAGAGATTGGCGGAGCACACAGCGATAAGAGTGATAGCCTCAATGACCTTGGGAATTTCCTCTGAGTCGAAGACCTTCTTGAAGTCAATAGATGCTGCAGCAAATGCCTGCTTTCAACAGTTTTCCGGTATCTTTTCTCTTCAGTGTGTTTCTTTCTTTAGTTCTTTTTTTTTTAGTTTCTTTCTTTCTTCTGTTTATTTCCTTCTTTCTTCATTTTTTTTTCTTTCAGTTTCTTTTTTTCCCCGTCTTCTATTCTTTCTTTCTCGCCAGTTTCACCCTTTGGTTTCTTCCCTTCTTTAGTTTCGTTCATTCTCTACTTTCTTCAGTTTCTTAATATCTATTTGAATGATAATGACTCTTCTCTAATATATATATATATATATATATATATATATATATATATATATATATAGTAGGTATATTTATTGCACACCATTTTTGAATGGTACGCCAATATAGATTTACTCTCTGGGTATCAATAAACCTAGAACCTAAAAGAAGAAAAGTAATTAGGGCTGCTGAGAGGGCATCCAGGTTGGCAGATGTCGCTAAGATTCAAGTCAGGGCTTGATAAACCCCACCTGAAAGGTGCTAAACACCCAATGACCTCGGGAACACCCCTGATGATGTGTCACATTACATCATTGCATGCATCATGCAAAAAAAATTAATTTAATTTAATTTAAAAAAAATAATTGATTTACATTTGTAATAAATACAAAAGAATAACTGTTGGGCCAATTTTATTCAGTTCTCAATAAGAAAAATCTCTTTTCCCATATGATCCTCCGTTGGCATTTAATATATCATTTTCTATAAAAGGTTCCCAGAAGAAACGCTCTCATCCACATGATCTTCTATTTGTATTCAATTGCGTTCTTTTTTTAAACAAATTTAAGCTAAACATCAGGGAAAATATTGTTTACCTAAGATTTTGTCAGCTAAATGAAAGACGAGATCAGCTGATCATAGCTAAGATTTAACGGCTACTGAGAGGCAACAACACGGTCTATGTTTCACAAAATTGTCCCATCCTTCGTTGAATAGAATCGATAAAGTCGCCTTGAGTAACTTATATCGTTATACTTATGTACTATGTATAATATAATACAAAGTCTTAAAGGAATTCCTCCAGCTCTTTCTATGTTAAATCCTTATTTTCTAAAGCATTTTTTCTAAATGTTTATATGTGTAAACCTTATTATTTAAACCATTTCTTCTAAATGTGTGTATGTTTATCTCTTTTTTTAAAACATTTTTTCAAATCATTTTTTTTAAATGTTCATACATTTGGACATTATTTTTTTAAAGCATTTTTCAAAAACGAGTTTATTCTTAAATCTTTTTTCGAAACATTTCTTCTAAATGTTTACATATCAAAAACCTTTTTTTTCGAAATAATTGGGCGCCTCTCATTTCTGGGTTCTTTTTTCAGCCTGAGGGTTAATCCACTACTGAATATACGCATTATTTTTTTACGTGGGTAATAGTTAGTAGCGAATAACCAAACTTCCTTTCAAATTGCTTCTCTATCATTATTAATCCACCATCCGTTATTTCAATAAAACAAAATGAAAAAAAAAAAAAAACCAAACAAACTGAAAAGTAATAAAAATATATTTAACCAAAGGAAGTAAGATATGGGTGCGTATGAATAATCATGTTATTCCATTAGATCCGTTTAGCTTCTTATAAAAAGGAAAAAAGATATCAACTTGAGTCTGCAGTCTGAAAAACTTACAGGAAACAACCGTACGGCTGATAAAAGCGCGACTCTTAAGCAAAAACAATCGGATGAGGAAAAGTCACTTTTTAATTAATTATTTACGTATTTATTTATTATGCTTATATATCTCTGTACATTCATTCATTGATTGTTAAAAGACAAAAAAAGGAACCAAACGGCAAAGTGTAATTATCGAAACACTTCAGTTTTATACACCAACACGTACAGAAGGAGAAAACCCTTGAGAATGCAACCTCAAAACTTAGCGTTTCTCGTTATCATAACAACAGTGTTTGCGACCTGTTCCGCTGACAATAAACATTGGGTAAGTCAAGTTTTTCTTTCGCTTAACAGAATATTTCACTGGAATGACATAAACCCTATCCTTGCTTCATAGTATCACACACAACTTCGTTAAAGATATGGCATACTGGCAACATCGATGTCTATCTATCTATCTATCTATCAATCCGTCAGTGTTAATTGCCAATGATGATATCCTTTACGAAACGTTTATTGGTCTAGTTTAAGACCATTTAGCAATTTTAGTTTAGTTTGACTTTTCAATCTCCTTGATTGGTTTTAACAGGATGAAAATGAATGCTTGGTTTAATTTAATTCTATTGAAAAAATCATCTTTCAGAAATTTACGATTCACAGTAACAAAACATAACTAAATGCATGCCTTGTGCTGTTGGTTCAGTTGGCAAGATAACAGCCTAGAAATCACTTGGTCGTGATTTCAAATTACGGGAATGTTTGTGTGTGTGTGTATATATATATATATATATATATATATATATATATATATATATATGTCATCCATAGACAACTGTTTCGATGTATTACATCTCTTCAGTGTGGCTATAGACATTTCATTATCCCATCCAGTACCGCGAGGCAGAATTGAAACCTCCACTTCAGACCCGGGGGCCGATATCCTCCCTTTGGATTACGGTTGAATATTAGCAATATATCTATTTACACAGAAATTCATCATCCACCAGAGTGCTCGATTCGTATGGAAGAGGGCTGCTAATTATATTTGCCCCCTAAAATATAAATTATTAGAATTGATCTAAGTAGATAAATCTTAGTAAGTAGCGTGTTCACTGCTTAAGCGCAAAAAACAAGGTTAGAACACAGTTGGATTGTTAACAAAACGCAGAAATAAAACAAATGAATAGGGTAACAACAGTGCTAAGTTTTAATTCATAAGTGAATTAAAATGAAGGAGGCCTGGAGTTTCTGCCGATACGGATATGTGTAGGGATCTACCAGGATAAGGATGGAGAGATAGGAAGGATGAAGGGGAAGGAATGTCAGTAAGTAAATGCGAGATAGTCTATAGGATTTCCGTCAGTTTGGTCATCCTAGTTGTAACCCCTATGAAGTTATCTTTAGAGGTCCGACTAAACTACGGTGAGTGCTTAATTTAGATAGGATGTGTTCTTTAGATGAATATGTGATGATGCATGTGTAAAAAGAAAGTGTGTATAAAAACTATATCAACTGTCCTAACTAAAGAGAGATAAAAGTGTCAAGCTTACCTCGAGGCCGTCGAAACAGAGAGAGAGACAAAGAGAGAGAGAGACAGAGAGAGAGACAGAGAGAGAGTGGAGTAATTTAGATTCTCGCAGTTTGAAGTGTAGAGCACCAGCCTTGTTCTTGTGGATGGAGAAAAGAGATGTTAGAAAGTGAATGGAATGTGCGCCAAGTATGAAGTTGGATGCGCATTGAAGCAAAGGGGAATGAACATATACAAATATTTTGGCCAGGGAAAAGACGTACGTTTGATTGAAGAATGAAGTTGACGTACATGTAAGGATAACATAAATACAATCGATCGTGTAAAGTGATGTCAGGAGAGAGAAGAAGGGGTGCAAAAGATAGGAGCTTTCTTGTCTTGATAGTACTGGCATCGGTGTCGAAATGGAGTTTGTCTGAACTGCTTAGATTCCGTATGGTTGGACCGCTCCAAGATAATACGTGGAGATCGGGTTTAGTGCGTGAGCCTTACTGCCAAGTAAGTGAGTTAACTCGGGGGCTATTCTCTGACGCTGATAGAAACTCGACGGACAGACCATGAAAGACAGAGAACATGGAGTTTTATCCATGTGTGTTTCCCGAAGTAAAGATGTTTATGAAAGATTATCGTGACTATCGGATAACCATTTTATTCACAAGTGTGAGAGGTGATACGCGTTTGTTGCACTACGTGGAGACACAGTGGCGTGGATGCGAGGCTGTGCGTATGAGTAAGACTCGATATCCGTGGAGTGAAATGGGCACAGTAAGTACAACGATAGGTCATGGGGGAAGAATGGTTAAGTGGGTCGGCAAAGTGATGATGATCTTAGAGAGAAGGAAAGAGATAGAAAGTGAGTGGCCGGTTCCAAATGCCAGGGCCAGAGGTTTGACCAGTTAGGGGTCCTGGCGCCAATGAGCCTCGGACCAAGGAGAAGGAAAGGAAGAGAGAATGGCTGGCTGTAAAGGCCTGGGCTTGAAGTGTAACCAGCTAGGGGTGCTGGAGCTAATGAGCTTTGGACCATGTGCGTCTAAGGTTTCTATAGGGGTCGTCGGAGGAAGTGACGCTTTGGATAACTAACTAAAATAAGAGTTTCATACTTAATTCGTAACAGAAAGAATAGGGGGCGCCACATATACACACACACACACATATATATGCAGTAAAAAATGTGTGATGGATTTATTTAGAGATAGTTTCAATGATGAGTTCACTTAGAAACAGGATATTTCAGGTAACCATAACTGCCTGTTAATATTGAGCATAGGATAGATAGTAATGAGGAGGTCGCTTATAGTAATAACAATATAGCAATGACCATTTCATAACATACATATATATACTATTAAGGCGGACATATACAATCATATATATATGTATATATATATATATATATATATGTGTGTGTGTGTGTGTGTGTGTGTGAGAGAGAGAGAGAGTGGAAGAGACAGAGATAGCGGGGAGGGGATATAAATCAGACAAGATGATTTTGAGAAAGTTGACTAATACTCTATTGGTTATGATAGCTAACGTTTCGTTCGAAATCTGGACTTCTTAAGGGCTTCCAGTGGTGAAAGGTGTGAGTAAACGTTTGTAAGTCTATACCAAGCAAATCCCAGTTACAATGTGGTGGCAGTGAAGTCCGTGATGCGGTAAGAAATGAGGAGAAATCAGGAGACTGGGTTTAATCAAGAAGCCGCATCAGGTTTATATTTAATCAGCTATTGCTAATTCATATTGTTTGCATTTTAACAACTACGCAAGAGAGACATTTTTGGAGATAAAAATACCTCTTACCCAACGTTTCAAACCAACAACCCTTCGAATTGAACAAATCCACTACTTTTTTCTTCTTAAAAATTGTTTTATTGAATCTTAAATATATATCCATGATTTTTCACCAGTTCTCTGTTGATTTCAATAATACAACTCCTTAATTTCGCATGTAAATTGACACTTCCCCCTTGAGTCACTAAACTCAGCTATTCATCAGACATTTGAAGATCTATTTCCTTGTTAAGTTACACCAAGACGATATTTGATGCCTGCTGACCACACCCAAGGCTTAGCCCTGCCCGGATATACACTTTATTATTGATCATTAAAGAACACGCACCCTATATACCAGAGGATCTCCAGTTTTTCTATTGCACTTTTCCGAAAGCAACTGGCCAAAAGTCGAAATAAACGAAAGACTTTTCATTTGTTCGGAAAATGGACTTCTAAGTAGTACATATTATTGAACTAAGTTTATCGTTATACTTATATTTCTTGTATTTTTTTCAACAGGGATTTCTGGCAAAATACGGCTATTTGAAATTGGTAAATGAAGGGGGGCGCTCAAAGGCGCCAACACCCGAACAAGAAGAATCAGCAATTCTGTAAGTAAATATCTGGTATCAGTCACAACTATCTCAGACAGACCAGTTTAAACACTGTTAAGGTTATCCATGTGTTGTGACACACACACAATCACATTCACACATATATTCACATTTGGACTTATTTCGGACCAAACCGTTCATAGAAGAAACTTGAAATTTTGCACACACACACAAACACACTCTTCTTAATGAGTTGGAAAAACGTTTTTTTTACCCCCCCCCCGTAGGTTTCAGGTGGTGGTAGTGAGGGTCAATTTACAATGTAAGTTGCTAAATGTTCTCAGATACTTTTTAACTCTATTTTAGAAGTTTTGTACTCCCCGTTGGCTAATTTTGTATTATTATCATTATCATCATTATTATTATTATTATTATTATTATTATTATTATTATTATTATTATTATTATTATTATTATTATTATTATTATTATTATTTGCAATCTCGCATCAGTTGCCTGGAGGTTGAGTGACTGCAAGTCTCCTTAAGTCTCCAGCCCTCCTCTCCTCGTTCTCGTAGACCACAGTAATACCGCGGTTTACAGTTTCACACCAGTTGCCCAGTGGTCATTGCTGAAGGCTGAGTGACAATAAGTCTCCTCAGGTCTTCAGCCAACATCTCTTCACACCCTCGCCTATCATGCCAGTGCTGTGGTTTACATTTCTGCTTTCATTTCCCTTCCTCTGTTAGGTCACTGTTAACAATTAGTGTTGCAGTCTTTATATTTCTGGCACTTTCCTCAGTATCCGTGCAGTTCCCAGCAGCGCTGTGGCCTGTACAGTCTCAATCCTTCCTTTTATTCCGATTTCCTCCAGTCTCACCCTCAGTGTCTTTGGGATATTTCCTAGTGCACCCATTATAACTGGCACTACCCTGGCTTTCATGTTCCACATCTTCTTCATTTATCTTGCCAGATCCTGGTATTTTTCCAGTTTTTCACTCTCCTTCCTCTTTACTCCATGGTCTGTAGATAAAGCCACATCTACTATTTGGCAGGTCTTCCTCTTCTTGTCTACGATTTCCAAGTCTGGTCTTTTTGCCTGGATGAGGTGGTCGGTTTGGATGTCAAAGTCCCTGAGTAATTTGTGGTTGCCATTCTCCTGGGCTGCCTCTGGTTTGTGCTGATACCACTTTTCCGCATGGTTGAATCCCATTCGTTTACTAAGTTCCCAATGTATCATTGTTGCTATTCTGTCGTGTCAGGTAGCACTTGCTGTTTTTCTGTGTTCCGTTGATTTTTGTTTTTATATAGTTTGTCCTGATGCTTTTGTTTTGAACTGCCAGGATGAGCGATTACTTTTCTCTCTTCAGGTTTCATTTTCGTAACCATGTCCATGATCTCTCATCTACCACATCTTGTATCCGTCTTTTAAAATCTTCGTACAATTTTTTCTTTTTCCATTTTTCTTTCTTCGTTTGCTGTGCTGTTCCATTGTTTTCTACTTTGTTGTTTGTTGCGCTGTTTCGTACACTCTTTATGATTTCTTCACTGTTTGCTTGCACGTACTTTACTAGATCTGCTTTAGCTCTCTGGACACAGCCCTCTTTGCTGATGAGCCCCCTGCCACCTTCTTTTCTCTTAACGTATAGTCTATCTGTGTCATCTCTGAGGTGTAAGGCTTTATGCATTGTCATAAGTTCGCCTGTCCATTGATTTGAGTTCTTCCTTTGTCCATCCTAGGAATGGTCCTGTGTATCTCACTACCGATACAGCCCAGGTGTTCATTCCTTTTATCAGATTTCTGCTATTTAATTTGGTCTCTAATATTTTCCGTATCCTTCTCAGGTATTCTCTCTTTATTTTCTCCTTCATTTCTTCCCGTTTCCCGTTTTATTGTGTCACATTCAAGAACGCCCAGGTATTTGTATCGGTCTTGTGCATTTAGTGCTCTGATGTTTCTGTTGTCCGGGAGTTCGATTCCTTCTGCCATTGTAAGCCTTCCTTTGTGCATTACCATAATTGCACATTTTCCTATTCCAAACTCCATCTCAATGTCATCACTGTATTCTTTTACTTTGTTGAACAGCATCTCAAGCTCTCCCCTGTTTTTTGCAAACAATTTTATATCGTCCATGTACATTACGTGACTGACTTTTCCTTTTGTTTTGGAAAAATGGTATCCTTTGCTGTTCTTCAGGATTCTGTTGAGTGGTATCATAGTTAGAACAAATAATAGTGGGGACAGCGAGTCTCCCTGAAATATTCCCCCTTTTGTACTTACCTCTGCTAAATTTTCCTCTGTGGCTGTCAAGTCTACTTTCCAGTTTTTCATAGAATTTTCGGTGAATCTAACTACCGGTTCGCTGATCTTGAACATTCTGAGGCATTCGAGTATCCAGCTATGTGGAATCATATTGTACGCTTTTTTGTAGTCTATCCATCCCATTGCAAAGTTCCTTTTCCTTTTCCTTACTTCTTTCAAATTCATCTGGTCGATGTAGAGTAAGTCATTTTCCCCATTGGTTCCTTTCCTGCAACCTTTCTATTCTTCTGGTAATAGCCCCCTTCTTTCCATTGATATATACATTCTCTCCGCTATTTGTCCGGTCAGGATTTTCCACATGATTGGTAAGCACGTGATTGGTCTATAATTGTTTGCCGTATTCCCCTTTTCAGGGTCTTTTTGGATGAGGGTGGTTCTGCCTTTAGTCATCCATTCTGGTACTTCGCCTCCATTTATGCAACTTTGGAGTAGGTGGTTGAGTCTGTCGTGTAATGTGGCGAATTTCTTGAACCAATATCCATCGTCGGTACCTGGTGCTTTTCAGTTGGCTATTTTCCTAAGAGCGTGTTTCATTGTGGTTTCATTCAATAATATTGGTTCTCCATTGTCTATATCTTCAAGCTCTCTTTTCCTGTTTCCTAACCATCGCAGGGTTACGTTGTATCTTTTCGGGTGCTTTCATCTGCTGTTCCAGTTCTTGGTCTCTGTGGCGTCTGGTCTTATTTTCTGTCTTCTTTCTCCGTTTAAATCTCGGTAAAACTTTCTCTCGTTGTTTTGAAATGTGCGGTTTTGTGTGTATTGGGCAGTTCTTTGCCTGTATCTCTTCAGCCTTGCCTCCTTGGTTTATCTCTTCTGATGCATCTCTTCAACGGCAGCGGGAATACCTTTTTGTATTATCTTGTAATTATTCCACAGTCTTACTCATGGTCTGTTTGTATGTGGTGCATTTCTCAGTAATACTTCATCTCTCTGGAGTTGTGAGATTTGTTTTTTTAATCTTCTTTCCCAGTTTGGTTTTTTGTTCCTATCATTATTCTTATTATTTGAGGTTCTTTCTTGTGTTGTGAAACTTTGTGTTACCATTTTTGCTCCAGCGTAAATTAAGCTGTTGAGTTCCAAAGAGCTGTTCGTTTCAATATGTTGTAAGAGGCAGCTGATATGTTCGGTCACTTCTCCGAGTTTCTTTCTGTCCTTGTCTCTTAAAGAGGGAAGTGTTGTTTTCTTTTCTCGCATGATTTCTTCCAAAGTTAGTATCTGGGTTTTCTCTTTTTCCGTTGGGGTTTTGTCGTCTCTTTCTGGTGTGTGACTTTCTGCAGGGATTTTGTGCGGATTTCTTCCAGTTTTGTCGTTCGTGTTGGTTGTGATGGAAGGTGTTTCTTTGAATGTATCACTTTTTCCCCTCTCTATATTATCGCAGATCTCTAGTAGTTCAGACTCGGAGAGCCATTTCTTTTTTAGGATTTGTTTTACTTGGTCTGCCAGATTATTTGCAATCTCACACCAGTTGCCTGATGGTTACTGCTGGAGGTTGAGTGACAGCAAGTCTCCTCAAGTCTCCAGCCCTTATCTCCTCGTTCTCATAGACCACAGTAATACTGTGGTTTACGGTTTCACACCATTTACCCGGTGGTCTTTACTGAAAACTGAGTGACAATAAGTCTCCTCAGGTCTTCAGCCAACATTCTTCACACCCTCGCCAATCATGCCAGTGTTGTGGTTCACATCTCCGCTTTCATTTCCCTTCCTCTGTTCGGCCACTGCTAACATTTAGTGTTGCAGATTATTATTATTATTATCTGATTTTTTCCATGTTTTTTTTTCACTCTTGTCCAGGAACTTTCAAAGATTTGCTGGATTAACAGCAACGGGAGTCTTGGATGAAGAAACTGTAAAAAAAATGCAGCAGTCCAGATGTGGAGTGAAGGACATTTTCAGTGCAGATGAAGGGATTGGTGTACCAGTCAATCTTGTACAAAGTAAGTAACTATTCGATTGTTCAATCCTTCAGTAATCATCATCATCATCATCATCATCAGTCTTTTATTGTCCGTCGTTGAACATAGACCCTCCCCAAGGATTTGCTACACTTCTCTATCATGGGTGTCGCAGAGCCAGTACTTTCTGAATTTGTCTGGCACGTCTCTCTATCCAATATTCTACCGGCCTCGGTTCCGCATGTGATCTCGAGGGATCCATGTCATGGGTTGCATTCTTGCAACATGGCCAGCCCACTGCTATTTGAGGTTTTTAATGGATTCTATGATGTCCCTGACTCTCGTCTTTTCCCGGATGCGCTGTGCTGTCTTGTGGTCTCTCCATGTGAGGCCCAGCATAATTCTTTCAAGTGCACGTTGCATAGTTCTCAATTTACGGATCTGTCTCTTGGTTAGGTTCCATGTTTCAGCTCCATAAGTGACTATCGGGGGAATGCATTGGTTATACACCCTTCTTTTTAGGTTATCAAACATTTTATTTAGGTGCATCCACTTATTTTTATGATAAATTCTTTGGTCGACTGGTCCCTGATACGTTTAAGACAACGACACATTAAAAATCGAAAACGCAGAACTGAAGAAAGTAGACCACTACATCTACCTTGGACAATGAATCACCATGGAATCCTTGACAGAGGATGAAATCAAGCGAAGAATCACCCTAGGCTCGCGAGCTTTCGGTAGAGCCTGCACAACCTTTACAACAAACGACACTAGTTGCGGGGACTGGAGCAATTTTTGCAGCTCTCCCGTAACTGGAACCCCACATTAAAAACAACCTTGTGTCATATCTCGCTCGTGTGTAAACGAGTAAATACAGAGTGTAGTATCTGTTTGCAGTACATTCTGTGGTAGTTTTGCACTGGTCTAATACAGTGGCCGATGAAGGACGCATGAGGCTCACTATTGCCCAGCGCAAGGGGCCTTGGACTCGTCCTGTCGTCTCAAGAAAAATAACCTGCCCCAGGGCAGCAACTTCTCATCGTAAAAAAAGAGACAGGGCTAGGCTTGCCTGGAAGCTTTCGCAACAGCTGTTGCACGCCTGGAGCAATTCTTTTTTCTTAACTTCCAGTATATGGGACTCTAGATTGAACCAACTTTGAGTCTCATCTTGCTTTCGTGGGGGAGCGAGTAGATACAGATCAAAGTTGATATTCATGCTCTTTGCTTAAGATCAAATTGTTACTTCTTGGCACTTTAGCCTGGAAGAGTTACGTGCACACATACACACACATTCATATATATGTAGAGATAGATACTCATTGTGTTTTATAGATATGCATATTTTCCCGTTCTATTTTGTTTTTCAAATCTGACATTTAATCTTTTTTGTAGACGATCGTTGGCCAAAAAGAAGTCTGACGTGGTCAGTAAGAAAATTCAGCAAAACCTCAAAAATGTCTACAGAACGACAACTGTAAGTGGTCAAGTATTTCGTTTCTTTTGCATATATTTGATTTGCAATCATTTCAAATCTTGTTTAGAGACCATGAATCATTTTTTGGCTGCAGTTCAATGTCTAGACTCAAAATGGGAATTCTTTTCACAATATCATCATCATCAGCCTTTTAGCACCTATCATGGGCGTCACAGAGTGAATACTTTCTGAAGTTGTCTGGTTGGTCACGCTATTTTATATTTTCACATATGATCATTGGGGATCTACATGATAAGTTGTGATATAACATTCTCGTTACATGACCAGTCTATTGCCATTTGAGTTTTCTAATGGATTCAATGATATCCTAGACTCCAGTTTTTTCTCTAATATAATGTGATGTCTAGTGACCTCTCTATGTAATTTTGGGCATTAACCTCTCCTTTGTACGTTGCATGATTCTCAGTTTGAGGGTCAACCTTTCGATCAAGTTCCATGCTTCAGCTCCATATATATATATATATATATATATATATATATATATATTGGAATGGTCGATGTTTGGTTGAATCATTCCTTTTTTGATCTTTGACTTTACTTAGGGCTTGAAAACGGCCCCAGAAGGTCCCAAATAGACTGCATTCGTTTTGCCAAAAATAGCATAGTTTGATTTTAAATATATGTACTTTATTCTTAGATAGTAATTCGTATTATTTTCACTTTTTATTATTTAGACTTTTAAGGATTTTATGTCTCAATTTAGGAATGAAAAATTGAAATGGGTTGACAACAATGGTTCTGTCAAGCGCTACTACGTAACAGACAATAGATATTGAATATTAGTTAAGATTTTTATTTAATTAAATCTTAAATTTTCAATGGATGAATGAGCTTGACTCGTTCCAATAGGTAACTCAGTTCAAGGTTAACTCTCAGGGACATACCATTCTCAATTGACAATGTCGCCTTCATTATAAAATAATATACACGACACTATTAGGCCAAATAAGTTACATCTATTCCAAACTGATTTATATTTCAACCCCTAAGCAGATCCCCCACTTGGTTTTATCTAAATTGTCTAATCAACTCTTATTGGCCAATGGGGTTCAGTTTTTTAAAAATTCTTTTAAAAATTCTTCTTCTTCTTCTTTCCGATACAGTAGACTCTCGTTGTGATAGCATTCGTTCTAACAGCATTATTTGACGATGGGACACGCGTACTAACGGTGTGTTCGTTTTTATATTTTCGCAAGACTATCGTTTGAAATTAGTTCGCAGCAACATCACATCAAAATTTCAGTAGAATATTTGAAAACTGAAATAAGTAAACCCTTAAGATGATGCCAACCAAAGTAATATTGAGTATTAAACTATGCAAGAGTAATAAAAAGTCATTTTTGTCTATACTCATTATCAATACACTTTGTATAAAATCCACCTGTTATAACGATCGATTCTTCACAACAGCACTCTTAAATCCCCAAGTGTACTGTAATTACAGGTGTCTACTGTGTTATTTTTTCAATTCATTAAATGAAAATATTAACAAATAAAATATATTTATTCCAAATTTGTTTATCTATTATTTCACTCCTGAACTGATCTGCACCTAATATTGTGTAAAATGTCTAAATAACTCTTGTCATTATTTCCTGATGGCGTAAAAGTTGAAATGTTTTATTTCTTTAATCTTTGAGCAGATTTGCCATCCGCCAAGGTTTTAGAAGATGGGCAGAAGTCACTCAGTTAAAATTCCAACAAGTGACGGGAAAAGCCGACATTGAATTGTCCTTCGAGAGGTTGGAGCATGGTGACAAGGATTCTTTCGACGGCAGAGGTATTTTCTTTTAAATTTTAATACTTACCCTAATACCTATTCTAACTGATCTGTTATAGTTAGAATGATTGTTAACTATATCACCGGGGCCTAGTGTCAGGGTGCTTGCATCCGAATCTATTGGCCGTGGTTCAATCCACTGCTGAATCATATTAGAGGCTATAAAAATGGTATTCAGTGCCTCTCAGATGAGCATTAAATATAGGAATGTGGAAGTCCGGTGACAGATTGGTTCTATTAGGCTATATCACCAAAGACACAACCGTGAAAACAAGGGTGCCCCTACGACACAGTACGAGGGGGAGAAACCCCTGAGCTGAATTAAGGGGCTAACATAGATAACATTAGATGCCACGAAAC
>OY735242.1:33593834-33623834 GCA_963457665.1 Thysanoteuthis rhombus | reverse complement strand
GAAATGAACCAAGATGAGGAAAAATGTCGGTTCAGGGGGTTATTTTCAATTCTAGTTCTATTTTTTTTATATATCATGCACGAGTTGTTTCCCTTAGAAGACGATTTCATCATTCCAGTTATTTGTTTGAGAAAGATGATTGTACACAATAATATTTGAATTCTGTGACAATTACCCAATTATATTAAGCTCTTACGCAAATTTCAATAAGGCAATTATTCAAACATTTCTATCATTTTCTGACGGCAAGGCTAAACATGTTCCAAAATATGCATCATAGAAAAATACATAATGGATGCTTTATTCTTTAAAAAAATGAACAAAGGTCAATTTTAATAAAAGAAAAATTCTTCTCTCTAGGACAAAGGGTTTGGGCGTTTGTTGAAACGAGCCCAGAATGGTTCACGCTCAAGGACGGTTTTCCCAAGGATCTGGAAAATTCAGATATCAGAAATCCCGAAGCTGTGGTCAAGATCAATGACGAAGATGGAATAGAGAGTATTTTTTTGGTCAAGGTAAATCTTTCTACTTAAAGTCCCCCCCCCGCTATGTTCTGTGCTAGATTATCTACCACTCAGGCCTCTGGGCTGAACTTTTGTATGCCCCCAGACTTTGATCTGTACTCCACCGTTTGTTCAATAGGATTTTGTACAATGTATAACGTATTGCATATTGCAATACAAAGTCCTAAAAGTATTACTTCGAAATGTTTAAATGTTCAGAGCCCTCATTTAGTAAAAAAATCATATTTTATGCTGAAGTATTGGAATATCATCCAAATTACTTACGTGCACACTTAACCCGTTTCTATTTATCAAATGGAACCATTTCCTGTTGGTTCTCGAGCCCCTCCCTTCTGGGCCCCTTGGCTTGATCATACCTAGCCTAATGGTTAATCTACTACAGTCTATATTACATGATGATGTAGATCCGCCAACAAAAATATATTCTGCTGCGTGGCTTTACAAAAATGGGTCATGGTTGACGTGATCAAAGGATCTATCTGTCATTTTAGGTAACATATGACTATAGGAAGACAAGACATGTCACAGGATGTCTTTTTCTTTGTATAAAATTATGTATATTTTAGAATAGAATAATCCTTTGACATTCGTCAGTCTGGCTCAGTTGGTAACAAAACTGCTTACCGATCACTCGCTTGTGATTTCTAATCACTATTTAACGCTACGAGACAAACAGTGGAGAGTTAATTCCCCTGAATTAGGTAAGGACTGTTCTTGTTCATATTACAATAGAAAAATTAACTTCAACCTCCAACGAGAACTTGAGTTTGACAGAAGATGCATTTTGTATGAAATTATGCATACATTAATGACAATATAACAGTTTACAATGTATAATGTTTACCACGGCCAGCACTTATTTCATAAAAATTGATTATTACTTTAAGTTAAACCTGTATTTTGATAACATCTGTCAATCTTAGAGAAGTCTGAAAGGTGAAGCATTTCTGAATGCAATGATTAACTCTGGTCGTTTTGTCTCCCCTCTGTTGTAGGAAGGTCAAATGTGGGTGTGGTTACCGTATCATGAAAAGTTGGCACCCGGCATCGGATACCCGGCCAAAGAGTTCTTTCTCAGAATTCCAGATAAGATCGATGCAGCCATTTCCAGTGGAAATATTGTGCATTTTATTGTGGGAAAAAAGTAAGACAAACGAGTATCTTTTTTTTTTTAATTTTTTTTATTATTTATACTTTTCTTCCTTTCTTTTTTCTTCCCCACTTTCCTTCCTTTCTTTCTTCTTTCCAACTTTCCTTCCTTTCTTTCTTCTTTCCCACTTTCCTTCCTTTCTTTCTTCTTTCCAACTTTCTTTCCTTTCTTTCTTCTTTCCCACTTTCCTTCCTTTCTTTCTTCTTTCCCACTTTCCTTCCTTTCTTTCTTCTTTCCCACTTTCCTTCTTTTCTTTCTTCTTCCCCACTTTCCTTACTTTCTCTTTTTTCTTCCCCACTTTCCTTCCTTTCTTTCTTTTACCCCACTCTCCTTCCTTTGTTCCTTCTACCCCACTTTCCTTCTTTTCTTTCTTCTTTCCCACTTTCCTCCCTTTCTCTTTTCTACCCCACTTTCCTTCCTTTTTTCTTCTACCCTACTTTTCTACCTTTCTTCTCAACTGCCATAACACAATTTTACCACCAATGCGCGATTATACATAATGAAAAAAGAATTGAAAAAGAAAATCCTGATGTGAGACTAGAATAAGAAAGTGCATCAGTATACCAAGTGTTGAGATGTATTGCCTGCTGTGAAACGGCCTTTTCTAATCTCTTCAAAGAGCAAAACGTTGAATAAAGTACAACGTCTTCAACGCGAAGTTCCCAGCTCAAAGTTGCTAATAACACTGTATTTAACGATTTTTTTGTAACAGAAAGCTGGAGGTGAAAACGTCCAACGTCGAAAGTTAGGAAAGATGTTGCCTTACAGCATCATTGAGTTAGTCAGATCAAACAGTGTCTCCTGTTGATTTTTTTTTGAAATAGAGATTGAGATCGAGGTATCCCTTATCTTTTTTAAACATGAAACGATACTAAAGTGAACAGTGAGAAGATGCGTGGATTACAAGCTCAACCCTTGGTCGTTTTGCGTATCTTCTTACTGTATCTCTTCCTCCGTCTGGAGCCATTTTTGGACGGATGGATCCTATTTTTCCCACGTTAAGCTCAACCTTGTGTCACATTTTGCTGCTGTGGGACAGCAAATAAATACCCCCCCCCCTGTATCTCTTCCTCCGTCTTTGAGATGGTCTATCTCATCAAGTAGTGTTCCCTTTCTTTGTCCTATCAGTCTTTATTTAGCCTCCCTGTTCATCAGATTCAACACCAAGAAGGTAATCTAAATTTAGTTAATATCTAATTACAAAGAGCGGTCTGAATCTTCTTTATTTGATTTCTTGTTTTGTTTTTCTTTATGTTTTATTGTTTTCTTTTCCATTCGTCTTGCAGATTCTACCCAAATAAACCGACAGGGAGGATTACAACCAAACGTAGTATCCCCGTGGAGCGCCTTTTGAAATGTGCAAAGTGATGGATAGCGTCGTTTCTCGTCTCTTCTCGCATTTTCTCGTTGTTTCTCAGTGTTTTTTATTGCCAGGAAAGTTATGTCAAATCTCCTCCGATTGAACTGTGATCACGTGATGTTGACTGTTGTTGCTGACACTTTCAATCAAATTCCTTATTTCCAATGTTTGGATGGTATCATGACTTGATTTTGGTAAATTGGAGCAAATCGATATATATATATATATATATATATATATATATATATATATATATATGTATATATATATATATGTATATGTATATATATGTATATGTATATATATGTATATGTATATGCATATATATATGTATATATGTATATATATATGTATATATATATATATGTATATATGTATATATATATGTATATATATATATATGTATATATGTATATAGATATATATATATACATATATACATGTATATACATATATATATACACATGTATATACATATATATATACATATATATATATACATATATATATATATATACGTATATATATACATATATATACATACATATATGTATATACATATGTATATACATATATATATACATATATATATATACATATATATATATACATATACATATATATATATACATATATATATGCATATATATACATATATATATTTATACATATATATATACATATATATATATATGTATATACATATATATATATATTCATTTATATTTATACATATATATATATATTTATGTATATTTATATATCTATATCTATATATATACATTCATATATATATATTTATATATATATATTTATATGTATTTATATATATATATATGTATTTATATATATATTTATTGATATATATATATATATTTATATATATGTTTATATTTATATATATATTTATCAATATATATTTATATATATATATATTTATATATATATATATATGTATATATATATATATATATATATATATATATATTTATATATATATATATATATATATATATATATATATTTTAAATCAAAAAAATTTAAGACTTGGCTTTTTATTATAATAACTAATAATGTTATCAAACAGTTGTTGTAAACAAAATCAGTCATCTCCAAAGAATTTGCTTGAAATAAATCGAAAATGAAAAATAAATTTCATGTCAATTTTGATGTTTCAAAAGATGATAAAAAAGGTGACTATAGCAATCCCCCTTTGCTTTTTTTGTATTCAAATTATTTTTCAATAAAGATGAAAATTCATCATGTGATTTTGTTTCATCGAAAAATCTTTGTATTGTATCGAGTGAAAACACCAACCGAATTTTACAGAATTTGCTTTACAGAAAGAAATACTAAAATATTTATAAAATGTTTATCAATAAATTTTCCCTCTGCTTTTCGATTATTCCACTCTCTATAAAATTGTGGAGCTAATTTTATTCTTTTAAATATTTTCATTCAAAATTCAAATCGTAGGAAATTTTAATTTCTATGATTTATTAGTAATTAAAATTCTTTTTCTGTGGAGTATTAATTAATTTCATCATCAAATTGTTTAGAAATGTTTTCTTTTGAATCAACAGTTGAGCTGATATAAGAAGTTGGAAAAAAGTCATAACTTTGGTCACTGATCAAGGAAAAGTCATTGGAAAATTCTTTTTAATAAGATAATTTGATTTATTTGATATATAGTACAAAATAGAATTCTCAATAAAACAAGTAATATTTCAATAAATAGAAATTTTTAATGTTAATGATAAAATATTGAAAAATTACCCAAATATTGAAATGGCTACATGATGCGTTTTTGTACAGACATTTTAAAAATATATTCAAAATAATCAAAATATTTTATCAGTATGAATTTCAAAACAATTAAAATAATACTTATTAAAAAAAGAAATTCATATGACTTGTCTCCGAGTAAGAAATTAAAGCTATGATTTTTTAAATAAGAAATTAAAAAAAAGATCTTTGAAAGATTTTCTGAATGAAAAGATTTTCAAATATAAAAAGATTTGCAAAGATTTTCGAGAGAAAATTTTTTTTAAAATATGAGGATTTACATAAGAATTTTTTAATGAAAAGATTTTTTTCAGAAATGAAAACATTTTAGACGATATTTTTAAATAAAAATTTTCAAAACATTTTTTTAAATAAAAAGAATTTTGAAAATTGAAAGTTTTTTCCTTAAATTTTCAAATGAAAATATTTTTACAAATAAAAATATTTTTAGAAATAAAAGAATTAAAGATAAAAACGATTTTTAAATAAAATTTTTAAAAAAAGATTTTTAAACGTGACAAATTTTTCTAAAAAAGCCCCCCGAGCTAGGTTATCTTTGAAATGATGAATCATCTAGCCATTTTTCTATGAGCCATTTTTAAATTAATGGTTTTAGATGGCTAAAAATGGCTAGATTTGTAATGTTGGTTCAAATAAATAAGTTGAAAACCAAATGGCCCTTAGATAATTTCATTGCTCACTTTTGAAATTCAATGTTAATACAAAGGAAATAAAATCTATGCAGTTACTTAGCAATTAAATCAACCCAAAAGACATTTTAATATCTTGCCAATTTTAGCCATAAAATGACCTTTCTGAAAAGGGTTATTTGATACGTCTTTGTAAAGATGGCCCAGAACTTTAAACTAATATCCAACTTAACTCGCACCAAAAGATTTGCGTTGTATTAAAAACAAAGAAATTAATTGAATAAAAATTGTTTTGTTGTTGATGGAGTTCAAAAGGAATTAAAATGGCCTACGTAGAATAATGTTGTCTCAGTGTCTTTCAGAAAACTTCCGTTGGGACCTAATTACTCATCCCAGCGCCCTTTGTTTGTGTAGTCTCCTCTTTCAGGATCGCCATCAGCTATCTCGTTGTGTTCTTTTTAATCTCGTCTACGGTCACAGACACAGACAGAGGTCACAGGGAGGCACACCAAGACGGTAAGGTTGAGGACGTGCTGACAGTGATATGATGTTTAAGTAAAAAAAAAAAACGAAGTGAGAAAAATTAGCAGGTTGGATCATAATGAATGCAACTGTCAGACGGTACACACGACCAATCAATAACGTCTCATTGCCGACTGAGTAACCACATAGGAGTAAAGCCCCTCTTTTATTCGTTGCCAAATTACATCAAAGCAGCGCAACCGCTTCTGGAGTTATTCAAAATGACTGGATACTTTCCGGACATATTTACTATTTTAGTTACACCGCTAACAGATGGAAACTCAACTATTGAAGTAAACTGGAATAGAAGTCTAAAGAAAGATTTATGTTCTTTGCTTCTACAACTTTCAGATGATTACAAAGACAATGAAAAGTTATCATTGAATCATTTATTGCATTGAAGTAAGGCTAATTAGCATATGAAGCTGATTTTGTTCGTCTAATTGAATTATCAATAGCTCGTACATCTCAATACGTGAATCAAGTAATAACTGTAGCTTTTTTAATGGAATAGGACCTTTCGCATATCCCATGATCCACACATTATTCTTTAAAGTTGTTCAGATTGTTGACCGACCGAAGCCTAATGTGGGTCAAGTAAAGACCAGCACCAAATTTTCTGCTAATCTTTACTTGGATTAATCGGGCGGTGCTGATTTTGGGGTGAAAGTAATCTTCATTTGCTTGGGTATCAGAATATTCAAAGAGATCTCGGGTACAACCCCAGGCAGACCTGCAAAGGCCAGCAGTCTAGAATAGCCCATAATTTTCAAGAAGTAAAATGCTCATCCTTACTTATAATTCTCATCCTGAATGGGGGTGCCGATTTTAACTTGGTTTCATTGGATGGTTGTAATCTTCACTTGATTATATTTAGTGGTATTAATCTTCAGTAAGGGACTTCAGTGGTTCTAATCTCAACTAGGGTACCTTACTGGCATTAATTTTTACTAGGGTACCTTAGTGGTACTAAACTTTACTTTGAGGGCCTCGGTGGTACTAATCTTTACAACAGGACTCTAGGGGTATTAATCTTTACTAAGGGACATTAGAGGTTCTAATTGTTACTAGGGGACCTTAGTGGTACTAATCTACGAGATCCTAGTGGTACTAATCTTTACTAGTGGATCTTAATGGTACTAATCTTCGTGATTCTAATCTTTTTTAAGCGACGCTTGTGGATCTAATTTTCACAAGGGGATCTTGGTGGTACCAATCTTTTCTAGATTTCTACCTTAGTAGTTCTAATCTTTACTAGGAGACCTTAATTAATAGTACTAATCTTTACTAGGGACCTCAATGATATTATGATACAATGATCTTTACTATAGGACCTTAGTGGTACTAATCATTACAACGGGGCCTTAGTGGTACTAATCTTTACTAAGGGACTTTTATGGTTGTAATTTTCACTAGGGGACCCTAGTGTTACTAATCTCTACTGGTGAACCAAAGTTGTGCTGATCTCATCTCAATATTTTTCTAATGGCTGATGACGTTTCACCTCGTCACGGTCGCTTTATCATTTCTTCTCTATTTTCAATGTATTCAATAGGCTTTATGACATTCCTTTCGTAAGTAGGGGTTATCCATACAGCATAAGTTCTTAACCTACGGACTTACACACACACACACATACACACACACACATACGCACACACACACACACACACACACACATATATATATATATATATATATATATATATATATATATGTGTGTATATATATATACAATGCGATTCCAACTTTGGAATAGGGCACTCTGGTGGATGGGGAATTGTGCGTAAGTAAATATATCGCTCAAGTTCAACCTTACTGACCGTCCAGTTCTGCGTAGGGCAGAGATAAAATGTCTGCCCTGGGTCTGAAGCGAAGGTTTCGATCCTACCTTTTGGTACTGGATGGGATAATGGATAGTCTATAGCCACACTGAAGAGTTGTAACAACGAAACAGCTATCTGTGGATGACTCTATTATATATATATATATATATATATATATATATATATATATATATATATATATATATATATATATATATATATTAAGAAATGGATGTAAATGATCCGACAGAATGATTATAAATTGCGTTATATTATATAGAAACGTTTTTGGAATGATCTCCCGTCATTACACGGTTAATATATCACTCAATTTAGACAGCGTAAATAGAATAGATAATCAAAGAAAATTTTCTTTGATTGTTTATTCTATTTGTCAACGGGCAAGTGATGCATTAGCTGTGTAATGATGGAAGATAATTTCAAATAAGTTCCTATGTAATACAACCTAATTTATAATCATATATATAAATATATATTCATACAAAGTACTAATCAGGAACAAACCAAAAATAAAATTTGAAAGGAATCAAACATAAACATTTAAGGTTTTGTAAAAGCGAACCCCAACAATAAAGAGCAGATGAAAGTAAGAATGGAATGCTTTCTTAGATGAATCAAACCACAAAGAGCTGATGGTTTAGCAACACACTGATAAAGAAAGTGTCTACAGTATCCCCTGTTAATTTATAATTACCAGACAGTAATTTATCTCCAATATGTAAAACAAAGCAAGCAGGGACCAACAACTGAACAAGGAAGAGAAAAAAGAAAAGATATATGAATAGAATAAGAGGAAGGTTCTCTAACCAGAAGAATGGACTCCGCCCAATAATATCCTTAATAGAGATCCAAATTAAATCAAATAATTCGTCTGAAGGACCCCAAATAGGACAGATGCATAAACGTGATTGTATAGCGAATCTTTTATTCCATCATATGTATATACATACATATATGATTTCAACAAGAAAAATTATCATATCGTACTATAATATTCAATTCTGTTTACTACGAAACCCTTAAAAAAAATCTTACATTTAAGAAAAATATGTCTTTCTCTAAAGAAAAGATATTTTCAGATGATAAAACGAATGAATTGAAAGGAAACAAATTTCATTACTTTTTTTTATGTATGTAACTTTTTTTTTATCAACATTAGTTATAAATTGGGTAAGTAATCAATAAAGCTATTTAATGGTCATGTTTTATGAATGAACGTAAGTGATTTTTTAAGTCAGGAGTTGGGAAAATCATTTTGTTGATATACCAAACTGACCTTTTGGGGAAAGGTTGAAATGTTTTGATTCAACAAGATCAAAATGTTAAGATATACCCACAAGCTAACAGATTACGGAACATTCACCACCAACGATTTATCACGCCAAAATTATAATCTAAATATACGTGCACACTTTAAGGCTGCTAGTTATATAGCCCCCCCCCCCATGATAGATCATTAGAATTGATCAAAGAAGATAAATTCTGGTGAATAGTGTGTTCACTGCTTAGTACAGAGTTAGTTTGATTGTTAACAAACTTCTGAAAAAAAGAACAAACGAATAGGTCAACAACAATAAGTTTTAATTCATGAATGATTTGAGGACTGGAGTTTTTATGCTAACACAAATATGTTCGGAGAGATCTACTTTTTTAAGGATCAGGAGAAAGGAAGGATTAAAATGAAGTACATATAAGAATGACATGAATCTGATCGATTGTGTGAAGAGATTTAAAGAGAAGATATAGGGAAAGGTAGGAGCTTTTTTTGTCTTGATAGTACTGGCGTCAGAGTTGCAGCAAAGTTGTCTGAAACGCTTTGGAATCCGCGTGGCTTGGGTCGTACCAAGAGATATGTGGAAACCGGGTTCAGTGTGCGAGCCATACTGCCAAGTTGCGTGCGTTAACTTGGGGGCTATTCTCTGACGCTGATAGACTCTCGACGGACAGACCATGAAAGACAGAGGACATGGAGTTTTATCCATGCGTGTTTCCCGAATTAAAGAAGTTTAGGAAAGATTATCGTGACTATCGGATGGTAAAAACACTTGCCATTTGATTCACGAGAGTGAGAGGTGTATACAAGTTTGGAACACGTGGTAAAGACACGGTGGCGTAGCTGCGTAGTTCTGCGTATGTGTGATACCTTAATATTAGTGAAGTGAAATGGACAAAGTTAGTACAGAGATAGGTCACGGAGAAAGAATGGTTAAGATCAGATCGGCCAGTGGGTCGGCGAAATGATAACGATCTTAGGGAGAAAGGAAGAGAGAGAGAGAGAGAGAGAGAGAGAGAGAGAGAGAGAGAGAGAGAGAGAGAGAGAGGCCGGTAACAAGTGGGTCCAGGGGGTTTTGTATACTTTTTATAGGGGTCGTCGTCAGAAGTGATGTTTTCGATATCTAGCTTAAAGAAGAGTTTCGTATTTAATTCCTAACTAAAAGTACAGGAGGCGATACAACGCATCTAACTCATTCAGATCATATAAGTATCTATCTCACGAATATCTATTTGTCTGTCTCCATCTGTTCATATCTATCTATCTATCTATCTATATATATATATATATATATATATATATATATATATATATATATATATATCCAGTCTGGGATTTTCTACTTATTAAAGCTTCTGGTGCAAAATAATATTACGGACTTTGCAAGACAATTGTGGAAAGAGGAGTGGATTAATGAGTGCTCTTACTTGTCCTTTATATATATATATATATATATATATATATATATATACATTGGATGACACCGGAATATCGAGTCAGGGCTTGTTGATCAATATTTATCCGAAGAACAATGAACAATGAAATGACGAATCTAAAGAGGGATGGGTGCTAGAATGTCATTGTTCATTCAGACCAAGTTTGTCGTTACTTCCTTTATCAGATGACATATTGTAACCCATTATTGATACTTAGTTTACCCATGTCGACAAAAATCGTGCTATATATAAATTAGCATTCCAAGGGAAATTATGGACAGGGGCAATTTTTTGAAATTCCCATCCAAAACCAACAACGGGTACCTTTCCAGCCAAGGTTACCACATTGTCTTTTTTAGAAGCCAAATTTCATAAATTTGGTTTCTTTTTTCGACCACGCTGGTTCTATGATTTTAGTTTGTTTTTTTGGCCCTTTTCTAGCTTTTTTTTTAACCTGAATGACTTTAAAATATCAGTTTTTTTTGTTATCGGTAAATCATAAAAGATATGAAAACAGAAAATCATTGCTCACTAAGAGTATAGAGAGACGCTAAAATTAGTTTCACTTTCAACATTTTTATAACCTATCTCTGACCCACACTGAAAATATTTAATTGCATCTTATTCATGATATGTTTCAATGTATAATTGTATTATTTTTTGCATCTGCCTTTTAGAAAATGTTCAACATACCAGCTTAGAAACGTGTTTAAAAATCTTAAAAGATTGTAATTAAGTTTCTTCTTGATTTTGCTATAAAGGAAAAAGGACAAATATTTGTCAAAATACATCTTTATTTATTTCAATGTCGAGATTGAAAGTCACTTTACCGGCAAAACAAACAACCCGGTGCCAAGTTTATTACTAATTTAATTTTTTTCTGACGAAATTTGTGCTTCAGAGATCGACTAAAAATAAAGTATTCCCTTCCAGAAGATAAAATCATTAAAGTATTTAGATATTACATTCCATTTATTTGTTTTCTTACCTCCCCTTCTTTTCTCTTTCTCTCTTTTAAACTTCCTTTATTACCTCCTTCCTACTCTCTCTCTCTTCCGTCTCACTCTCTTCTTTCCGACCCACGGTGTGGGTTGCGTAGGTCAATTTTAATTTCCCTGATTACGATTCATCGCCACCCATGTAAACTGCTTTTTACCCCGTAAATTAAGTACAGGTGGTGGTAAAATTAAATTTGGATGAAAATACTGCCAGCATGGTTTGAACCGTAAATTCACAAATAGGAAAAAAGACAATAAAAAACAGGTCTGGGTCAGTCAATGGATATTTTATGTTGGAAAAAAGGGTAATCAATAAATAAGTTACTTCTCTTACCTTTTGTTGGGCTGTGATCGCTAAAAAGTATGAGTTTTCAAGAGAATATGTAAAATTTCTATTTTCTACTATGGACAGTTAGGGATGGGCGAAGTCCGTATACATAAATACATAGATACATGGATGTATATAAATATCAAAGCACATGAATAACCTGAACACAGCAACAGTGCTTAAACTGGTCTATTGTGGGTGGCGGTGATTAATACGTGGATGCACATTGCATTTTATATACATCGATGACAGATATTTGCCATGTAGTGAAATTGGAGGATAGTGTTCATTTTTCTTAATTCAGCATTTTTACTTCGTCATCAGACCATGAAATTATATTTTTACAACATCATCATGTAGTAAAAAACAAATAATATAGATTAGATACACATGGTGAATTATTAAACAAACTCTTGGACCGCTATTTACCTTCATTTTCATTTACTATTTTTTTCAAATCTCAATTCAGGTCGTCAATCTACTACAGTGAATAAAAAGCAAAAGCAAAAAAAAAAGATACACAATTAACTACTTACTAACCAGTTCAGTTCAAAACCATTTTACCAGTATATTTGAATAATACTTAGTTTTTTAAACGTTTTGCTTATCTACATCAACACAATGTCTCCTGTATAAAGGTCTGAGGAATGGTCCATGAAATGAAACTATACAATATTTTCTTAAATCGATCGTTGTCTTGGGATTTTCATTCTAATCTCTATACATGAACCATAATTTCATAAATCATCCATTGATATTATTCTAACCCTTCAGCGATAAGGTTTTGGAGAATGATTTATGAAGTAAGACTAAACAATATTTTTTAACGATGTTCATTGTTTTGGGGATTTTCATTGGAATTTCTATTCATGACCAAGACAAACCTTCATTGGTCATCGCTTAGTTTTACCTAATCTTGAAGTAATAAGGTTTCGGAGAATGGTCAATGAAGTAAAATTATACAGTATTCCCCTGCATTGTTGAGTGACTAGGGATCTTGCAATTTCTATACCGGACACACTTTCATTGGTCATCAATAAGTATTACTTAAACAGTAAAATGATAAGGTTTTGGAGAAGGATGAATACATTTAAATATAAAACACTTTTTCTCAGGATGAAAGAGATGCAGTTATCATGAGATTCAATTTTCTGGAGTTCCAATCAAAAATAGATAAGATGAAATGGAGACAAACATCACCATCTTTGATGATTTTATGGAATGTTGTTGTATTGTTAACAGAAGGAAATGAGAAAGCTGCTCAGTATTTTTTCCTGATTCTAAATTCAGATCTAACAATGCTTTTTTTTTGATATTGTGGTTTCATCTGAATGACGCAACTTAGCAAATTGTACTATAGTTTTGAGTAACTTAATCAGCTTTCAAGGGGTTTCTGCAAAAGCGAAAAATAACCCGACGATGACAGGCCTTCGGCAGAGCAAGCTCAACCTTCAAGAAAAAGAAATTCCCATTAGATTTAGAAAGAATAGTATACAAGCAATGCATCCTCCCTAGGGAGCTGAAACATGGAACCTAACCAAGAGACTGACCAGCAAACTGAGAACCATGCAACGTGCACATGAAACAATATTCAACATGAGGTTACGCGACAGCACAGTATATTAGGGGAAAAACAGGAGTCCGAAACATCATGGAATCCACTGAAAAAACTCAAATGGCAATGGGCAGGCCATGTTACAAGAATAGTAGACAACTGATGGACATCAAAACTCAAAATCACATGCATAACCGAAGCCGGTAGAATAAAAGATGGAGAGACGAAGTAAACTAGTTCAGAAAGTATTGGCTCTACGGCACCCATGACAGGGAGGTCTGGTAAATCCTAGGGAACGTCTGTGTCCAATGACAGGCGATAAAATGATGATGATAATGATGGTGATGATAAGAATCGCAATACCGAGAATGGCACGTGGTCGAAAGTTCACAGCAGTGTGAAACTCGAAGTTACCATGAAGTGTTGACTTTTGTGTCTACACCGTTCCTCTCACTCCCTCTCGCACGCAAACTCACTCTCTCTTTCATTTTCTCTCTCCATCTCTCTCTCTCTCTCTCTCTCTCTCTCTCTCTCTATATATATATATATATATATATATGTGTGTGTGTGTGTATGTATGTTTAATGCCGATACATACTTAACTCTGATCTTAGATAGAAATGCCACTGAGTGAAAGCTTGATTCTTACCAGAGCGCGCAGTTACTCTTTGGCTGAATCCTTCTATGAATATTTCTGTCATTTTTGACGGGTACTATGCCAGTTTAAAAACAGTACATTGTCGTTTCAGAGACGTTTGCAGTGTCTCCTAATCTTTCACCCTAAGCCTAACTGTTGTCTCACCTTGATTCACGTTCGTCTTTATTCTCCGCTTTAAAAACATCCGTTACTTTGCTAACAGGGTACCTAGGAATGAAATTCTAAAGCAATGTAATATCAGGAAAAAAAAACTCATGGAAATTGCCCGAAGTAATCATCTACAGTACTTAATATCTTCCGCTCACAGACCCTTAACAGTGAGTTCCATTCCAACACATTTTACTTTCTTACCATTCTTCTTTTCTCAACGGCCGAGTTCCGCCATTCTCCGTTATCGGAAACCCCATTTTCCAGCTCTCAAACCTTTGCGTAAACCAACCCAACTAATAAGTATGTGTTACGATTCCATTTACTGGATTCCTGCTCTATTCCACTTTTTGCATAGTGAAATTTTTATTTTCAAAGTGTTCCAGCCGAAATCGTTTGTCATTAGGATAAAGATTTAGACTTTGAAATAACAGCCATCTATAAACAAGCAAAATGCACAAAAAACAGATTTTGTTGGTCACTCAATAGCAACTGTCACATGACTTACATCGTTTGGCAGCATACCATTTTGGGGGTGATCAATTACAATGTCGGGGAAAAAGGGTGATCAATGAATGGATTACTTTTCTCGTCATTTGTTGGGCGGTGATTAGTAAAAACCTCTGAACGATTAAAGAAACAAATGTAAACGCCACTAGACATAACCAAAGAACCAGATTATCATCCAATCGCATTGTAAATTGCTTCCTTCTCCAAGAAAAAAACTATTTTGCGGAAATTAAAGATTATTAACTTAATAAGACGATGTTTAAATTTTCAGCCTTGCAGCTCCATTGGTGTGACCAGAATGCGTGACACATATATAGTCAGCTAGCCAGCCAGATTCACTTGAAAAGAAAAGAAACCTATGGTGAGAGTTTTGGCCGACAGTTCCCGACGTTTAATCTTGAACAAAGAAGTAAATCGTGATAAATCCTGTGGAATAACACTGTAACCAGGGTTGCCAATATATATATATGGGTTTTCAATTTTACAAATTCTGGAGGTCATCTTCAGATTCGAAATATTTAAAAAAAAAAACGTCTCAATAAGCAACACTTTATTTTATCACATGAATTTTGAAAAATATCAAATATTTATTGTCAAAACAGGACACGCAAATTAAAAAAAAAAAAAGCAAATAAAAAACCTCTTGATTAGCAACCCTGCCCACGACACCATTGATTTTAATAGTTGGATGACTCCCTCATCCCACCCTCACTCCCTGTTGTATTTTCAGCCACCCAGTGAATCCTACCCAATTATTAGCGTTCAGTTGGAGCAAATAAGTTTCAGAATTCCAACATGAAAAGTTGCATTGTAAACAAATCAAGATGTTTAGTAATTACATTCACCCAGCCATTTTTCCCCCAGGGAAACAGTTTTCTTAAGAACCAAAAACACGACTGTCTGTCTGTCAATCTCTGTGTGTGTGTGTGTGTGTGTGTGTATGTGTGTGTGTGTGTGTGTGTGTGTGTGTGTGTGTCTCTCTCTCTCTTTCTCTCTCTCTGTCTTTCTCTTTCTCTCTCTCTGTCTTTCTCTTTCTCTCTCTCTCTCTTTCTCTTTCTCTCTCTCTCTTTCTCTTTCTCTCTCTCTCTTTCTCTTTCTCTCTCTCTCTCTTTCTCTTTCTCTCTCTCTCTCAGGTTATGGATGGAATTTTATTGATCTTATCCTATATCAACCCTCCCTCTCTACTCCCCTCTCTCTCTCTCATTTACTGTTCACCTCCCTATGTTGTATTCCCTTCTTCCTTTCTATGTATCTGTCTATCAATCTATCTATCTATCTCTCTATATATCTACGTCTATCTATCTTCGAATTGGGAAATGTTTGTCCCATTTCTCAGCCAAGTTTTTCTCAGTTTTCGACCCAAACGAAACTGCGAAGTAACACAATTTTCATGAAAAGGGAAACAGGTCTGGTTAGTCACTCAACAGAAACTATCAGGCAACCAATGTCTTACGGTAGCATGTTATATTAGGGGTGAGCAATGAAAATTTTCAGCCCTTCAGTCCCATTGACACGGCCTTCATGCGCGAAGCAAACATAGCTAGCCAGCTAGCCAGAGCCAGCCAGCCAGAGCCAGCCAAAGCCAGCCAGCCATACTCACTTAAAAACTGAAGAAACTTATATTGACAGTCTTGATGACAGTTTTTCAAAACCATTCCTACAGCCTTTCTCCTCCGGTAAACCAGGACGTTCACATGTGACCGGTCCGTAGAGATATTCCAGCTCAGTCGAAAAAGACACGTCAACAAATCAGTTCGGTTTATTTAGATACAAAATTCCAGATGTTATCATCATCAACATCATCATCTGAGCTGATATATCTTACCGACCAACCTTTCTATCTTATCTTTCCATCTTATGTCTGGCCTTCTCCTACTGCGTTTGCTATCCTTGGAACCAATTGCATCGTATATCATCCATTCTCCTTTCTCTGTTTCTATTTTTGTCAGTTGATCATTGCTTTATCTTTGATCTTGGTCAACTTGAATCCATTTTGTTCTTTTTCTGCTTCTCACTGTTGTTCCTGACATTGTTCTTTCCATCGACTGCTTTTCTGACGTGGAGTTTGTTTTCTGGTGATCTTGTTATTTCCAATGTTTCACACCCGTTTAACATATTCGGTATTGTTCGTTCAGTGTATATTTACGGTGTGAGCATTGCGGAAAGAAACTTTTTAACATGTTTCTATGTTTACTAAATACTCTCCGACCAATTAATCCAATCAACCGATCCAAACAGACCGATTCTTCTGCTTCTCGCAGACCTTCATTCGAACGATTCACGATTTGTTGACGACATTGCAATTACATCAGAAACAACACATAAGACACAAAACATGCTAGTTGATATAAATAGGGGGAACCTCAAGTTGAGACCAAAGATAAACAGAAATCAGACGAATGTTATTTGTGACATGCAACTGGGGTTATGTTTGTCTAACAACTATCAACGTTGGAAACGTCCCCTCTACCGAAATACTTGGACACTCGTGGAAGACCAAGAAACATATGAGCCAAAAGTTGCATAACAATATTAGGCACTGGAAATAGAATCGGGGGAAAATACGAATCCACATTGATATCAACAATGTCTCGTCACTGGCATGCCACGATGGTTGACTTATCCCATCCAGTACCACGATGTAGGATCGAAATCTTCGCTTCAAACCCAGAGGCTGGCATCTCACCTCTGCGCCACGGAGGACAGTCAATAAAGTGGAATTTAAGCGATATATTTATCCACGCACATATTCCCTATCGACCGGAGTGCTCTATTCCGAAGATGTGTGTGTGTGTGTTAGTGTTTGTCACACATCAATATAATTATATACATATGCATACGTATGGATACAATTACTTATGCGCAAGTATATATATATATATATATATATATATATATATATATATATATATATATATACATATATATATATTTATATATATATATATATATATATTTATATATATATATATATATATATATATATATATATATATATATATATATATATATATATATATATATATATATGTATGTATATATTGAAAGACAGAATGTCCAAAGAAAGAAAGAAATGATTAATAACTCAGAACAGACAAAGTAAGATGAATTTCTACATATGTGTAGACCGGTGTTTCTTTAAATATTTCAGTGTAATTCACCCTCAAGTCTTTATGAGAAAATCTCATCCACCCATGACCAAGTTTCATTCTAATTTTCATTGCGTTCAGCTCATTCTCTTTTGTGTATAATCAAATTCGTTTTGTATTACGAGCAAAAAGCATAAAATGGCCCATTTCTTGATTCATATTTTTTGAATATTCTAAAAATATGTTACTTATCTTTGGCATATATCTGAAATAAATATTGCTAGCATCAGATAATTGTAGGAATTGACCTTCTAACAACCATGGTTTGCAATAAAAGAACAATTGAATAGAAAATTATTAGAATTTGTCTCGTTTACATAAATTTAACGAACAACAGTCTCATAACTCACGATTCAATTTTTGAAAATTATTTTTCTTATTGTATATATTTACTTATTTACTTTATTGTATGTTTACTAACGTAACGATAGAAAAAGATTAATATCTGAAGTTTTCACTGTTTATTTTATATATATATATATATATATATATATATATATATATATATATATATATATATATATATATATATATATATATATTGTGTGTGTGTGTGTGTCATCCACAGACAGCTGTTTCATAGTATTACAACTCTTCAGTGTGGCTATAGACTATCCATTATCCCATCCAGTACCACGAGACAGGATTGAACCCTTCGCTCCAGACCCCGGTATCCTACCACTGAACCACGGAACCGCACGATAAGACTGAATTTGAGCGATGTATTCATTTAGCTTAAATTCCCAATCCACCAGAGTGCTCTATTCCTATGGAAGAGCATCATATATATATATATATATATATATATATATATATATATATATATATATATATATATATATATATATAGTATTGACGTATGTGTGTGTGTTTGTACTCCAAGAATTTGAAAAGTACACATCACAGATCAGAAACAAATACATGCCCGAAATCAGCAGGTCTCGAATTACACAGTCGAGTTTTGTGAATAAAGAAATTATCGATTCACGTGGGGTCTGCATTCGTGCTCTCAGAAAACAAATCTGTCCGAAAATATTTTTTCTTAGTGTTTATTTTTCTTTCATCTCAGATGTCACCGGGTGAGTGATTTATATAAACTGGAATCAAAGCGGCCACCATTGTTAACGATCATGGCGACAACAACAGGAACAATAGTAATAATCTCCAGATTTCATAAGAAGAAAAATCAAATATTGTAAACCAGAGAAAAATTGTAAAGAAAACGATGACGACATATTAATTTTTTTTAGATAAATAATTTTTAATTCATAAATAAGTTTTCTGTTGTTTTCCTTTTCTTTTTCAATTCTGACATTTGTTAAAAACCAAATTGACTGGTTTTCCTTTCATATCTACGCGCCGTGTGTTGGTAGGCATTTTGTAGGCTCTGAAAGAAACACAAAGAAAGAATGAAGAAATTGCATTGGCAACATTCATGTATGATCATGGACGGACAGGGAATCGTTCATGAAACAAAAAATCCTGAAAAAAATGGTGGTAAATGGTGGCTATTGCTATATATATATATATATATATATATATATATATATATATATATATATATATATATATATATATATGTGTGTGTGCGTATGTGTGTGTGTGTGTGTGTCTGTGTGAAGTGATCCAACAGAACCTAGATGAAAATGACAACGGGAAGTTGAAGAGGAAAACTCAAGAGATCGGTGTTACATATCTGAATACGCCCACGGAATAATAAGAAAATCTGGGGTATAACACCTATCTCTTGAGTTTTTTTTTCTTCACCCTCTGATCGTCATTTAAATCTACATTCTGTCAGATCACTTCACATCCACGATATGAACATATATATATATATATATATATATATATGTATACATATATATAGATTGATAGATAGATAGATAGATAGATATGTTGTATTGAAACTCTTATTTGAAATGATCTCCCGTCATTACACGGTTGATATATCACTTGGCCTAGACAACAAGTAGGAAACAAAAAACAAAAAAACAAATTTGATTAGAGACTTACTTCTTTTTTACGATGAAATAAATTTCTCTATCAGCAGAAATGATTGCATCGATTTGATTCGGAATATTGGTGAAAAAACGGCGTGCTGAATAACCTCTCCCAGGGGAGACATCATCGTAGTAGGGTATGAATTCTAGGAAATATCCATTCTGCAAAACAAAGAAATAAAACAAATACATAAACGATTGAAACGTTAAAAATAAATACCTTAACTTGATAAATTGTGATAAATTCTATCCAAAATATCGCCAACCATCATGTCAAAGTTACAATTTTGTTAATTTTCGTGGCATAAATTTTGTCAATTCCTTCAAAAAAAGAAATTAACTAGAACATGGGAGAGTGGTTTCAAAATGGCTTAATGATTTCCTTCCATCGTGGCAATTATATGATTTTATTGGGTCTTGTAGAATAAAGTTTGTCGTTAAGGTTTTCCGACAAGGAGAGATCGAGAGTCACTAAATCTGATATACAAGGTGGAAACTTAAAGTTGCATTTTCATCCATCTGCCTGGGAGGAATGTTTCGTTTAAGTAAGACAAAGTAACACGATAAGAATGGGGAAGTGCTTCATTTGGTGAAAATTGAAATCATACTCTCCATCATATAACCAAAGAATCTCTTGTAGAATTGCTTCTTAAAGTATGATGCTTGTCATCCATATATTTTTGGGAAACTGTTTTACATACACGAGTGTGTGTGTGTGTGTGTGTGTGATATATATATATGTAGAGAGAGTTATGGACTCAAACAAACCTTAATGAGAAAAAGTCTTTCAGTGTTGTAGTAATTAAACTGCATCACACCTTCTGGTGCATGACTATTCTTGTTGGAAAGTTGTTTGGGGTATTTCTTGGCCAAAACGAAACGTCCATTCGAATCAAGACTGTAAGCCCAGACACGTTCACCTAGAAAAAAAATAATAATGATAATAATAATAATAACAACAAAAAGCAGGACACAAAAAATAAGCCAATAGTCTCAGAGGTACAAGCATGGCAGATATGACTGGGTAGGGACTGTGATCAAATGGAAATCGTTCAAAAGACTGGAATTTGACCAATCAAACAAATATTAGGAAAAAGTGAGATGAAGGAGAGAAAAAGTAAAATTTCTTCGAACTTTGAAATGCAACACAATCACCCCAGGAGACCAGCCAGGGGACCAGATTTCTAGTTATATGCAAAAAGAAAAAATCTATCTGATTGCTAAAATCACCGTTTCTCTCCGTCGAGAGCAAAAACCCAGGATCAGCATTTTGTCGGAGGGTGAAAAAAAAAGATGTCTTGATCGGATGAGAGAAATCTAAACCCGTATTCAAATGATACATACCACTAAATAAATATGCTCTCCTGGCATCATTGGAATAAACCGCAGCCTGTACTGAATCAGGGCCACCTGGGAAGAGTGTTTTAATGTCCATTTTGCGTCCATTTCGACCGTCAATAACATCACTGTTGTCAACAAACACGAAATCGTTTCCAGAAACTAAAAAGAAGAAAAAAGTCAAAATCAGTATTATTTGGAATTTTCATGAACGATTCGAAGGGATACCGAACTGGAATAAGGCTGACCTATTTGGTACTCGTAGGGTCAGTCTCGTCAGTAAAATGAGCTCAATCCTAACTATGTCTCCCTCCTAATGAGGCCTTGTGCAAGTAAATGTGTAAATATTTCGATCCTCATCCGGTTCTTCGTTTTTGTGGCCTTATACCAGACCTAGTAAGCATCAACCTGCAGCACCTGCTGTAGAACGATGCTTAGCAAGTTAAACCTGCTAACAATCGTTCGAGTAGATTTCTTCTATGCGTATAAAATGTAAACAAACAGTTGGATCACCCATAACTCACATTGCCTCGGTAGAATCTCCCCAAAAGCCAACATATATTGAGTGAATATAACGAAGTTATCTAATTGAGAAAAAAGAAATGATGACGTCTATCCTCACTGGGTGTCCGATTATGATATTAATTATCGTATCATTATTTATTTATCAAATCAATAATTAATTATCATTAATGATATCAATCATTATGAACAACGAAGATGAGAAAAATTCTTTGGAAAATATATGGGATAAGGACCGTGAATTTGAAATATGTCTGGGGCACATCAAATGAGACAGACTCACCGGAAACTGTCCTAACCCCCTTTCATTGAGTGCATTTAGGGGGTCCAGTTCCGGTTGATTCCTGGTGCCCACAGGAAATGAATATTCAGATTGGCCAAAAGATTTAGCTCTTTGGACGAATGGCTTTACGGTTCATGTTTTGATTTCTTGATTTTTCTGAAAGCTTTTCCGAAAGATTTCAATCAAGTGAATCTCCGACCATCAATAGGTGAAAAATGGCCTGTACATAGAATAACTTACTTCTCATGGCTGCGTCAATGCGTCCGTAGGAATGACTGCAAAACCCGTTGCCCGTGGGTGGGGCCTCTGTCACCGTTGGAAGGGTAGTCGTCTGGGGAGTCTTTTTACCTGTAAGCAAAACAAAAGAAAAGAAACGTTTTAAAACAAACAGTTGGGTCGGTCATGACTCACCATCCTCGGTAGAATCCCTCCAGAAGCCAACATACCAGATTTTATCGAAATATATTGAGAAATAACAAAGTTATCCAATGGAGAAAAAAGACACAACGATGAAGATGGCAGACACCCATAGCGATTTAAAATCCCCGGCTTTTTTCGCCCGAGAAAAAAAGTAATAATTTTTATTATTCTGCAGTATCCTGAGGATACGACCAATCAGTCAATTATTACTGATAAGTGTGGGCGCTGATTAGTAAACCAGTTCTAAGTAATTTCACATCAGGACAATGATATTGAATAAAGCTTCTTTATTTTGGTACGAAACTATATACTTCAATGAAGACACGAAATTAAACACATCCAATTGTTTTTGCTGTTCTGTTGTAACTGATTGACTAAATTAGTTGCTGAACCAATAATAATGGATTCATTAGTATTACTGATATTTTGCTTAGAATTTTTGATGGTCTTTGGCATACGTTATGTTATGACAGTCAAGTTCCTACTTTAAAAAACCCCAACTTTCTCACGTACAGACAGACAGAGTGGGAAAAAAACATTTCTAGAACGGGATTAAGGGGTTTAATGAGTGCTACCCACGAATTTTTCTATCGATGCCCCTCAGGAAACTTTCAGCAAAGAACAAGATCTTAAAAACACATCCTGAAAGACAATCAAGTAATATTGACAAATAAATACGAATACTGATTTTCGCTGTGTGGATGAAGCATAAGACGCCCAATTGAAAAAAATCCACTTACCGTAAAGTCTTTGAATTCCTGCAACATCGTCTTGGTGAAGTTTAAAATCATCGGGAAATATCTGATAGTAAGGTGCCATCAGTGAGCGTGGTTGTTCCGAATGGGCAAGGCCGAGGGCGTGGCCAAATTCATGAGCAGCGACAGTCTCCAAATCACTTCCACCGATTTTACCATTGATCCAGATTTCGTCGTCATCAAAGTGAGTTCTACCGTTCTGGGGGAAGAAAGCGTGGGCCAAAACACGTCCTGAAAAAAAAAGCCAATGAGTGAGATGAGAAGAAGAAGAAGAAGAAGAAGAAGAAGAAGAAGAAGAAGAAGAAGAAGAAGAAGAAGAAGAAGAAGGAAAAGGAAGGAAGGAAGGAAGGAAGGAAGGAAGGAAGGAAGGAAGGGACGAACTGAAGGAAGAAATAAACAAAAAGACATAAAAATTTGAGGTGGGCAACAGAAAAAAGGAAAAGAAAGAGGCAAAAAAGGACAAGGCAACAGAGAGAAGGAGGAGAAGGAGGAAGAGGAAAGGAAGGAGGCGGCAGAAAGAATATAGAATAATGAAGGGGGGGCAAGTATGAGAGGGAGATTAGGAGAAAGGAACAAGATACAATGGGTGTCGATAAAATGAATTCCAAGTGAATTTAGAGAGGGAGAGAGAGAGAGAGAGACAGACAGACAGACAGACAGACAGAGTGAAGGAGAAGGGTTATCTTGAGCAATTCTTTTAATTTACCTCTTCCATCAAATGGATAAGCATCTCCGTGACGCTTTTTTTCGAATGAAATTTCAAGAGTAGCTTTTCCTTCTGTCTCTTGGAAAACCAATGAGGATACATCGGACCAACGCTGAAGGCCTTGTCTTATAGCCTGCCTGTAGAAAGGAAAGAAAAGATACATAATTTTTTCCAGATTTTGTCGGAACTTTTTTTTTAACCCCTTGAATACCAATCAGATCACGCAACAAGCAATTATGTAACAATCACCTATTCGAAAGTGGCCATGGATGGCATTGTTTAACTTTGCAATGGACAAGTAACAAATCTAAAAATTCAATATGCATTACTCAATAGGAAACATTGACACAACAATGGGTCACCCAATGGGGATCGAAGACATTACACTACAAATTATATCTATGACGAACCTACTAATAATTGCTTTACAGCAAACACCTGTCCTCGTCTTTACAAAATTTACCGTGGTACAGGGTCATATTTTCAGGTCACCCGGTGAGAATGGAATTCACAACATTGGTGAAACATCTAACAGGCAACACATGGATAAAAACAAGGGTCACTCGAGACGAACAATGACCGACAAAATTAACATTCTAACCATTATTCTACAGCAGATGCTAGACTATTTACTAAACTTGGATTAGTCTGATACAAGGCTACTGCTGTGGACCATCGAAAATCAAAATCATTACACTAAGGAAGGTCAACAGGATTAGTTGACAAAAACAATGCTCTATGGCAAGCGCCCAGAGCATACACCTATTAAGTATGCCTAGTCTAATTTAGTTTCAGGGTCTAAAGAGAATGCGCTCGGGGAGATCATTTACTGAACTCAGTTACGTCTTGAACAAGGCTACCGTGGTAATGCACTTAGTGAAGATCTGACTCGCTTCACCAGACATGGCCTGCAGGGTTATCATCCTAACCATAGTTCTACAGCAGGTGCGTGGATATTCGCCAAGTTTAGTTTTGTCTGACACAAGGCTACTGTGACGGAGCATGTAGTGAAGACCAAACTTACAACAATAACAATGGCCTTAGCTCTCGAACCATCACTAGACAACAAGTATGTACTGAGCTCAGCTTAGTCTGTTCCAAGATCAAAATAGTGCGTGGATTCAACTCACTACTGTAGCAATGACCTACATTCTACTATCTAGTGTACACAAATAATAATAATAATAATAATAATAATAATAATAATAATAATAATAATAATAATAATAATAATAATAATAATAATAATAATAAGAAGAAGAAGAAGAAGAAGAAGAAGAAGAAGCTGGTAATTACTTACTTTTGTTCCGCAGGAGACAACTTAGACGTTTTACTGTATTTGTTGATTCTCCAAGTGATTAAATTCTTCGGCCATTTGGACACTAAAATAATTAAAAAAAAAAAATCAAGAAATTGAAACGACTTGAAAATAGATTCATCTGGCAGAAGGCCTTATGAAAGTAAGAAGGACATGTGCCAACATTATGCGTTGGGATAAATTACCTGAAACCTATTTCCATTTTACTAGGCCTAGTAAAGAACCACAAGAAGAGACAGCGGGGGAAGATTGTATAGCACCAAATCTCTAAATACGGATGGTTTGTCTAACTTGAAAATCAGCATTTAAAATTCTAATTATCATCTGTATTTGAACACTGACTTCTGGTGTTGATGGAAAATACGTAGCTATCCCAACCAGCAAGTAAGCTATATCTATCACTTCTAAGCTTCACTGAGTTTGATAAAAAGACACATTTATTGAGTCCCCAATGAGAATCGAACCGTCAATGATAAAAATATCAAATTGTTAAACAGGTCCGCTATCCAGAAGTACAGCGATCCTATCAACCTTCTGTGAGTCGGAATGGCGTCAAGCAAAGAAGCAGTAGCCATTGATTTATACGGGAAATATTTTTGAGCGTTCCCAGACTTGACGAATATACTTCTTCTATATGTGGTAGTTTTAACAAAATGCAATGCTATTAGAGGCTCTCACAGCCTTTTCTGATACATTAGGACACATCTTGCTAACGAATGCACAAAATAAATCAAGCGAAATAAAGTACAGATGCTCACAGACACATTTCGAAGCTATGACGGCTTGAGGTCTTCTGTAAAAGTAAAATAGCATAAAGCGTACTTCCGTTTAGCAAAGGTATTATGGTATATAGAGCATCCTGATCATGTATGTATTTTTCGTTGATTATTGTTAACATCGACTGACGTCTCTCATGCTTGGTCTGGCACAAGGTAACAATACTGAAGCACCCAGTGAGGACCGAGCTCAGTACCCCAGTGAACGCAAAGCTTTTTAGCTTGGTGTGTGCAAATTTTAATTCTAATTAATTAATGAAAAATCACGTTATCTGAGTGTCACTCGAACGTTTCTGTTTGGGGTTAATGGTTAGAGATAAATGGCCTATTTTTCTAAAATATTTATAAAACTAGGATTCTGATAAAATAAGTTGAAAATTCAAAATATAATTCTAAAATTAGGATAATAAAATGAAATTAGAAAAGATTTTCTTTTCAAAGTCACAAAAAAAATACCGCTTGTTACTCTATGTCACCACAGAACTACAGTAAAGGCATTACGTAGCTCAGACTTGAAATATCTACAGAAGACACCCAAGAATAACCACTGGAATATATGTAATTTATTTACCTAATTTGTATTCGGCAAGTTCTCCGATGACGTCTTTGACCCCACATCTTGGTGCTAGCATTTTCTCTTTGGTTCCTCTGTCTATCATTCCCGTCAGCGGAAGTCCATTGAAACGTTGGAATTGTCTGTGGATAAAAGACCGTGAAAACTTTGAACAACAATCTCGTCTATAGTGATGACATTTTATTCACTCAAAAACACCAATGGTTTGTCCTCAATCATTCATAAATATATTTTCGATTTTTAAAACTTTGAAAAAATATGCAGGAAATACTTGAAGCCTAAGTATGATTTTTGCAATTGAAAGCCGTGCATGGACTAATATCCTAGTTGTGTTCTTGTTGCGACCTTTCGACAGATAGATATATATATATATATTCTCCAGCCTTTCTGAAAGTTTGAGATATTTTTCTATGAATCAATCGGACAAGCATCTTTATCCTTTTTGTTTTGATTACAAACGTGTAGCCAGAATCCATTACCCGTCTTTCCTCCAATAATAGCATTATCCTTTTAAAAGTATTCAAGATATAAAATTCACATTTTCAGTTTGGAGTTATTAAATTTTATAATATTTACACAGAGCTATTAAACGTTAAAGTAAAAAATAAAAAAATGAATTACTCTCTTTGGAAGACTGATTTGAAAAGCTTCGATTAAGCTTATATAACTGTTTATTGTGTCAATATATTTGAGCCGGGATGTCATCAAAAGATGAAGAAGCTTTGAGCTGCCAGTCAATGTAGAGTATTTCGTTAAGAAGTCTTGTACGTTGTAGAATAGATCATACATTAACGTAGAAGTACACAACTGTATTCATTACAATAAAGAAAACATTATGTAGTTCGAAGTGAAAGGACTTGGAGGATGGCATATCGAATATTGTATCAATAGATTCTATCTTACCTTCAGGGGATGGAAGCAATTTTATTAGATCACTTATAAAGGATATTTTACAAATTAAGTTCGGAATTATTGGATAAAATGATCAATTGAAAAAGTACGCAAACAACACGAGGGTAGAAAAAGACAGAAATCTACTTACAAAACTGCTCGCTGCATTTCCTCTGGGGTTGGATTATCAGTTCTTCCAGACCCTGTCTTCTCTTTCAAGTATCCATAGTCAAGTAAAAATTTCTGTCGACGAATGAAAATAAAAATAAGAAACGATATGCTTGGAAGATGGGGACAAGGCAAGGGACATCAACATTTCAATCTGATGGTGCAGGTTCAAACTCAGGCAATCACCATGAAAGTTATTTACTGCTCATGCACTTAGTAAAGACTAAGTACTTAAAACCTTGATACTTACTAAACTTATCTTGGTACATTACAAGGCCGACAAGGAACAAATAGAAATAGGAAGATCATGTTGCACCAATCTCCTGCGAGGGGAAGGCCTGTATATTTTGAATCTCAACATTTGAAATCCTGATTTTTTTTCAAATATTTACTCAGCGTTGCTTAGAAAGATTTACTAGTAAGACATAACATAAGTTAGCACAATTGCGGTCGTCATGGAAGAAGATGGGAAAGGCTCTTGTCCACCAGTGGATTTATGATGGCTGCTGATTAGAATATCGGTTGGATATATAAAATCACTTTCTTTTTATACGAATTAATTTTTCAATCTAAATAAAAAAAGGAGCAGTTGAAATCACCCTCAAACTAACACTTGTGTAAATGAACATGAATATATGTTTCAAGGCTGTAATCTGGAATAGTAACAGTAGGTTGAAAACACCTTTAAGCTACCCCGAGGATTAAAATGAAAACGATTTCATCCTATCTGATAATCCAAACGCGATTTTAAGTTACCATGTGGTAAGGTGGAGCATGAGGTAATCTGAAATGGCTTCACGACACACCCACAAAATATTGGTCATCATCATCATCATCATCATCATCATCATCATCATCATCATCATCATCAGTCTTTTAACGTCCATCGTTGGACATAGAACCTTCCCCAGGATTCGCCACGATTCTCTATCATGGGCGTCAGGGAGCCAGTATTTTCTGAATTTGCCCAGTTCATCTCTTCATCTTGTATTTTGTCGCCCTCTGTTTCGCATGTGGTACCTGGAGATCCATGTTGTGAGTCGTGATGTCCATCGGTTGTCTTTCATTCTCAAAACATGATCAGCCCATGGTAGCCATAGACCATCATGCAAGCAAAAAAAGGAGAAATACTTTGAGATCTCTACTCACCGTTGACTCGATTTCGGCAAAGGCAGGAATTGTGTAAATAGCAACAAAAGCCAAAGAGAAGAAGATTAAAATTTTCATTTTCATATTTTGCTGTTTCTTGAGGTCGAAGTTAAGACTAAAAAAACGCTTGATAAATTAATTATAGGATATGCTTGACAGCAGCGAGTATTTGACAAAATTCTTGTAGATTCTAATTCGTATAGAATGAATAAATAGTTGAAAACGTTGTTGGCTTGTTTTTGTCGTCTGACTTGAAAGTTAATTAATAGATAAATAAATAAATAAATAAATAAATAGTGAAGTTGTGGCTCGTTCTTTTCTTGTTTATGGTTAGGTCTCCAGAGTTACTCTGTTTTGAAGTCTGAGCCAACCTTCTTTCATTTTATAACCTGTCTAAGGCGGTACTAAAGAAGGGACTGCTACATGCAGGAGGAGTGCCCGATGACATCAATCAGTAATTGTCCAATCAGAAGGCGTCGTGATTCACCCCCACCTCACAAAATGATTTTTTCTTCCTTTCACTTATAGTGTTTTATTTTTAAAAAAAAGAACCTCTCAATCCAATGCGTACGCATGAAACACACACACACACACACACACACACACACACACACACACACACACACACACAAGAATATGTGTATACACATACAAATACCTATACATGGGAATTCACGCAAATGTTTCTATATTTATGAGAAAATGACGTTTTAATGTTTATTATGTCGAAATAACGACTCTCACGAGTCTGACGGGAAAAAAAGATATTTTGCAAAATAATTATTCATTTATGAACATGATCTCATTCTTTTTGAATTCACTTGATAATAATATACGTTGGACAACTCAGCTAATAGCTACGAGTCAGGCAGTCAACTTTTTGGTGTACCCTTGTATATAAATAAATATGCTGAGATGAAATTCTATTACATATAAAATTATTATGAAATACATACATATTTTCATAAAGTCTTTGCAACAAAAACAGTAGCCTAACCTTCAGGAGAACCTTTATGAGCACCAGAAGCTTATATATATATATATATATATATATATATATATATATATATATATATATATATATATATATATATATATATATATATTCTAGAAAGCTTGCCAGCTTTAGACACTAAACATTAAAAATCTCTTTCAAAAATTTTCATTGTAAATTTTCAGTCACCTATCTCCGAATATCTGTCAAC
>OY735242.1:33498834-33588834 GCA_963457665.1 Thysanoteuthis rhombus | reverse complement strand
ATTTAGCATTAAGCTGTTATTCATATATCATCTAAAGATATTATATTGGTGCATCTATGAATAAGTGGAAAAATAGACTTAATAATCACAATATGTTCTTTCCTAGTCAAGATGCAAAACTTTACAAGCTTATCAAAAAGTTTTCGAAAAATAAAAATGAGGGATTAAATCCAGTAATGAAATGGTTCATTCCAACACATACAAAACCTCTTAACAACCTAAATGATAAATGCTTGATTTGTACGGGGGGAAATTAATGATAATAATATTTCAAAATAAAGAAAATCGCAACAGTAGAAGTGATATCATTGCAGAATGTCGACAGAAAAAGATATTCGAATTATTATTAATTAACAGACATAGTCACATCAAGGAAAATTTTGATTATTAGCAAGTTAGAAATTTTACAGTCAGAATTATTTTAACTCTCAGATTAAAAGCCATATCCCCGAATGGTCACAGTAACAAACTGAATCACCTTGGAAATATTACAACACTTCTTATAAAATACGTAAAACTATAAACAACAAACTAATCTACAGAAATACAGTTCTTACATACATTCATGCAGCTGTAAAAACCTACTCAAACATTGCAACGAGAAACAACTTCAATATAAGTATGAAACATTAAATATCATGGACAATGTGAGTATTTTCATTCAGTGCAAATTTAAGACACATTCGAATTTGAATTTAAATGAATTCGGACAATGAAACTTTTCAACAAGTGTAACATCGATAGATAATTTGCATATTTTCTCCAAATACTAACAACATTCTCTGTTTAGCCTCTAGTATTCAACAACATGCCCCAAACGCAATTGAAATATGGGTTGAATAAGAATTTGTACTTGTCTACCTGTACATGTCATCAACTACTATCTCCATGATAACCTCTTTTGGCCCCAAACGACCCAGAGATATACAAGAGGTTAGGCTCAACTGATTGAAACAACAGGCAAATGAAGCCTCACTAACAGATGAAATGCGAGAAGTATATGAAAGAGAGACGGGCAAACGAACTCTTTTATATGGATTCACAATGAAATACTCGTTTATTCATTTCCCTTCTGACGATGACCAAACGTTCGAAACTGGTTAGGGATAAAATATATTTAAACGAAATACAATAAGTTCATTCAATACACTTCTTCCTCTTTATGTCTCGCACATTTTCACACACACACACACACACACACATACACACACACACACACACACACACACATACACACACATGTATACACAGGCATACATATGTATTGTCTCAATTTGTAACAAACAAACAGAAAACAGAAAATATAGCGCTCAATATCAAACAAAGTAAATAGAGCTATCTCTGAATTTTTTAGATGAGGTATTATTATTATTTCTATTATTATTCAGACTATCCTCATCTTGGTTAGTATATCTCTGAATTTTTGAGATGAGGTATTATTATTATTTCTATTATTATTCGGACTATCCTCATCTTGGTTAGTATATCTCTGAATTTTTGAGATGAGGTATTATTATTATTTCTATTATTATTTGGACTATCCTCATCTTGGTTAGTATATCTCTGAATTTTTGAGATGAGGTATTATTATTATTTCTATTATTATTCGGACTATCCTTATCTTGGTTAGTATATCTCTGAATTTTTGAGATGAGGTATTATTATTATTTCTATTATTATTCGGACTATCCTTATCTTGGTTAGTATATCTCTGAATTTTTGAGATGAGGTATTATTATTATTTCTATTATTATTCAGACTATCCTCATCTTGGTTAGTATATCTCTGAATTTTTGAGATGAGGTATTATTATTATTTCTATTATTATTCGGACTATCCTTATCTTGGTTAGTATATCTCTGAATTTTTGAGATGAGGTATTATTATTATTTCTATTATTATTTGGACTATCCTCATCTTGGTTAGTATATCTCTGAATTTTTGAGATGAGGTATTATTATTATTTCTATTATTATTCGGATTATCCTCATCTTGGTTAGTATATCTCTGAATTTTTGAGATGAGGTATTATTATTATTTCTATTATTATTTGGACTATCCTCATCTTGGTTAGTATATCTCTGAATTTTTGAGATGAGGTATTATTATTATTTCTATTATTATTCGGACTATCCTCATCTTGGTTAGTATATCTCTGAATTTTTGAGATGAGGTATTATTATTATTTCTATTATTATTCGGACTATCCTCATCTTGGTTAGTATATCTCTGAATTTTTGAGATGAGGTATTATTATTATTTCTATTATTATTTGGACTATCCTCATCTTGGTTAGTATATCTCTGAATTTTTGAGATGAGGTATTATTATTATTTCTATTATTATTCGGACTATCCTCATCTTGGTTAGTATATCTCTGAATTTTTGAGATGAGGTATTATTATTATTTCTATTATTATTCGGACTATCCTCATCTTGGTTAGTATATCTCTGAATTTTTGAGATGAGGTATTATTATTATTTCTATTATTATTCGGACTATCCTCATCTTGGTTAGTATATCTCTGAATTTTTGAGATGAGGTATTATTATTATTTCTATTATTATTCGGACTATCCTCATCTTGGTTAGTATATCTCTGAATTTTTGAGATGAGGTATTATTATTATTTCTATTATTATTCGGACTATCCTCATCTTGGTTAGTATATCTCTGAATTTTTGAGATGAGGTATTATTATTATTTCTATTATTATTCGGATTATCCTCATCTTGGTTAGTATATCTCTGAATTTTTGAGATGAGGTATTATTATTATTTCTATTATTATTCGGACTGTCCTCATCTTGGTTGTTTTTCATACAAAGTTTCGGCCGTGTACTCTACGGCCTTTATCATGTATCATCTGGTAGGTGTGGGGAAGTAACGAACCGAGCCCTTTATTTTAACCGACGGGGGTATATTGACCGCACTCCCCTCTTAGCATTAGTAGTATTATTATTGTCTCACACTGGGAGTACAACAGCCGAAACGTTGTATGAAAAACAACCAAGATGAGGATGGTCCGAATAATGATAGAAATAATAAATAGAGCTAACCATATAAGAATTAATATTTATAAGGACATGTACCCAGTGAATGTAAACATTTTGTGCCTCTCACACATTCATCGGGTACGTGTCTTCGTAAATATTATTTTATGTACATATAGATAGCGTTTGTGTATGTATGTATTGAACGAAAAGTTATGGCCAAGTCTTGCATCATACTTACATTATAAGTAGATAAAATACTTTTTTTTCTCTAATTTAGGAAGAAGTCCTCATTGCTTAAAGTTTGTGTTTCCTATCACTTAACACACCTTAAATTTTTTTTTACAGAGACAAATAAGATAGGAAAACCCGTATGGGTGAGATGTAGATTCCACTTTGGCATTATAGTGACGTTATAAATAGAACCCCACCTCCAAAACCGTAGGAAAAATTTTCCCAAAACTCCTTTGTTTTGAAACCTCTCATAGGCCCATCGAGTAGGCATACCAAATCTGGTTGAGTTGCACTCATGTTCAGGTACTTTTTATTGCATGATAGACAAACATGCGGACACCCGATGGACATCACAACTCACGACATGGATCCCTAGAGATCACATGCGCAACTGAGGCCGGTAGAGTATAGGATGAAGAGACGAACTAGACAGGTTCCGAAAGTTCTGGCTCCGCGACGCCTATGATAGAGAGTTTTGGTGAATCTTGGGGAAGGTCTATGTGCAACGACGGACGATAAAAGACTGATGATGATCCAGAATTTCACTGACCGACTCATTATTTTTTTTATCAGAGGTTCGTGGGTTAAAATCACCAATAACTATTTCAATTGGGTTGATGCTAAAGTTCATACGGCCATTTTTGTACAAGGTTGGCGAAATCTTAATAATGTTTTCAAAGTTTTCATAGGTGTTTTTTGCTCAAACAATTAGTCAACTAGAATACGCCAATTATAAATATTCGAAAATTCAAAGGCTAAGAAGATTCCAAGAGAAAAAAAATGGGTCAAGATCCAGGACGATTTGAATGGAAAATACAGGGAAATGGTTTCTTTATATTCATTTGGATTCAAAGAGAATTCTTTGTCACAAATAGCTGGGACCTGAACAATTACATTTGAATATCACCATCCTGACCACAAAAGGAAAGTTTGAAGGGAATAATGGCCATCTTCTGTACTTATTACCCATGAACAATGACAAAATAACACTCGCTACCCAAGAACAAAAAATCGTGTTTCACTGTAATCCATTTGTATACTGGGATTTTTTTTTTGTGCTCTTCACAGAACAAAGAATTTTCTCATGAGATAACAAGTCAGCCAGTTCACCAAGGTTGAACGGGAAAATCAATTATTCTATGTTCCTTAATAGGGCCAAATCTCTCTATTCCGTTTAGGCGAGAAGAAATCTTTTGGTTAAATCTTTGGCCTTTGTAACTTATTCAGCAAGAAACTACTGTATATACGATGTTAATGAGTAAATTTCACCGTATAGCGTTCCATCTACGTAATTGATATTCTAACTGAATTGAGTGCCCGGGCAGAGATTATGTTGAAAGATTATTATTTGTGTAAAACAAATGATTCTTCCATTATTCAGACCTATTGGTGAACCTAAGTATATTGAGCAATGTGTTTGTTACACCTACAAATCGGATACGGCACAAGAGAGTGTTATCTCATGTTCAGTTAATCATTTTCCGAACATGATATTTATGTGAGAAGTGCAAGTTTACATAGCCGGTAATGTGACATGCCTGGGCCTGCTTGTATTGGAATTGAAGCTCAGTTGCTTCTCCTGAAGCAAGAGGCAGCGAGGCCACCGGAAAGAGGCGGTAACTTGACACGAGGGGAATGGCAGCAATTAATTTTGAGGAATTTTTATTGATACATATGCGAGTGTTTACAAGTCTAAAACAACAACACACACACACACACACACACACACACACACACACACACATATATATATATATATATATATATATATATATATATATTGAGACAGAACTATATATATTTATATATAGTCTAGAAAGCTTTACAGCTTTAAACACTAAACATTAAAAAGCTTTTTCAATAGATTTTTTTCTCACTTCAGTCACTTATTTCAATGCAATTTATGAAATTTTCTTCAATGTTTTGTTCCCTGTTTCTTCTATACATTGTTATTATGGGACAATGTGTAAATTGCATCTCGCTGGGATCGTCAGTTGTTTTACCATGTAACCTTTTCGGCGATTTTAAAACATGATTACATTGACATGGCACCCAAGCATATATATATACGGACAGAATACTGATAATAATATCTATATATATATGAAAACAGATATTCATATATATATTTGCGAACAGAATTATACATGTATATATAATGGGTTAAGGATTCGCTATACAAACACGTTCATGTTTCTGCCCTGTTTGGGCTTTCACAGGGGAATGATCATTCGCCTGAGGAATCCCAAACAGGGCAGAAACATGATATATATATATATATATATATATATATATATATATATATATATATATATATATATATATATATATATATATATATATATATATATATAAACAAAGGTGCATATATAAACAAACTCCAATGTTAGTACGGAGACATAATTTACATGAAGGCAGTATTTCTACTGATACTGTTTTTAGTCCATTGGGAAGTTGAAGTTATTGTTTCTTTTGTAGTGTAATCTTGGAAACCAAGTTAAATCATGTCTAAAAATCTTTCCAGATTAAGAAAAGGGTTGTTCCTGGTTTTTGTGAGATCTTCAAAGGCCGCCATTTTGAAATTCAAAATGCACGACTGTGAATGTACATTTCTTCCAATTATGACTAAAGCTAGGCTCAGGTCGCATTACGATCCAATCATATCATTGCCGATGGAATCGTGAGTTGAACTCAGTTTTTGCGAAATATCGTCGATTTGTATTTTCAATCACAGATCAAGACGTTAAATAGTCATGCCAGTGCGACTCCGCTTACAATGGCAGCAATAATGTCTGACGTTACATGAACATAATATACAAATTAAAATGGATAGACAAATAGTTATAATTTAATCGAAATTTTTATTCAATTTAATCTATCCATAACAATGATAACTACATCAAATTTGTTCTACAAAAAGTATTCAACACAGTCGAATATTCGAAAATAGATTGTAAAAAACTTTTCACGAGTAAATTTTGGTACTTTTAAATACTTTATTCACGCCCCTCGTGAAAACCAATTTCTCATTAGGCTAACAAAAAAATTTTCATCTTGTGGACTCACTGATCAAACAATTTTTCAGATATATTAAACGCACAATTATTATCTTATGACAAAACTACAAAGCAAACCATTTATTTTAATGAAAAACTATTTATTACCAATTAGTTAATGTTTCTCTGAATTTTTGAGATGAGGTATTATTATTATTTCTATTATTATTCGGACTATCCTCATCTTGGTTGTTTTTTTATACAGCGTTTCGGCCGTTGTACTCTACGGCCTTCATCAGGTACGCATGGACACATAGCGTAGTGGTTAGAGAATCAGACATGTAATCTAGTGGTTCTAGGTTCAATCCCAGTGTGAGATAATATCATAATTCGAAAATACTACTACTAAGAGGGGAGTGCAGTCTATATACCTCCGTCGGTTAAATAAAGGGTACGGTTCGTTACTTCCCCACACCTATCAGATGATACCTGATGAAGGCCGTAGAGCGCAATGGCCGAAACGTTGTATGAAAAACAACCAAGATGAGGATCGTCCGAATAATAATAGAAATATTTATTACCAATTCTCTGTTTACTTCTATCGTAACTTTTCCTTATTGAAAAAGACATCAATATGTCATAATTGTACATCCAAAAATGAGACAAAGATATATAAAAACATCTATATTTTCTTGAAAATAACGCAAAAAAAACCCAGGCATTATTAATCATCCGAAGTTTACGAAAAGGTCGCCATTTTTATTTCAATTTTTTTATTTAGCTGAAAAGAAAGTGACGTACAATACTTTCTCCTCTTCTGATTGGCTACAACATCTGACTCGATCATAGAAAATAAAATCATTTCTGTTGGTCCAATTGGATCGGCGTCACGGTCCCAGACAGTTTTCAAGTTCGCAAGAACATTCATCGTCGATTGGATTGAAAGAACGGGCTATCTGACGAAATCTAATCGGCGACCGATTGTAAGTGCGACCAAAACTTGGCATCAGTCATCGTACACGGACCTGCCCCTGAATTTGATCACTTTTTCGGTAATCTATTGCCCATCCTTCCACCAAATTTTATTGGAAGAACTTTTTGAGATATTGTGAGGACAGTCAGGAGCAAATACAGAAATGCACGGAAAAAATGCAAAAATATATCTCAATCAAAAACAGATTACTGGATCTACCCCAGAATTTAATCACACATTCCTTTGTATGTAGCTCAGTCTTCCACTAAATTTCACTCTTGATCAGAAACAAATTCCCGGATTTATCCCCAAATTTGACCACTTCTTCTGTATAATCTGGCTCATCATACAACAAAATACTATTGGAATTCGTTGAGAACTTTCGGAGATATCGCGTGTATATCTCAATCATAAAAATTCCTGGATCTGCCAACAAATGTAGTTACTTCTTCCTCACCCTTCCACATAACTTCATTGAAATATCAGAGATATCGTATTGACTGACTGAAATGAATACAGAGAGGAATAAAATATTAGAAGGGGGAAAATATATCATATGAACTAATATATGTGTACATTAAAATGGATCCACGATTCGACAGAATGATTATAAATTGAATTATATTACATAGAAACTTTCTTCGAAATGATTTCTAGTCATTACATGGTAAACGTATTTGGCCTAGACAGTGTAAATAGAATAAATAGTAATTGAAGATTGGGCTTCTGTGGGAATCGAACCCGTGACCGATAAGGTAACCGCTTCATCACCAGCGGTTGTCCAATCCAATGGTAACAGCAACGTTATCTTAAAGAGATCATTTGGAAAACCGAGGCCGGCAGAATATGAGACTTTACAAAGTATTGGTTCCACGCCGCCGTTGATAGAAAGGTCCGGGGAATCCTGAGGAAGTTTAATGTCCAACGACCGTTGAAAAAAGACGATGAAGATTCATATATATATATATATATATATATATATATATATATATATATATATATATGCTCACAAAGATCATCCTGTCAGATATTATCCGAATACAGAATACTGACAGGATGATATTTGTAGATATGGGTGTGTGTGTTGGGTGAATGCGAGTTGATCCAACGAAATGTTGACAATTGGAAGGTGGAGAAAAAAGGATGTGAGAAAAAAGCAGTTGTGACATGACGAACATTTTTATTATCACGTGGGCACGTTACGATGCACTTCAATGGTTGCCAGCCATCTTTTTCAGAGAAACCTGCAACAGCACAGAGAATATTGTATGCTGTTTACATGATTGAGTTTGAAGACATGTATGCAAATAGAGATATACATTGATAAATATACACATACACGTATGTATACATATATGCATTTGCTCTCTATCCCTTTCCTTATGTATGTACACGTCTATATAATTACAACAGAATCTACAGAAAACAACACACTGTCAGTGACTGAAAATTTGGAGTGACACAAATTGGTCACATTCACCTGGTACATGTTGTTATAATTATTTTTCCTGTATTGATGGCTGTCTTTACGGTGTCAAATATTGAGCAATGGGATTAAACAACTACAACGGATAAGATCTGTTTTCATTTGATTTCTGTTCGTCTTTTACAAATTGAGAATATATATATATATATATATATATATATATATATATATATATACACGGTTACATGAAAAATACTATCATGATAAAAATTCCGACAAAAATTACCCACAGTGAAAGCCCACTGACATAAATGAGCGTTGGAAAAATTACACTGGAAAAGAGAGGACGCTGAACGGAAAAAAGCCCTCATAGTATAAAATCCTACACGGAAAGAAGCCCACATGAGAAAATGCCTGCATGGTAAATAATTCTGTTGCATTTACATTAGGGTCCACATGAATTCAGATTGATATTTCGAAAACCAAATGCTCTGTTTACAAAACGATCCCATTTACGTGGGTATTTGAATAAACATGTTTAACTATTTTTTCGGTGATGGGCGAGTGGATAATGGAAATTTAAACCTCTTTTTATTGGAAGTCACTTCCTACCTGACATAGGATGATTAAACCCTTTACCAAGGTGAACCCCACTTGATGAGGTGTCTTGTCTAACTTGTACCTTATTTTTCTTCATTGATCAGCAGGAGTCCTTCTGTCACCAATACTTCTAAAATAAAAGTTTGAAAATTAATTCTCCGCCGATCTTGCATATTCGCCAATTGCTTCACACGATGAAAAAAAAATGAACTATTTATATAAGATATTGTGGAATATTGAAATTTGACCAACTTTACATTTTTGATAAATGAAACAGTGACGTATTCAATGACAACGTCTCATGATTATTCACAGAGCGTGGAATTTTTTTGATTCAAAAACATTTATCAATAAAATAAGTTTTGAAAAAGATCCTTTGAAATTATTTTTTCGGTTTTTCTTTATCTGCATAATTTTAAAGACAGCAATATATCTTATTCAAAAAAAGACATCTACAAACTTTCAAAATGAAAAAAATCTAGTTTCATCACATTATACTTCACGTAGAGAGATCAATTTCAAATTGTCTCGAAAAAGGTTTCAAATATGATTTTATCAGATTTAATTCATCACCGTGGTTCTAAGTATGAAAGATCATAAATTGCGTTATATTGTGTAGAAACTTTTATTTAAATAGATTTCCCGTCACTAAACGGTTAATGTATCACTTTGCCTACGCTATTAATAGTAATCATTCTGTCGGATCATATATATCCATTTCTTAATACATAATTGTCACGTTGAATAGAACAGATATAGAGCGAATAACGAATGAAATTAGAATTCGGAGTGAAAACACCTTGTTGGGCATTTTCATTACCGGCAGCTGTTTAGCCCAATGGAAAGAGCGACGCTACGTTGATAGTGGCTAACCTATCAGTAGCCTTATTTTCTTTAATTGTTTATTCTATTTACGTTATCAAGGCCAAGTGATATATATATATATATATATATATATATATATATATATACAATTTCACAATGCCCCTACATACTTATCCCAGAGAAGATAGAATTTCGTATGATTGATACTGAGACAGATTGTTCTTATTCTTTTTTTGGATATTGCTTTCTTATCTTATAACATTGATATTTTTGAAGCGTAACTCGATCTGACACCAAGTCGACTGAGGAGAAATGGTCACCGGAAGATAATCTTCCTTGTTAACATGTCCTGCCTACTGAAAACTAGCATTTGATATGTCAGTATGTCGGTTTTTACCTTCGCATGAAACCAGACTGCTAACGCTGCGGAGACAGGAGAAAACGCAAGCATCTTACCCATCAAACAAAGTAACATACCCAGGGCGGCCAAATTAGCCACTCCCGACTAGATGTGACTGAAAAAAATTTATGATAGCCGAAAAATCTTGGAAGTTTGATAAAAGTAAATGCGCAAATTTTATTAATATTTTGTCCTTGAATCACAGTGTGTAGTTATTTTATTTGAGGAGTGGACTTTATATATATATATATATATATATATATATATATATATATGTATAAAAAATCTGTTTGCTTTCTGTTTGTGCCATGGTTTTGCCTTTATATGTTTCTGTTGTCGTCGTCTGAATGAATTCCCAGATGATTTAAAACTGCATCGTTTTAAAGAGGCAGTCTGTAAATATTTTCCATCTGTACATGAGTCATTGTATATATATATATAAATACTTATTTTGTAAATACGCATATATATATAAACATGCACACATGCATGTATATATATATATCTATTTATGTGCACATTTGGCAAGTTTATACACACACACACTCATGTAAATATGCATATATGTTTATGGATGTTTTTGGTGTATATATATATATATATATATATATATATCACACCCATATATCAATACAAGTATAAAACTTAAAATCAGTCTAAGTGTCTGTTCTATTTTGCAGACTACAATTTTGTACGTAGGAAGATAAAATTTTGCATTTTCACGACAGAAAACATAGGATAAGCGATATTTGAAAGCTTTCAGAATTGGGTTTCATTTTCAATGTAATCAGAATGCTACACTGAACCTTGACTTTTGGTCCACCGTCATTTTGCGTGTAGGGAGCTGAAATTTTGAATAGCAGTACATTCTTTCACAGCTGAGATCATGGGCTATATAAAGTTGAGCTCATTCAAGGTCATTTCTAACCAATCAAAGCAATTGTAGACTGTAATTTTCCGGTAGTAATCAAAAATCTAGCATCTTCTTTTAGCAAAGCCAATGGGCGATGTAAAGTTGAACTCAGAGCTCATTCTAGCTTACCAGGGTTTATTTATAATCGTTTCTAGCCAAATGGAGCAATTGTAAGACACAATTTTGCACCTACGCACTTGATATTTGGCATAAGGCACTATTTCACCGGAAAGGTAACGAGCTATGTGAGGTTGGCCTCTAGAATCATTCGTCATCAGAGGTCATTTTTAGTAAGATAAATGTAAAGGAGACAACTCATTTTCCCAAAATTTCAACTAAAAAAAAATCAGTAAGATGTTTTTCTTTCAAAATATCAACAGATGAATATGTATAGTGCCCAATAGGATTTCAATGATTTTTACCATTTTCATTCGATAATCTTCGTTCTTATATTTACTTTTATATTTACTTTTTAAAAATATCGTCTCAGTATTTTCCGATGATTTACCAATGTATTTTCTTTTACATACTTCAAAACATTTTTTACTTCATCATTTCCAGCGATTTGATAACACAACAAAGGAATATCTCCTTTAACATATTTCTCCTTATACAACACAAACTACCCAGCCAAAAACCGTTTTAATTCGACGAGCGTTCTGGATGATACTCTTGTACTTATGCTTATTTTTGTCTCATATGGGGTATCACATATGCTAGGCAGGATCCCATGCACACTCCCGGGCGGACCATGCACAAATACTGTTTTAGTCCAATATCTAAAAAAAAAATGAAATAAAATGATATGTGCAAGTAATCTTCTGTGCTGTCAATCCATATGACTTCCAATAATTTGTTACTTTTGTAAATTTTTCTTTTAGGGTTGGACTTCTATTTATAATGGAAATAAAGTGCTAAACTTGACATGGGATGTGTACAATAATCGATTAAAATGAACATTTGATTTTATGAAAATTTCATATAATGTAATTTGTTTTCCTGTGTTGTTATATTTGTAATAATTCTCCCAGGCAACGCTTTGTGTCACTTCAGTCACTTATTCCCCAATATCTGTTAATGTAATTTATGTAATTTCTTCAGTGTTTTATGCTTGATATATATATATATATATATATATATATATATATATATATATATATATATATAAAAGTGTGTGTGTGAGTGTGTGTGTGTGTTTGTGTTTATCTGTTTAGGTATATTTCTCTTCACGAGCATATTTAGAAAGTATATATATATGGTGAAAAAATCTATATGTACAATGATGAAAACACAAAGGTTTCGTAGAGAATGACCCATATCACCAGCAAGATAGGAAAATGAATAAGAAAGGATTATATATCTCTCACGGCACCATTTATGTTGGACAGGGGAATGGGCACATGTTTAAAGATATAGATAGCGTTGGCCCCTTTTACTTTTCTGTGTAGTTATAATCACACGTTTTCTGTTTAGTTATAATCACATGTATAAGTCAGAATGTTTAGTACATATACGAATGGTCATACAAATACGTTGGAAAGCATAGCGCAGATAAATACATTCACATAGTATCATATCCATGAAACAGGCAGCCTTATAAATATTGTGCAACCACACAATAATACACGTTCTACTAGTATGCGGTCGGTATGTGTGGAACAGTACCCAGACCTGACCAAACGCAGTATACTGAATTTAACATATAATACGTCTACATACCTGTGCTTGAAGCGTATAGTATATGTCAGTGCATCGAAGTGACAATATATTCATGCAGTGCATAACTGTACGCACAGTATACACGCATATAATGGTGTATATTGATTCGATTAATATACAATATGCAGCAATATCCCAGTATATGTCAGTTCAGTCACATATCTAATACATGCTTAATCGTTTTAGCAGGAAACGTACAATGCTCACTGTTTCCAGCACACGTGTGCCAGAACCAAACGCACGCTTATATCCTTTCTAGCATGCAAGCGTTTCCATGCAGACTCGTATATGCGTGCAAGTGCTTATATGTCTATTACGGTGTAGCTAACCTGCGTCTACCAGCAGATGTGTCTGTGGGATTGTTCAAATTGAGGCGGTTCTGCAATTATATGATGATGATGATCATCATCATCATCATCAGCAGCAGCAGCAGTCTTTTAACGTCTGTCGTTGGACATAGACCTTCACTAAGATTCGCCACATTTCTCTATCATGGGCGTCGCAGAGCCAGTATTTCCTGAATCTGTCCAGTTCATCTCTCCATCTTGTGTTCTGTCGGCCTCGGTTTCTTAGGTGATCCTAGGGGATCCATGTTGTGAGACCATCGGTTGTCTTTCATTCTTGCAACATGGCCTGCCCATTGCCCATTGCCATTTGAGTTTTTTTTATAGTTTCTATGATGTCACGGACACCCGTTTTCTTCCTTATATACTGTGATGTCTTGTGATTTCTCCATGTAAGGTTGAGCATGATTCTCTCATGTGCACGTTGCATGCTCCTCAGCTTACAGGTCTGTTTCTTGGTTAGGTTCCATGTTTCAGCTCCGTAAGTGACTATCGGGAGAATGCATTGGTTGTATACTCTTCTTTTCAGGATTATTGGGATCATCTGGTTCTTGAAAGTTGAGCTTGCTTCGCCAAAGGCTTGCCATCACAAAGTGATTATTCGCTTGATTTCCTCCTCTTTGAGGATCTCATGGAGATTCGTTGACCTAAGTAGATGTAGTGGTCTACCTTGCCGAGTTTTGCATTTTCTATCTTGACAGTTATGTTCTTATTCTCAACATGATTATTACACATGATTTTCGTTTAACTGAAGTTCATGTGTAGGCCGACTTTTTTGCTTTTTTTGTTTAGATCATCTAGCTTTAGTTGGAGGTCGTGTAGGTTCTCTGAGAAATGTCGTCTGCAAATCTATGGTTGCTCAAGTATTCGTTGTCTATTCTGATTCCTCTATTCTCCCAGTCCATGTCCCGGAAGATCATCTCAAGGCAGGCTGTAAAGAGTTTGGGTGAGCTGGTATCACCTTGCCTCACTCTTTTTTTGGAGCTAAAACAGTTCAGAGTCCTTATGTACCCTAATGAAGGAGTTGCTGTGGTCGTATATGTGTTGCAGTACTTTTACGTATACAGGGTCTACACCTTGTAGGACGATGGCCTTCATGACCCCGGGAATTTCTACAGAGTCGAATGCCTTCTTGAAGTCTATAAATGCTACCGCGAGTGGCATTTTGTATTCTACTACCTTCTCTTTCAGCTGATTTATTGAATGAAGATGGTCCATGGTCGAGTAATTTCTTTTAAATCCAGCCTGTTCTCGTGGTTGATTCTCGTCTAGTGTTTTAGTGATCCGGTTGGTGATGATTTTTATGAAAAATTTGAATATGCAGTTGAGCAGGCTTATAGGCCTGTAGTTGTTGAGGTCTTTGGGGTTACCTTTTTTATGTGGACTATGCACATCTATAATGGGCTGCTCTGTTGTGGAGTACTATCATGTCTAAAGGGATTTTATAAGTTTTTCAGCCATTAGGGTAATACACACTCAGGCATACCTCTCCCTTAATTATTAAGTTTTTAACTTACTTAGTGTCCAGAAAGAGTGGATTTTCGTTAAAAAAAATCTAAATAAATTAAATAATTTGAATGAGTGAAATAGAGAGAAAATGTGATAACGTCAAGTCTACTTATCTGGTTCAATTTCATCTTGCGTCACCTTGCAGGGAGGGAGGTTATTATAACAGTTGAAAAAGGTTGGGGTGACCGATGAATTATGTGATACTTGTGATCTATGTGGATATGCTGAAGAATCCAGGGCGTTGTTTTACCGTATTGTCCGTTGCAATTATCTGGCGGGTCGTTTTGTGGTGGGCGTAGTTTTACCAGTTCGTTTTTGTTTTTGTTTTAGGTCGTCATTCATGAAGGAACATCGCTGTTCGTATTTACTCTTTTCAATATATATATATATATATATATATATGGTACAGATCAGGCTCGCAGTATAACATAATATAATAATATATATCAATAATATAAAGTCGCCTGATGAGGCCAGAAGAAGTCAGAAACATGAGCTAGTTTGTGTAGCGAATCCACAATCTAATATATATATATATATATATATATATAATTTTCAAAATCCACACAAACACACCACAGGCGGTAAAAATGGCTAATACTGATTTAATCTGTATTAACCCTTTGGTTTAGTAATACTCCCAGAAAGATCCCCTTCACGCCCAGTAGTACCTATCAATCAGCCAGGGCATATTTTTGTTTGTTTGCCCCCTTCTCTTGTTAGAGGAGGGCATACAAACATACGAACAGACATTCAAATTCATAAAGATATATACATATGTTTGTATGAATATATATTACTAAGAAAATGATTTATAATCCAAAAGAAATGATGAAGACCATAAGAATCGACGGTAAAGACTGAGAAGAAGTTAAGGAATACATTTGGTTTGGCAACGAGGCTGGAGAAATACGACGGTGCATAACGATTTGTTGTAAAGCACTAGAGATATATAAAAACGCAAATTGCCAACATGCTTTAAACGTAAAGTACACAATCAATGCACAATACCGACTATGACACATTCAGAAAAACACAGAAAGCAATAGAAAGAGCAATATTTTAAATAATTTTTAGCGATAGAAAAAAGATCAACAAGGACCCTAGCAAGGAGCAGGATGAATGATATCGTACAATCAATTAAACTACAGGAGCTGGAAATGTTCAGAGTCTTTATGCAGCCTGATAAAGGAGTTGCTGTGATTGCATATATGTTGCTGTACTTTGACATATAAAGGGGCTCTAATCAACAGTAATAAAACTCTTACTTGTCTGCACCTATACCCAACAGTTTCTCAGTCCCTATATTAAAACCATTCCTTATGAAATTCTATATAAGCTTTTCGTATTTGGTCTCTCTCTATACACGTTTTTCTATAGTAAAATCAATTCTATTGAATTTCTATACAGTGCTGTGTTATTATGTACGTTATAATTACAAAAAATGGGTGTCGACGTATTCGTTGTGAAGTAGGAGCAGCCAGGTTTGTCATATGATCACTTAACAAGTATTACTAGGTCAATGAAAGACTTATATACAAGCGATTGTTTACATATATTGCAGAGTGAAACTCCATACCTCCTTCTACTCCGACTGAAGATGATTTCTGCAATTTTTGTATCATATGTGTAAAGCCTGGTCGGCGAAATCTTAACTTTTTTTTTTTTACAAAAAATAAATGAATACGTAGTTTTAATTTTATCAAAAGTCTATTTAATCAATATAAGGTTACAAAACAACTATTTTTTACAATCAAAAGCTGCGTAATCAAACATCTTTCCAAAAAATAAGTAAATACATATTCTTAACTTATTTTTACCAGAAATGAATAATTACGTAGTTTTGATTTCACCTAACGTTTATTTAATCAAAACAAAAATACAAAACAACTTTTTTTTGCAATCAAAGGTTTATGTAATCAAAGTGAAATCAAACTTCGGCAATTTCACCTATTTGGCGCAAATATAACAAATATAGCATGAATTTTCATTCTTATCTAAGACTTATCAGTTTGGATCAGTCGGTAAGAGAGCCTCCCACCGGTAACTTGGTCATGATTACATATCACGGATGAGAAATATTAATTTTATCGGTTTTGTTTAACATGATTGGAGTTTACTCTGCTGAATTAAGTGAGGATTGTTAGTATACTTACGAAGAGTGACGAACGTCAATTCTAGCCCCCGGCATGGATTGGATTTTGACAATTAATGTTATGATTTATTAGGAAAATCAATTTTTAATGATTTACTATACATGCCTTTAGTTTTCGCTCTGTTATTTTGCATGCAATCATTACAGGGAATGGGAATTTTGGCATATTTGTATTACAAATCCTACTATTGAATCATATTACTGGCCGTATAATGAGCTCTTACCAGAATAACTTGTAATGTAATTCTATGGTAAAATAACTTCTTATGAAATTCTATGAAAGCTCTTAGAATTTGCATTGTACTTGTAATTATATACGCGATTCTGAGACTGAATCAGAGTGTTGATGTATTTAGAACATTCTACGTACGGTATGAAAGGTTGTATAAAGAGTTTGCATTAGAATACTTGTTATGCAATTCTAAAGTAAAATCATTTCCAATGAAATTCTATAAAAACTCATAGTTTATTCTGGGTTACTGTATACGTATCCGTGAAACTTTCGAAAGGAGAAATGTCACGAGCAACTGATACATCGAAAATAAACACACGACAATCGAAATCGAAAAAGCTGGAGAAAGTAGACCACTACATCTACTTAGGACAACAATCTCCATGTAATCCTCAAAAGAAGAGAACAAGTGAAGAAACATTCGAGGGTCGCAAGCTTTTGGTAGAGCAGGCTCAACCTTTAGGAACAAGAAAATCTCATTAGTTTCAAAAAGAAGGGTCTACAAACAATGCACCCTTTCGATAGTCACCTATGGAGATGAAACATAACGGTGAGAATGATGCCCAAACCGAAAAGCTTGCTACATGCATATGTGAGAATCTTTCTCAACATCACATGGAAAGATCATAAAGTAGCAAGGTATATCAGAGAAAAAAGTCCAGGAGTCAGAGATATCATAGAATCCATTAGTAAACTCAAATGGCAATGGGCTGGTCATGCTGCAAGAATGTCAGACAACTGATAGCCATCACGACTCACAATGTTCATCCCAAGAGATCATATGCGAAAAATGTGATCAACAAAATATAAGATGGCGTGGCGAACTAGACAAAATCAGAAAGTATTGGCCCGGCAATGCCCATGCTAGTGAGGCCTGGCGAATCCCGGGGAAGGTTCATGTCCAAAGATGGACGCTACCGACAAATGATAGTGAAGCGTTTGAGTGAACAGACGTTGTTATTCTTGTTTACTAGATCAAACTAGGTATATAACGTGTTACATAACCAACTAGTCATCGTACAAAGTCGGACAATCATAACTGCCTTCCAATCCTTTTTTTTCATTTTGTGCATCGTTGTGTAAAGACAGCCACCTACACATCCACCTGCAGCGAAGAAAAGGGGTCAGCCGCGTCAACAGGTCCTCCCTTCTTTGCGCATCATTCCCCATGCACAAAAGGTATTTACAGGAAATAACTACGTGTGTGAAGCATTTACCTGGAATTTAAATCTTGTGTCCTTCCGCTGGCTACGGCCCAGTCGTCTCTGTACAGGCTGCACACATTACGAGTTTCTCTGTCTCAGCTGGTTATTCGAGGTTTGTGATACGTAAAATAGACTTAGAAGCTATGAGCGTCCGAAGTGGCGTCACTCACTTTACTATATGGTAAAATACTTATGAACATTTATTTGTCGTGATCCGACGTCTCCGCGCAAGTCTTCCGGCGTAGATATCTGAACGTCGACCTCTCGGCGCACGACCACGAGGCGCAAGGATAACTTAGCGCACGTCAACTGAGAGCATCTCAGTGCAAAAACAACCAACAAAAGCAAACTATGGGATTGAAACACTTGATTGAGATTGACAATTTTTTGAAGATATTGAGTTTAATTATTTTAGTGAACTTTTTTTTACTTCTTCAGTTCGTAGGAACTATCTATCGAGCTATGGGTAAATTATGAGTTTGTAAACAAAGCTGTAATGTTATTCATTCAAATATTAAAATCATCAAAGTGTGGTTGAATAGATGAATGAGTTTGGCAAAAAAACTATAAAACGATTTATTACAAAAATTAAATCTTTTCTGTTTACTTCATGATTCGTATTAATCGTGTGCGGTACTTGGCCGCTGGTCTTTTCTTGTTGTTGCTTTCCTCAACTTTGGGAGGAAAGAACAAGAGTTGAAATAGATCATTATTAAATAAACGAAAACAAAATTATAATAAAATGAATTGATGATAAGTTTGAGGAAAGCCATTATCATTCCATCTTTAGCAATTTGAACTTCAAGTTGCTCCACTCAACGTAGAAAGAAACCTACATCGTGTACAGTCAATTCGAACTGCGACGGATCACGGCCAAATTAACCGTACCTTCAAAATAAAAACTAATTTTAATTTTTGCCGAAAAAATGTTTAAAATCTAAACTCTACAGTTTGTTTACAAACTCACTCATCCACAAAATATTGTACTGCGAAGTAAAAAACATATTTTGATTAATTTTACGGTTGCATAGTCATCAGATATTCGGAGACGAAATGGCCAAGTGCTAAAATTGTTTACAAAAGCAATTATTTCATTAATAATTCTTATTGGATGGATATCTGATAGACGATGAACAAGCCCTACTGCTGCAGGGTCAAACTTCACTCCTACTTCCATTCCAATTACTGAAGCTTTTACAAATGTATAAATGATAAATCACATATTTTATTATTTCACTAAATATCTCTCCATATGTAACAGCCTGCCGCAAGAACTACTCACCATAAATCCCCGTAATTTCGTGTATGCACCAATGTGACCCAGAGGCGGGTTTTTTGAAGGCTAGTTTAGAAAACCACCAACCAAAATATTTTTAAGCGGAGTGCTCTATTTACAATAACAATCCATCCTGAAACGGACATAATTCTGTGCCTGCGTGCTGACGTATCTTATGACGTCACCAGGGTGCATTTTGAAATAAAATTGTGTGTGAGTCAGAAAAAGAGAGAGGAAGCGATAGAGAGAGAAAAGTGGGAGAGAAAGAGACAAATAAAAACATTCAGATATGATTCGGCAGTAATATCTATTTCTATATGGCAGGCGACCAAAAATATCAGAGTATTTTCAAGTGCCTTGACAGCATAATATTATGTTTCCTAAAATGAATTACCCAGATTCTTTGACGCGCTTTATGCATATGTACCACTTGTAACTGCAGACGAAAATCCTCATACCAATTAAAAGGAAGCTGCCTCAAATTCAGTATCGCCACCACCAAATTCGAAAGAAAGACAGAAAAAAAAATAACATTTAAACTCAAAAGTTACCAACAAAATTATTCACGACCATAAAATGCGAACACACCATAACACTATCAAAATACAAGTGCGAACTCAAAGAAACCCTAAACCCTAAAAACATCGATAGTAGAACAATCTTCACCAGCTTATAACGTTTTATGATGTATCCTTTGTCGAGAAGAAAAATTAACAATTATAACATAACGGAGAAAATGACAGACTTACATCGTCGAAAGAGGCTCCAACTATACATGTGCATTCATCTGCACGGCGGGAAGCGTGCATGCGCCAAAGTTCGCGAGACGAAGTAGAGTCTTCAACACATATGGGAAATATTACCATGACAGACCCGTAGGTGGGAAGTGAAGATGAGCCTAGATGTGTTGAGAGTATGGCTATAAAAACGGGTAACCTCAACGATTTAGGGTTGGCTTACGTTAATCTATCGAACGCAACAGTTGGTAGTGCAAGTCGTGATATCGAGAGAGAGGAAGAATAAGAGAAAGAAAAAGAAGAAAAGTTGAATTGGAAGGAGTCAAAGAGAGAGAACGTCTGAGCGGATTTTGAGCTATAGATCATCACTGTCTCTTTCTATTGCGTATTTCTTTTGAATCTTTACATTTCACTTGACTCTCCGAGCCCAATTTACGCCTAAACAAAATATCAGAACTAATATCAATGAGAATAATCTCTTATATCGTTATAAATCACAAGATTGAAATTCTAACGACTAAAAACAAACTAGCAATAAAGAGCCGAACACAGACCTAAAATATGCAAAAAAAAAACAACAAATAGAACAACACTAGCAAAGCAAAAACAACTTATAAACTTCCATTAATTAATTTTCCATTAGTCTTTCCTGCGCATTTTGACCGCTTGAATAAATTAATACTGCAATGTAGAACAAGCATTCAATGTAAATTGCAGATGAAAGTTATCATCAAATAAACATTTATTTGATAACAACAGCATCAATAATATTAATAAACGTTCAGACAAAAATGTTGCGATATAACAGTGATGTAATGGACATGGATCGGTATAAGACACAGAAAGATTCTTCTAAAAATAAAGCAGGGGAAATGAAAGATCTGCAGAGATAAGACACTCCACCTTGGTGACAAGCAAGGAACCTATTCGCTTATTGTTTTTACTGATTTTTCCGAATCAATTATACAACATTGTGTCTGGGCGATAAAGGAGAGTTTTTACCGCGTTCGGAATCCTTTTAAGGAATGAACAGTGAAAAGGTCATGATAAGTGACGGAAAACAACCATGAGCTATCTTCAGAAGCCAGTCACCGGAGTCTTTTAATCGTTACATACAATAATAATAGGAAAAAATGGATTCTTTGGTGTGAGTGCTTTCGGCGAGCTATTAACCTTCACTAGACTACAGAAGCGAACTAAGTAAATCTCTTAAAATTTTTGCATGGGAGATGAAGCAAATGACGTCCTGGAAGGACTGAATTCATCAGAACAGCATGACTTTGTTGAGGAAGGATTCTTTCCTATAAAAGAGCACGCCTCAACATGAGAAAATAAGGAACGGGTGGAACGATGGATTCGCTTTTGACTGATTTATATACGTGGGCTGACTGTCAGGACTGAACTCTACATTACAAACTGATGAGAAACAGATTGGTTGTCGGATTCGGATGTTGGACAAAATGCAACTCGATGGAGACTTCACGCTTGAAAAAGCAATCGAGATGCTTAAACATGATGATCATCAGTCTTTTATCGTCCGTCGTTGGACATGGACCTTCCCCAGGATTCGCCATATTTCTCTATCATAGGCGTCGCAGTTCATCTCTCCATCTTGTATTTTATCGGTCTCGGTTTAGCATGTGATCTCTGGGGATCAATGTTGTGAGTCGTGATGTCCATTGGTTGTCTGTCATTCTTGCTACATGGCGTGCCAATTGCCATTTGAGTTTTTCAATTGATTTTATGATGTCTCAGAATCCTGTTTTCTTCCCAATATATTGTGCTGTCTGATGATCTCTCCATGTGAGGTTGAGAATGATTCTCTCATGCGCACGTTGCATGCTTCTCAGTTTGCAGGTTTGTCTCTTGGTTAGGTTCCATGTTTCAGCTCCATAAGTGACTATTCGAAGGATGCATTGGTTTTATACTCTTCTTTTTAGAATTATTGAGATCTTCTTGATTTTGAAGGTTGAGCTTGTTCTGCCAAAGGCTTGTCACTCCAGGGTGATTCTCTGCTTCCGGACGCAGTAAAACTGCAACAGCCTAATCTTCGCGGGGGAAGACGCTACAGATAAACGCTTAGAGGACAGAAAGTTAAAAGGCAAACAATTTCTAAATGATATGAAATTTAATGAATATATAAAACGTACACTGAGAAAATGAGTAGGGATTGGAATCTACTTGGAATTTCGTCCCCTTGGGGTTTCTCCTGAAATTTGTATTCACAATGACGGCACTAGGTATGACTGCCCTGCTGCAAATTGTAATGAGACGAAACGCAGATCAACTTCTGAAGCATCAGACTAAATCCATGCTGTTACAGCTTCTGGGGCTCCAAATGGTTTCAGGAACACCTGAAGTGTCAGTTCCTACTGATTCTCCGCTACGTGATGCAACGGGTTCTCCCAGTAAACTTGCAGCACTTGATGTTCCTGAAGTATGCAGGTTGAGTTACAGACCACCCGTATGATGAATTGTAATGTAGATGTTAAATACTTATTGGTTGCATTGTTAATAATAAATTGAATTTACATAATGAACTCGGCTTTTGAGCTGTCACCCTTGGTCACAAAACAGGCCTTTTTAAAGACGCCTTCATAAATTAAACAGTGAACGAGGAGACATATGTGTTGGATTAGATAACCAGGTGGAGTTTCCTGTGGTTGGGTGTAATACGCAAAAAGAACTAGAAGTATTAAAAAGAAATGGCTGGGAGTTTGTTTATTTTTTGAGAACTAGAAGTATTAAGCGACAGGAAATGTCAAGGAAAAAAATTACCACCCACAAAATGGAGTTAACTAAAAGATATATGTATGTCATGATTTATGCAAGTAAGATCACAGAGTATCAGTTGACACACCGTCTTTAATATGTACTAATTGTTGCATTGTTGAAATCCAGTTCACTATTGGTTCTAATTCATTAAGTTCGTACAAAAGTGCCCAACTTCATCTTATTAGGAAACTCAAGTGAGTATTCAGTTGAAAACCAGTTTCCTACGGGAAACTCTTGGGAACAGTTAATACTAATGTTATAATAGATACGACCGTAGTCTGATGACCTGCAACTGGTAAAGTAACTATATAGGGTTTTGAAGTTTCATTTATCCAAGGAAAGTTATCTCCCATAATCAGGCACACGAGTCCAGGGGTGGGGAATCCAGCGGGCGGATCTTCAATCTTAAAAGCCTCCCCCCCCCCTCAATTTTGAAAAGATCTGTCGAGGATGAAATTTATAGAAATAAAGCATCCTAATAATCCATAATAATCGTAAATTAATTGTAAAATAAAAAAATGCATCATATCCATTGTCTAATTAAGCAGATGGAATATTAAAAAAGTTCTTTCTCACCCTGCCCATTATGGTGAATTCACCCTGCCCATTATTCATATTTCTTCCAATCAATATTGAATAAAAGACTTGATCTGGACCCATTAGCTTGTATTTCGACATGACGGTGAATGAAAATAATAACCAGAATTAATTACGGCAAAAAGTGGCAACACATGCTAACTCTCAGAAAAAAATCTCACGACAGATGAAATTAAAAAAGGAAAAATTAAAAGGAAGATATCAAAAAAAGAAACAAAATTAAAGTGTACTCCATTGGGTTTTAAACTCAGTCCATCGATTGTATTTACCCAATGTCTAAACAATGTCTATCATTAGCTTCATTGATTTTTTTAGCAATACAAGTAATTTCCAAAAGCGCGAACGCAGACCCCATAGAAATCGACAAATTTTCTTTTTTCCCAAAATTCCACCAAAAATGCGTGTTGTAGGTAAACCAAGACCTGGTGATTTTCAGTATGCCTTTGTTTTTCCTCTATGATGTGTTGTTTCCTGCTAGGTTACCCGGCATGGCTTGGTGGAAAATACCAACAACAGTGGAAAGCAAATGATATTTTGTAGAAATTCCATGGAATAAAATAAGGGGAGTGCACACATCCAGGCAGACCAGCATGCAACCCGGAGAGAGCCTGCATATCCACTCCCCCGAAATCTTGAAAAATATTTTTTCTCTAAACTGAGAACGCATTTGCTTATTTTTGGTGTTACTAGATCGCCTGTCCAAGTGGACCATCGGATTTATATTAGGTCCATTAGCTTTGATAACTTTGATATGGTGAAGATGGGATCCCTAACGTCATCTCCCTGAATGTTGACCACGTACGCTTTACTATATTATGCTGTTGTTGTTTGGGGATGTGCGTGTAGGTGTTGTGGCTTGTCGGGGATCTATTCGAGAAATTTGTCTTGAAGCTCACCAGTTTTGTTGTTGAAGTGGTTTCTACGGGAATATACTTCCAAAGTTTTGAGAACGGCTCATCATATTTGGATTGATTATTTTTCATCCACACCCTGGACCAGAATTGAAATAGTTGTGCGAATACCTCTCCATTGACTTTTGAGAAACGAGATGTTCAGATCGTTGGGCACAAGTTTTTTTGCGGTATCTTGAACGTCATAATGACCACATGTGGTCCTCTCCTTCTCTATGAGGACATAAATTTCAGTTCACGAAGTCTTCCATAGTTAAAAAACAACTCAGTGCAGTCACTTTCAAGGGCTTGAATAGCTCTTTTTTTATGGTGACCAAAGGGAACAATATTCCACCCTATTTCTTATCATTGTTTTGTATAGAGTCAACATTTTTCTTGCACTACCACCGAAAAACACACCTACCACCCATGTGCTTAGCCATATCTCATATCATATTCATGTGAGGAGACCATGACACTTCTGGGATTGTGTCTATTCTGTGGCCTTTCAGGGTTTTGAAGTTGCCTACTTCCTGTTTCATATTATAAATTATGTCCTGCGAATGGTAATTCCTTTATGAGCTTGGGTTTTCTAGTTGCGTGGGACAGGAGTTCAAACTTGTGTTCGTTGAGTGACGCATTGTTTCGTGTGCTGAACTTCTAACTATAGTCTGAAGGATACATCGTTTGCTTTGGTTATTTTCCTTTTAATGCGAGCGTCATCGACAAAACTGCGGACTTTACAGCCTTGAATGCACGTTTCTGGGTCGTTGTACACGAGGAATAGAATCGTTCACAAGACAATCTCCTGTGGGACTCGGCTTTGTAACTGAGCTTAAAAGGATTTGTTACCGTGAATTACAACCGTCTGGCAATTATCTGCAAGATATTCGGTTATCCACTGATTTAATTCCCCTTCAACTTCATTTGTTTCAGTTTCTCCAGCAATATCTCTTTATCGTAAACTCTCTCTCTCTCTGTCTGTCTTTCTGTCTCTGTCTCTGTCTCTGTCTGTCTGTCTGTCTCTCTCTCTCTCTCTCTCTCTGTGCTCTTCCATAGAAATAGAGCACTCTGATGGCTGAGGGATTTCTGTGTAAATGAACATACTGCTTAAATTCAGCCCTACTGACTTCCAGTTCTGTAGACCAGAGGTAGGATATCGGTCTGAAGTGAAGGTTTGAATTCTGCCTCGCGGTACTGGATGGGATAATGGAAAGTCTATAGCCACACTGAAGAAACAGCTGTCTGTAGATGACACTATATATATATATATATATATATATATATATATATATATATATATATATATATATATATATATATATATATATATTACAACAATGTCCAAGTTGTGTAACTGGTTACACAATATGTTGTCAATGTGTGGTAAGAGTCAGGTTAGGTAGTATCTAGCCTCCCTGAACTCTTTTTGATTTCTACATAGCAACTGTCTTCAAGATACTTCACTAGTTCGTTGCTGATCATTCTCTTGAAGAACTTGATCAAATGAGAGACAAGGCTGATGGGCCGATGGTTCGCTGGGACTACTCTACCGTCCTTCTTATGCATGGATGATATGATTTGGGATTTAGATTTTTTCTCAAACAGGCATAGAGGGTAAATGGAGAAGTTTTTACACTTTTTTAAAAGCAGGAATCTACATCTCCACTGGCTTAGTGTTCGTTTATGTTCGTTTATAATATTCATAATATCATCTTGTCCAAATAAATCACTAATACTTATTTTGCAAACTGATGTTTAGTTTGGGAAACTTTTTGTTTGGAAAATCTAAATCACTGAAAACACTGGTGTACCAATCTCATGAAATGTGATTATTTTGTGATTACTTTTCAGGTTCCTGTTTTTGTTTTAGTCTTAATATTTCATGCAACCTTAGCATATAAGGAAGAGTATGATGGGGTACTCTACAAAGTGTAACCCATCATACTCTTTCTCATACGTCAAAATAACATTTTCTTATCTAATCTTTCGTTGTTCCATGATATTTTCTTCGATTTTCACTTCAACTGAGTAAAATTTCATTGTTAATTCTTTCCCAATTTTTTAGAGTTTAGGTTAATTGATTTTATATTCAGTTTGCTTTTCAGTTCAATATGTTTCCGTCTCTCTATTGTTCTTTTTTGAATTGCTTCAGTTTGCAGTAAATTACATAGACTTTCAGCACAAGGCCATGGCTGTCTAGAGGCACAGTTGCTGAGTTTCTTAGTGGTTGCAGTCGACAGCATCAGTATCTGGGGATTCTAACAATGTATAGGAAGGAGACACCATTGCTTTTGATACTACGGGGCCAGCTTCGCTAAAGTTTCTGAGCATATGATTTAGAATGGCTATTCCAACCACTCACTTATTGCCGCAAACACGGCGCTCCTCCCCTCAAACAAGGTTGGTTGGCATTTCCGGATAGAGGTTGGTCGCGAAGCTTTGTTGTATCCTCCACAAATTGCACAAAGGTCTCTTAGTTAGATCTAGATACGTAATTTGCTTTGATAATATCCTTGTTTTCTGTTTATCTACTTGGAGTACACGATGCGTAGCTGTTTTCCTGAGAGGAGAGAGACAGCAGGAACCTGTTAAGATGTCCTTTTTCCTATAGTGTGTAGCTTCTAACCACACTAGACAACTCGGCACCATCGCTTTCCTTCCCCAACTCTTATAGTATGATGTTAGTTGTTATTGCATGGACTCTGCCGTCGGCCATGCTTGATGAAGTGTATGTAGTTAGTTTGAAAAGTTTGGTGTGAAGGTTTTTAAGGAAAAGAAATCAAAAACGTCTTTCTCTTTGAATGCATTTCACACAATTTATTTAGGGCAATGGACAAAATCAATCGAATCCGTAAAAGGATTAAGGAAAATATTCAAATCTATGAACGATGAATGGGGATAACAATGATTCTATTTGTAAAGGGATGAAAACAATACTGGAATTTGCAAATGATCAATGACAAGAACAAAATTTATTAAATCTGTAAAGGAAAAAAAAATTAAATCCATTGATGACGAATAGAGAGAGTAAAAAGTTGTTTAGTCCATAAGAGTTGAAAAATATTTGAATCTACAAGTTGTCTTGTCCGTAAGAGGGTGAATATCTAAATTTAAGAGTGACCGATGGGGAGAACAAGAAGTTATATGGTCCGTGTGCAGATTAGTATTATGGCTGTATTGTAAATTGAATTCCCTCTTATGAAACCTTCAAATATTTCCTTTCTCAAATCCGACAACATTTTCGGAAGGTTTAAAGGTCTTATGAATTGAAAGCATGTGAAATTAAGAGAAAAAAAATGTTCTTGGTTATCTGATTGTATTTTGCGCGTTTTCAAACATTCGTGTATTGTTGATCGCACTAATTTCTCAGATAAAATTATTTTCTTCTCACGTGAGCGCAAAAGTTGACTGCATAGAAATCGAAGATATGTTTTCTGTAAAATTAGTCCTTAAAAGAAGAGTATACAACCAATTGGAAGGATAGGTCACCAATCTGGTGGTGGAGCTGAAACATGGAACCTAACCAAGAAACTGACCCTAAACTGAGAAGCATACAACGTGCCAATGATAGAATTGTGCTCAACCTCACATGGAGAGATCAAAAGACAGTACAATATATCAGGAAAAAAAAACACAAGTCCAAGATATCATAGAAACCATTAGGAAACTCAAATGGTGATGGGCTTGTCATGCTATAAGAATGGCAGACAACCAATGGGCATCAGGACTCATAACATGGATCCCTAGAGATCATATTCGTAATCGGGGTCGACAGAATACAAAATGTAAAAATGAACTACATTAGTTCAGAAAGTATTGGCTCAACGAAACCAACGATAGTGAGGTCTGGTGAATTCTAGGGATGGTCTACGTCCAAAGACAGACGATAAAAGACCAATGATAATTATGATGCATTGATTTTTTGCTGACGCATAGTCTTAAGCTTTTTAGAGCATATACACTTACTTTATTGCTTTGCACCAAGAACAAAATCCAGATGTTCTTTCCTGTTCGTTTCCTATGACAAATAGAAAGTGAGGGTCTTGTTTAGCATTATAAATAGAGATACCTCAAGAACCTGATCTTCTAAAAAAAAATTAGAACTGACTAATTTCTGGGAGGTTTGAAAGCATATGAAATATAATAAATCATATGAAAAAAACTTTTTTGGGTGCGCCAATCACCTTTTCCGTGCATACAACCACTCGGCTATTGAGCGTCTCTGACTGTGAAGCCTGAGAATTAGGGCCCAAAAAAAGAATTGACCGACCCCCCTATGTGTGTTGATTAAAATAGATGGTGAAAAAAACCCTTTCTCCCGGATGCTGGTGATTCAATCTACTGGAAGGGATACCGAAGAGTTGTAATGTAACGAAACAACTGTCTGGAAGACATAATTATTAATTATTATTATAATTAACGCTCCCTTCTTCAAGGTTGAGCACTCTTAGGTAGGGTGCTCGTCTACTAAAAGCTATTATAGCAATGTTCCTTCAACTCTGGAATGGAGCACTCTAGTCCATGGGGAATTGTGCGTAAGTGAATATATCTCTTGAATTTAGTTCTACTAACCACCCAATTTTGCGTAGGGTAGGGGTAGAACATCTGCCTCAGGGTCTGAAGTGACCCTACCTAGCGGTAGTGGAAGGGATACTGGATTGTCTATAGCCACACTGAAGTATTGTAATACAACGAAAGACCTGTCTGTAGATGACACAATTATCAATTTTTAAAAAATTTATATATATATATATATATACATATATATATATATATATATATATATATATATATATATATATATATATATATATATATATATGTATGTGTGTGTGTGTGTGTGTGTGTGTGTGTAAAAATATATATGGCATGCAGTGGATATTGTTACAGAGTGTGTTAGCATGCTGAACGTACTACTCCAGAGGGCTTAGCTGAAGGTGGGTATTGGAAATCACCCCCTAAAACTCCAATGGAAGCATCCCAAAAAACGTTACAAATAGTAGTTTGACTACTGCATTTCTACTGAAAAATCTCTATTTTGGAAGACGGTCCTCAAGGAAGTCTGTTCCTGGGCTCCCAAATCTCTAGCTACGTCCAAATACAATTTATTATATGTATGAATAGCTCAAAGTTTCTGTTAATTTTTTCAGTAAAAATAACTAGTCTTAATACGCACTATGATGCTCTTCAAAAGTTCAAAACCTGCTTTTTTCCCAATGTAGTCATGAAATGAACGCTTTGGTTTACTGGGGGGTTTAATTCCAGTCAAGATCCATTATTCAAACGGTTCAAAACAATCATTCTATTTATGTTTGTGCCTTTTGCCAACAAAGCTGATCGTATTCTAAACTAATCCTTTTCATCACATGACCATCTCTAATACTGGTCTTCCTAGGATGACCACTTCTCTTCTTGTCACTACAAAAGCCGTAAATACTTGAAATTTACTATTGCATTTTGAACAGCAAATTTATTAACGCCGTTTTGGCATTACTTTGTGTCCAAAATCGTCCTCCGTTGCGTATTGTAAATATTTGGGCACGCTGGACTGAGGGAAGGATTCTTTTATCAGTAACAATATGACCGCTTATATCTACAGAATAGACCACCCAAAAGACACGAAGTGAATGATATATAGCAGGCTAAGAGAGGAGACTGAGACAATCTGAAACAATAATTACGTACAAAGGAAATGTCTGATGAAACCTGACGCATTTATTGCAAGAATTCATTTCTTTTTCATCGGTGTTATAAAACTTTTGGGGAGGACTGTATTACTAAAGAATCAACAGAGACTTTAAGCTATTTATGTATACTATAGATTACAGAATGCAATTGATATCAATTGTCATTTTTAGATAAACTGAATCTTCAATTTTCTATAAATTGTATAAATATTTCTTGAAGTATCGTGGAAAGGCAAAGACTTCAGCCCCATCATTCCATCTGGATAATTTTACTTATTTAATTCAGTTAGTTTTAAGTTAGTAGATTTTTCTTCAAAACACCGGGGTATACAATACATTTTTATTTTTTTCTTAAATTTTTGAAAAAAGCTGCTGACTTTTCCCACGAAATTCTCTTGAAGAAACTAGACTTCCCTCATCAAAAAATATTTTGATTTTACTACATTTTTTTCATTTCTTGATTAATTACATAATTTTCATAATCTCCAGGAGATATGGCAAGTAATAAAATTCCAACTAGTTTTATTCCTTATGTTTAGAGAAAAGTAATATTGTAGAAACCAAAAGAGTGTGATTTGTCTGAAAAAGTTGATTATTACAGATTATCACGACCCTCTGTTCACTCACTGTAAACAAATTTCCGAAGACAAAATTCACCGGTTCTATACAATGGACACGGATGCTTTTTATATCAGAATTATATTTTGAAGTAAATTACAACCACGTTAAATCATGATACTGCAAGATCGTGATAATTAGAAAGAAAATCGGTTCGATTTACGACAAATACATTAATACAACTTTCCTCAAAAAGAACTCATGAAGTGGGCTCTTGAAATACCACACACCTTCATGTCTTATTTTTTAATTACTTTTCCCGAACGGTCCACCGATTACCATATCATGATACAATTTGCTATAAGCGTACGCTGCGATCTCTGCACAACTCGCAAAATATATTGTTACGAGAGATAGAACAATTAGTTTCCCATTATCATATTATTCAGTAAACTTAGATATATAAAAACAATATCTATGATGAATTCTTTGATGAGTGAGTGGTGCAAACCTGATCCACACAGAATATATATATATATATATATATATATATATATATATATATATATATATATATTATTGTGTCATCCACAGACTGCTCTTTGATGTATTACATCTCTTCAGTGTGGCTATAGACTTTCCATTATCCCATCCAGTACTTCACTTCAGACCCGTAGGCTGATATCCTACCTAAGGAACCTGACAGGCAATATGGCTGAATTTAAGCGATATATTCAAACTACACAGAAATCCCTCATCCACCAGAGTGCTCAATACCTATAAAAGAGCATTGCATAAGCTTACAGTGGATGAGTTACCTCACTTATAGAGTACTCAAACAATTAATTCTTTTTTATTATTCCTTAGAGTGGAACAATGTGGCGAATGTTATCTAATTTAAACCACAGGAGATAAATCTTTCAAATTTTAATAAGTTTTTCCCACATAGATTAATCCTATAAATTCAATCGTTAAAAAAAAATGAACTGAAAAAAACAACAAAAAAAACATTATATTCATCACGGTAAATGGGAAATAATCACGCTTTTTTTAACAAAACTTTATTTGAACCTAATATCTATTTCTAGATGGGAAGTACCCGGAATATATCAAAAGCTGAACACATGGTCAATTATAGAATGCAGATGTTCGAAACGCACACATTTATTTGTTATCAATAAATAAATAAAAACGTGGGTAAAAGGTCGGCCGGAAGAGTTCACTGCGTCCAAGTTTAATCAAAGAACAGTGAATGATGTCATATCTTTTGATGACCAATCAATGATACGTAGGAAAGCCAAGCACCAGACGGGAGATGAGTTCCGAATAAAGAATGTATGGTTGAGTGGATGCCTCTGGGCGCGTCCAGCACGTGCTTTTTTTTTTTTTTTTCAAATTTTGGCCAATTTTGGCTATAATTGTCTCCCAAGACTAAAGAGTCCAAAATGCCCCTTATATTTTATCCTTAGCCGGGGGATCTGGTAAAACTGAGCCTTTTAATGTCTAACTGAAATAATTTTATGCATTACCAAATTTCATCCTAATGTTTACAAAACTTTAATGTTTAAAAAAATCTGGTGGTTTTAACACATAAGCTTTATAGTCCATAAGATAGGAGGCAAAAATTCAAGATAATTTTTTCAAAATAGTAACTGATAGATCATTTTATATATATATATTCAGAATATGAATGTTTACAAGGCTGTTCCAGTCATATGTCCGTGCAATAGGGGATAATCTAGGAAGAAAATCCTTTTTCTCCATTCATATAATATTTTTTAATTTAGTACTGTGGCTTAGATTGAATTTCTAATTTTTATGCTCAGTGAGACCTACAAACTGAGGAGCATGCAGTGTGCACATGAGAGAATCATGCTCAACCTCACATGGAGGGATCACAAGACAGCACAGTACATAAGGAAGAAAACGGGAGTCCAAGACATCATAGAATCTATTAAAATGGCAATGGGCAGGCCATGTCTCAAGAATGAAAGACAACCGATGGATATCACGATTTACAACATGGATCCCCCGAGATCACATGAAAAACCGAGGACGACAGAACACAAGATGGAGGGATGAACTAGACAAATTCAGGAAATACTGGCTCTTCGACGCCCATGTTAGGGAATTGTGGCAAATCCTGAGGAAGTTCTATGTCCAACGACGGACATTAAAAGACTAATGATGATGATGATGTTATAAAAATACCATTTGTCAATTTGGTCGAATCTAAGTCGTTTGCATGGTTCCCGCTGCCTCTGCTTGTACTCCTGCGCTAGTTTGCTACATTCACTGGTTATGTGGTTTACAGTTTCGTCCCTTTCACCTAATAGTTGGATTCTGTTGTTTGTCGGGTTTCAGTCGATATTCGCATTGATATAGTTTGTCCTAATGCATTTGTTTTGGGTTGCTTTTTTTTTTTGAGGTTTACTTTTTGTCAATGATCTCTCATCTGCAATGTTTTCAATCTATGTTTTGAATTCCCTGCGTAGTTTTTCTTGTCTGTTCACACTTTTCGTTCCTTGTTATTTCAACCTTGGTTTTCACTTTGTTGTTGTTAGTTGCGCTGCTCCGAACTCTTTATATGTCTTTTTTGTTTGCTTGTACATACTTTTCTAATCACTTTTGGGCCTTTTAGGAACAATCTTTTATTTTGACAAGTCATCTGTCATCTTCTTTCCACTTTCCACTACAGTCCATCTCTATCATCTCTGGGGTTCGGAGCCTTGTGCATCGTCATAAATTTCCTCGTTTACCGATCCATTGATTGAAGTTCATCCTTCGTCCATCAAAAAAAAAAATGAACCCGTGTATGTTACTACCGATACTGCCCATGTGTTCATTCCTTTCATTTGATTCCTGCTATTTAATTTAGTCTCTAATATTCTCATCATCTTTCTCAGGTGTTCCATTTTTTCCTCTTCCATCCTAATTTATCGAGTCACATTCGAGAACCCTCAGGATTTTATATCGGTCCTGTGTAGTCAATGTTTTAGTTTTGTTGTTGTCTGGTAATTCGATTCCTTCTGTTGCTCTAAGTCTTCCTCTGTTCATTATTATCATCATCATCAGTATTATTATTATTTGCAATCTCACACCAGTTGCATGGTGGTAACTGCTGGAGTTTGAGTGACAGCAAGTCCCCTCAAGTCTCCAGCCCTTCTCTCTTAGTTCTCATAAGCAACAGTAATACTGCGATTTACAGTTTCACACCGTTTGCCCAGTGGTCATTGCTGAAGGCTGAGTGACAATAAGTCTCCTCAGGTCTTCAGCCAACATCTCTTCTCTCCTTTGCCTATCATGCCAGTGCTGTGGTTCACATTCCCGCTTTCATTTCCCATCTTTTGTTAGGTCACTGTTAACAATTAGTGTTGCAGTCTTTATATTTCTAGCACTTTCCTCAGTATCCGCGCAGTTCCTAGCAGTGCTGTAGTCTGTACAGTCTCAATCCTTCCTTTTATTCCGATTTCCTCCAGTCTCACCCTCAGTGTCTTTGGGACAGTTCCTAGTGCGCCAACTATGATTGGCACTACCCTGGCTTTCATGTTCCATATCTTCCTCAATTCTCTTGCTAGATCCTGGTATTTTTCCAGTTTTTCATTCTCCTTCCTCTTTACTCTATGGTCTGAAGGTACAGCCACGTCTACTATTTGGCAGGTCTTCCTCTTTTTGTCTACGATAACCAAGTCCGGTCTTCTTGCCTGGATGAGGTGGTCGGTTTTGATGTCAAAGTCCCAGAGTAATTTGTGGTTACCATTCTCCAGGGCTGCCTCCGGTTCATGCTGATACACTTATTATTATTATTATTATTATTATTATTATTATTATTATTATTATTATTATTATTATTATAATAGAGAAGTTTACTCACAGAACACATTTGGCAAGAGGGTCTATGCTGTTTGCAGTTTCTTTCAACGTAGTAACCTCAAACATGTGGTACTGGAGACTTTTGGAAGCTGAAATTTGTATGCATCGAGCAATGAAAAGTACCATTACGCTAGCTACGGCTTCAGCAGTTCCTGTCTACAAAGCTGATTCCCCGTCATTTTAAGTGCAGAGACTCTTAAACAGCCTACTGAAATATTTTAATGTATGCAGATAATTAGAAATATTCCCTTTAAGATTTATTATTGGTGTTAGAAATCAAATGTATCTAATGTATGTACTCATTAAGTTTTCGCACCAGTAGTATCAGTGGCTCATATAGGAGGTCAAAGTCTTTTCTCTTATTACCATTGTTATTTTTTCAAAGAGAGAAAATGTTGAAGACTACAGTGTAGTAGCATGGGCAATGGTGAGGTTAGACCTACCATCTATATCAAAATTCTGGTTAACACGATCGACCACCGTCACGCAATGATTGGTCAAAACAGACTAATCATTGGAGATAAAATTTTGGAATGCTCCACTTTGAATAAAGCAGATGATGCATCAAATTGCCTAATGAAATAGATTTCTGTCCGTTTCTTTGTTACGTCACAGAATTAGAAGTTTAAAAATCTGAGTTATGATTTGGTTCAGCAAACCTAATATCTTTTATGAGAATGTATAACTGTCCAAGGATGTTTTTTACTAAAGAAGGAATTCTTCAGACATGGCCAAATGTATTCCTGTCAATCTTCAAGACAAAGACTAGTCAGAAGCAGGACGATTACATGGCCAAAGTTGTTTTCAAAGAAAAACTCTCGAAATAATGTACATCCAAAGTAGATAACTCAATGTCTATTAACTGCTAATTACAGAACGTGTGTATGAGAGAATCATACTCAACCTTAAATGGGGAAATCACAAGACAGCACAGTATATAAGGAAGAAAACAGGTGTTCATGACATCATAGAAACTATTAAAAAACTCAAATGGCAATGGGCAGGCCATGTTGCAAGGATGAAAGACAACCGATGGATATCACGACTTACAACATGGATCCCTAGAGATCACATGAAAAACCAAGGACGACAGAACACAAGATGGAGGGATGAACTAGACAAATTCAGGAAATACTGGATCTGCGACGCCCATGATAGGGAATTGTGGCCAATTCTGATGAAGGTCTATGTCCAATGACGGACGTTAAAAGACTGATGATGATGATGATGATGATCATTCATTCATTTATCTGCATGAAAAATCCACTTGCATATCCAAATTTCCACGAGATACTACGGAACTAGTTCCAGTGAAAGAGTCCATTGTTTCAAATGGTGGATGAGAGAGATTTTTATCTGCAAAAAGTCGCACTGCTAATATTGTAAATAGATGTTTTTGTTGTTGTTGTTTTGTTTGTTTTTTGTTGTTTTGTTTTCTGTACAAATTATGATATGAATTCTATGTAACTTTAGGCGAGTAATGATATAACAATGATAAACGAAAAATCATTCAGGTTGTTAGAGTCACGTGGTTTCAGCTATTTTGAAAACTGAAAAGGGAATCTTGATCAGTTCTTTTTTGATAGAACACAAACATTCTGGGAGGATAGAATTATGAAATTATCTGAATGTTGAAAAAACATAGTAAACACAAAACCTTAAATATGATGTTCAATACCGTTAATGTCGGAAATTAAAAATTTCCTTTAATGTTTAAATCAAAATCCACAAAAGAGGAAGAAATCAAGCGGAGAATCACCCTAGGATATCAAGCTTTCGGCAAAGCAAGCTTAACCTTCAAAAACAAGACGATCCCAATAATCCTAAAAAGAGGAGTATACAACCAGTGCATCCTCCCGATAGTCACATGGTGCTTAAAAAAGGAACTTAACCAAGAGACAGACCCACAAACTGAGAAGCATGTAGCGTGCGCATGAGAGAATCATGCTCAATCTCATATGGAGAGATCACAAGACAGCACAATATATCTGGGGGAAAACGGGAGTCTGAGACATCATAGAAACTATTAAAAATCTCTAATGGCAATGAGCTGGTCATGTAGTGAGAATGAAAGACAACTGATAGACATCACAACTCACAACATGGACCCCCAGAGACCACATGCGAAACCGAGGCCGTCAAAAAACAAGATGGAGAGATGAACTACACAAATTCAAAAAATATTGGCTCCGTGATGCCCATGATCGAGAAATGTGGCGGATCTTGGTGAAGGTCTATGTCTAACGACAGACCACCTGTAACCTGTAGATCGTCAAAAGAGGAAAATATTGTCCATAAAATCAATGACCATAAATTTGATTCTTAGTGAATAAAAAAGCTTTTAATTTTTTGGTTTTATTCTTTGTGTCACGTGGCCTGAAAAGTCATGATCTTCTCCTGCTTTTTTTTTTTCTTTTTAATTTTGGCATTACGTTTCATCACAATAAAAAAACAACCAAAACAATGGTGAATGAGTGTTTGATCACGATGATCTTGCTTTAATAGGCTTTACCGGTAAACCCTTCTAATATACCGCTGTCGTGCCTTTTTATTTCTTTTCCTTCATAATGTTCTTTTAAAATCGAAATTGTTCGAGGAGAATGAAAATACCAGTGATATTGATATAAATCAACTAAATTACTACTAGTCAATTGGTTCGTTTACCGTAGTAAACCGTTATGAAAAATTATGTTATCCATCTGTTTATTTGCTATTCTATATTAAGTATAATTTAATAGTTAATTCAGAGGTCATATAGAAGGGTTCAGATTTCTGTCTATCCTTGATCGGCTTCCGCTGGGGTTAGGATAGGCTTGAGAAAAAAGTAGCGTAAACATTATCTTGACGTTGTCATTGAACAATAGTTATCAAGCTAGTTTCGGTGACCATTATTACTGAAGTGTGTTCAATCCTCACAGGATGCACCTGAATTCTAGCCTTGTATCAGACTAAGCTGAGCTTTGTAAATATCATTATGGGTGCATGGTTAGTAAGCTAGTTCCACTGACCATTACTACTATAATGATTTCAATCTCCACTGAGTACTCCATAAGTGTGACCCTTTGTTACACAAACCTTATCCACGTGATGTAATGAGTTCTATTGGTGGAAGTTTTCTGAAATAGTATCTACACACAATAAATGATTGTAATTTGTTGAACTAATTTGTGGCTGGATTCATTAAAAACACAAAACTGATTTGATCTGCACAGGAGGTTTGTAATGAATGAATATTTCTTGGTATAACTTATTATCTTAGTAGGTTCAACTTCAATGCCAGATTAACTTATACACGGGTATTTACAGTGCAACCTTAGAATTATTGATTTCTTTGAAGTGCAGCTGGCTTAACTGTTGACAACGAAGGAAAATGGAATTGGCAAACTAAGGTCAAACTTAACCTTAGGAAGTTGACTTACATTCCACACAAATATCTTTGGGAAAAGGCATGAATCAATCTTTTCCTCCGCCACCACCAGATATGGGTAAATAGCAGAGCAAGCTGGGCCCCTCAGACAACGACAACTCTGGGTCCATTCGGTAAAGTCCAACCCCTTGCCAATGTTCTAACAAACAGGTAAGAGACAAAATAAGGAATGTGTTCCGGAAAGGTGAGGTCAACGGAGGTTCTGGTGGAGCTTTGACAGGCCTAGCAAGCCGGAAGTGGATCAAGTAAGATGAAGAAGACAGGCGAAATAACGTAACCACTGTGTCCTCACCCTCCTGACAGCGTGTGTATAAATGAGATTGACCAAATGAATTTTATCAGTGAAGCGACTTACATCTTTTTTTTACGATGAAGTAGATTTCATCATCAGACGGAATGGTTGCAACGATTTGGTCTGGAATGTTTGGGAAATATTAGCACGTGTTTAATATACACTCTACTGGACACTTTCGGAGCCTGTGGGGGTGGAGTGTTGCCACAGACCCTTCTACAGATTTAAGAACGAGATAAATGTATGAAATGATCAAAAAGAATATTTGAACTTGTGTTATGATTTTAATTCAAAATATCGCCGAAGATCGGTGAACGAACTGCTTCATTCATCATGATGTCAAGGTCCACATTGGGTGCATAAGCTTTTTGTAGTAAAGTAGTTATGATAGAGTGAGCAAAAAGGAAGAGAGATTTTGATTAGTGTAAAAATGAGATAAGCGAACGAGAGAGAGAGAGAGAGAGAGAGAGAGACAGGGACAAAGAGATAGATAGATAGATAGAGAGAGAGAGAGAGAGAGAGAGAGGGAGAGAGAGAGAGAGATGCAGCACTGTACAAACCTTAATAAGAATAGTATTTTTTAAGCCAAGGTAATTGTGCTCCATCACGTTTTTCTGGATTGTGGATTAAAGATTTAGAAGAAAACATTGCGTTGCATCAATCCCCTCCGAAGGAAGGGACTCCTTGCTTACATTGAAACTCTTTTATTTTTAGTAACCCCAGTGTGGTAGGGCCAAAGGCCAAATGGTGTTAAAGGAAGACTGTGTAGCACTAATCTCCTAAGTTGAAAGGGTCTGGCTGCCTTAGAATTCATTCGAAATCCTGTTTTTTTTTCTAATATTTACTCAGCTTTACTTAGTGATTGGGTATTTGATTCATTTAATGTTTCAATAGTTACTAATCCAAGTTTTGTGGGACTAAATGACTAATGATGGTAAAGGAAGTCTGTGTTGCACCAGTTTTCCACGCAGGTAGAACTTAACGATCGGAATCCTGTTTTTTCTAATATTTACTAATCTTGATATAGTACAGCCAATGGCCAAAGAGGGGCTGAAGATTGTGTTGCACTAATCTCCTCAGTAAGTATGGTTAGCTCGTTTTTTTAGCTCGAGTTTAAACGGATATGAAAATAAATAGAATTTATTATTTCTATTAATATTCGGACCATCCTAATCTTGGTTGTTTTTCATACAACGTTTCGGCCGTTGTACTCTATAGCCTTCATCAGGTATCATCTGGTAGGTGTGGGGAAGTAACGAACCGAACCCTTTATTTAACTGACGGGGATATATTGACCGCACTCCCCTCTTAGCATTAGTAGTATTATTATTGTCTCACACTGGGATTGAACTTAGAACCATCAGATTTTTTGTCAGTAATTTTGTCTCATTCTCTAACCGCTACGCTATGTGTCCATGATACCTGATGAAGGCAGTAGAGTACAACGGCCGAAACGTTGTATGGAAAATAACCAAGATGAGGATGGTCCGAATATTAATAGAAATAATAATAATACCTCATCTCAAAAATTCAGAGATACACTAAATAGAATTGAGATTTAAAAAAATACGTATACATTTCCTTTAAACATACATTCAATTGAGTAGTACTACGACATAAGAAATGAAAAACATTTTTCTAGTGTATCCTTTAAAGAAGTTTCATACCAACTGTGTTTTAAAAGTTTCAAAAACTTTGATGTTGATCTAATGATACGTAACTACTTTCAAGGAATGAAAATACGTAACTATTTTCCGACCAGCCTAATACTTCCATTTAAGAGTGCATTTGATATTTAAATCTTTACAATATAACCAAATACATACAACATATGTACATAATAATTCTGAATATATATAATCTATTATTCGAATACTGCAATGGCTTTGGGTTCTTCTAATTTTCAAAGGTGCACCATAGAATTATGCATGGGTCGTACTGGTTATATATATATATATATATATATATATATATATATATATATATATATATATATATATATATATATATATATATATATAATTATTCAACTATCATAACTTATGGTCCTTTCAAATTCCCTACACATCTAAAGCTGTTTCAATTTTTGATGATCAGACATGAAGTCTCAAGAGTTTATATGACGCTATGTCAACATGCATATATATATATATATATATATATATATACATATATATATATATATATATATATATATATATATATATATATATATATATATATATATATATATATATATATAATATGAACTGTAAAGGGTGGGGCAGACTCGGGAGTAAAGTGTTTAGAGGTAAGGTTTATTCATCCGTAGATGTTAATGGTCCAGACATGTTTCGGAATTTATTCCCATCTTCAGTGGTGTGTGCTAAGTGAGTGTGCGTTTTTATGGGTTAAGGTTTTCAAGTGGAACCCAAATCCACTATCAGGAGCTTTGACGGTACAGATACACTAGCGGATATACTAACGGAAATATACTCATTGATGACGAAAAGGAAAATGAGATTTATGTTCAGCCCGGAAGATGTCATTGCGTTCAAATGTAATCATATGTTTATAGTTATACAAACATATATATATATATATATATATATATATATATATATATACACACACAAATATACATATATATATAGATACAAATATAAATATACACACACACATACATATATATGCATATTCATATATATATATATATATATATATATATATATATAGGTATGCACACACACACACACACACACACACACACACACGTATATATATATATATATATACATAGAAATACGAATATACATATATATTCATCAATATATACATACAGGTATGCATACACACACACACATTTATATATATATATATATATATATATATATATATATATATATATATATATATATATGCCGTCTGAGATTAAAACTGACACAACCGATTTAATGTTCACATGGCTGAGCCTATGTCACGTCTGTTATACTAACTGATCCATCGTCATCAAATACGTTTTAGAGATAGCCTACGGGACTCAATCCTGTTTCAAAGTATCAAATGAAGTGTAATGTAAAATTACCTCCATACATGTCAATACAACTGTTTTGTTTTTACCGTCTGCAAAACGGTTACATGGTAAACAACTGATTATCCTAACAAGAAAAATCTACACATAGTACCATACAAATGAAGTAACTCAGAAACAAAAAGTCCTGAAGAAAATTACATATCCAGATATTGGGAAAAAAGTGATTGAAATGACACTAAAAATTGGGAAAGGTTTCTTTAATGTTCAGTGCTTAAAGCTATAAAGGTTCCTAAGATACACATACACACACGCATATAAGAGGAAAGCGGGTGTTACATCCAAAAATTTACCACATAGGCATGTTACAATGCATTTTGATTGTTGCCAGCCATCTTTTTCAGAGGAACCTGCTGCAGTACATGTATACTATTTACATGTTTGAGAATTGTGGAAAGAAATGGAGGTTCTCGAGTAAGAGTGGGAGGGAAGGTGTTCATATCTGTGTTGGTGAAAGTCAAGTTTGATCTGAGATTAGAAGGGTCTGTGAGAGGAGGGGACAGCATGGGGTTGTATCTGTACCTGTTAGTATCAGGTTTGTCTGATATAAGAAGAGCAAAGGAGAGGTCAGGACGAAAATGATCAGTTTTCGGGAAAAGCTTGGCTGTGTTTTTGTTTGTTTTTAGAATGGAAAGGTGATGTTTAGCAGCTTATGGATAGGTATCGAATATATGGATCAGGTTGGAGACGAGTGCGTTGTTTAAAATCTCTTTTCTTAAAGGGTAGTATGCGTGTGCTTATACTATTTCTTATATGGTCTATTGGGTTTTAGCCAATTCCTTGTATGTTAATGTTATATTGTGTTGTTTGTTTTGTATGATTTTGTTAAAAAATCAATGCATTTAAAGGGTTTGTTTTCTGGAAATGTCCATATCTCTGGGTTATTGTATCACATTCTGTAACCACTATGCTATGTATCTATGATACCTGTTGATTCATCTTGTTATAAAGTATCCAATTTTCAATGTTCGTCAAGATTTGGTTGAAAATCAGCCAAGTTAGAGTTTTTTTGTTTTTTTACATACCATTTGTAAAAGTCACGGATGCTTTTTCATGCTTGTCTAATGTTTATTATCCCCAAGTAATGTAACGATTTGATCGCTGTCGACCTCTACTATTCGACCCAACCGTGGAGCATTGTTCAGCAGGAAACTTTAAAAACAACTCTTGACACTTTCGGTTATCCGCAGTACTTCTCCATATTTTTTGCGTTTGGGTTGCATTTCTAAAAATTGAAAAACTTCACATGCCGAAGACGTTGATTATTTTCAAGCATCTTTAATGTTAGATTCAATAAACAAAGATACACCAGTTTTGACAATTTTTTCTTTGAAATGCCTCTGTCACAATATAATCAAAAGCGAACTTTTTGAGAGAAGAGTTAAAACTGAACGATGATGATGATGATGATGATGATGATGATCATCATCATCATCATCATCATCATCATCATCATCATCAAGAGATCAGGTGACTGCAATCACCTAAACTGTTATTGCTATCCAAAGAGATAGAACATTACAGACTACAGAGTAGCAGTAAGGGCAATTATGTCGTCAGATCTATCATCGTTGTTGTCAATAATAATAGTAACAGTGAAAAGAGGGGCTGGGGGAACCCTCTTTTTTTGTAAAAGTAATAGTAGTTGTTGTAGTAAAATTAGTCATTATAGTGTTGATGGTGATGTTGGAGGTTATAGTATCAGCTATAGTGTTATTTTGCTTGTTCCTAACTAAATTCGAATGTTATAACTAGTGAAAATACAATGGAAAGTTTAAGTACATTAGAAAGAGATTAGGAAAAAAGAGATAAAGAGAAAAAGAGATTATAGGAAAGAGATAGGTAGTTTGATGAAAAGGTAAAAATGGTGAGGTAAGATGAGAAAGCTAGATAGTTTACTGAGATGGTAGGAAGATTTCCGCATATGAAACTGATCTATGTTTGTATCACAGACAGAACAAGGACGAACAACGGAAATTGGAAGGTATACGGGATGGTTCGGAAGGATACTGGCAAAGGGTGTGCAGGGGCATGAGACTAGATAATCTTAGGTGGAAGTTCCACGGATTTAGTTAGTATATCTTTGTCATGATTCGTTCGAATGCACTTATAGAAGATTTACTGAAAATCTTCTTCTTCTTCTTCTTCTTCTTCTTCTTCTTCTTCTTCTTCTTATTATTATTATTATTATTATTATTATTATTATTATTATTATTATTTGTGTCAAATGGTGAGTAAACAAATTTGACACACCTCTATCAATGAATCAACGCATGAGTTGAAAAAGTATCATATAGATTGCGTAGTTTCCTCTTCCAAATCCTGAAAGCTGACAATCCTATTTCGCAACGAAGTGTGATCTCTAGTTTCTCTTGTAACAAAGGACCAGTCATGAATCGTTTCGACCATTTCCTCTTTTATCCAGACCGAACCTTAACTCTCATCATCTGAGTCAAGGGGAAAAGTGAATCCGGTTTAATTTCTCAAGTTGTTTTTATTTAGAATTGGTTTGTAAGAGATGTAAGATGGGTGTATGAATTATAATATGTGTATTATTATAGAATGATTTTAGACAAATGTATTTTCGGTAATGTTTGTTATAAGCAAGAAATATCAAGATGGAGAAAAACGTTTCAAAGATTATCAATAATGGTAATACTTCATATATGCAATCAGAGAACTTAAGACTATTCCGTCCTATCACTATCAGGTGTAAAATGGTAACAGAAATAAGATGAAAGAAAAACTAAGGAAAATCAATTATTACCACTTATTAGTACTAGGTGTAAGAAAAAGAACAACGGGAATAAGATGAAACGGTGATTAGTTAGAAATTGATGATAATGATCATGCTTCACAAAAAAATCAGACAACTTAATACTATTATGTCTTATTGCTTGTTGTAAACAAACAATATGGCATGGAGTAAATCGGATAAGAAGGAATGTAGCTACGTGACTAAATTTGAATGATATCCGACCATAAGTTTCTGTAGCCTAATAAATAAGGTGTCATTCATTTTAGATAGGTTTTTAAGGGTAGTTGACGCTACATCCGATTTCTTTGAAATCTACATTTTTATTCAATGCTGCTTACTTAACGATCGTAGAATAAAAATCGACCTGAGAATAGTGATAAAAGGCAATAATCATATGATTGATGAACTAGTCAGAATATGATGATAATGAAAATGCTTAATTTTGAAGATATTCAGATACCTTATGACGATTGTGTCAACTCGGTGCTTGGTGACATCTGTCAGTCTCGCAAGACGATGGATCCACACGACCCCACCCAGAGAATCTAGTTGACAGTCTCTCCAGGATACACGCCTGAGCAAGGTTGTGTGCTAGACAGGCGGTTTCCCATGCTGAAAGTGTCCCCTCTCCATGTATTGATGTTGTTTGAAGGGAGGGAAAGGGTCGACAATGCTTTGCACCTGTGTAGTCGAAGGAGTGACCATAACGAGGCGGTAGATAACGTTGAACTGCCTTAGGGACTCAAGATCCCCACTTGCACGTGTACGCGAGATTTCTGTGAAATTGTGTTTTCCATCATAGAAGAACAATTCCGGTTTTAACACAAATCTTTAAGGAATTTTCAGGCGCCTCGAATTTCCTGGAGTAGCTGACCAGATTAGAAGTAACGTATGGAAGCGAAACAAATACTGTTTAAGGGGCTGGAGAATACGCTGCTTGTAGAAGAAATTCTCATCCCAGCTCCTTAATCGTTTGTTTGGTCACCAATGCAACCTGATGACGGGCGTGGTCATGCAATAAAACCATTTTCTGTACCCATGCGCCGTGGAAATGGGTCGACTGATTCACTTCTCATTTATTTTTTCCTGTCTCCGTTGCGTTTGTTCTACATTTTCATTCAAGCGTGTGAAAAAGACATCCCAAGGTTTCTATGACTACTTGGATATACACACCTCGTTGATCACTTTATATTTACTAGTGCATGTGTTTCACGAAAAATAAAGTGAATGATATCTTCTGTTTCACAACTGCAGACGATTACGTCATCATAGTATGAAACCCACACAGGAACTGGTTCACCTCACATGACAAAACAGAAGAAAACGTTTTCAAAAACCATTTTCATGTATCTCTTCCTGAGAAGAAATAAAGTGTCGCCATTTTTTATGTGTTATAGATTTATGATGGATTGTTATGTGAAAGAGTATTGAGAAAAACATAACTTTTAATTTTAGTTTTTTTTAAATATCTGTAACAGCTACTTTTTAAATTCAGGCATCAAGAGCATTAATAAGTTTGTCTTGAAAGAGTCAACACAAATCATATTTGCACCAATGTTTAGGCAGATCAGTTAGCCAGTTCACTTGTAAATTTCAATAAAAAGAATAAATTTACTAATTTTTGCTGTAAAACAGAAGATCTGAAGTCTAAAGAATAGTTGGGCAAAGGATGTTATGTTTTAAGGAAAAACTGGAAGTATTTACGTAATAAAAAGTAATGTTATATAAAAATAATGTAATTATTTCATGTGAGAATATCAAAACAATTGATCAACAATAAAGGAATAATGTCTGTAGGAATAGATTGTATCAGAAAAATTGTAAATGACAACCAAAAACAAGAGTCTTGAGAGCAGACTTCGGTAAGACGTCATTTAGAATGTTTTTCTATAGACAAAATACTTTGCAATGCTTTTCTATTATCAAGAACACAGGCAACACTCTGTAGTAGAAATTGGTGGCAATACTTTTCTAAAGTTAAAATTACTGGAAATCTTTCTTTTGTAATGAATATATTTAGTAATATAAGTACATCGTCAAAATCCTAGGCTAGTGTTTTTATAGTCAAAATCAATGTTAATGCTTTTCTTGTAAGCAAAATATCAAGTGATGTTATTACATCGTCAAAATCTTTAGCAAAACTTTCTATAGTCAAAATCAGTGGAAAAGCTTTTCTTCTAAGCAAAATATTCAGTATAGTTATTACATCGTTAAAATTCTTGGCTAATCTTTTTATAGTTAGAATAAATAGCAACGTTTTCTTTTAAGCAAAATATTTAATAATGTTTTAACATCGTCAAAAACTTGGCTGATCTTTCTATAATGAAACTGAATGGCAATATGTTCCTTGAAATCAAAATATCAATTGATGTTTTTACATTGTCAAAATTCTTGGCTAATGTTTTTGTAGTTAAAATCAATGGCAATTTTTCTCATACGAGAAAAATATTTGGTAATGTTAATACATCGTCGAAATCTTTGGTTAATCTTTCTATTGTCAAAATTAATGGCAATGTTTTTCTTGTGAGAAAATTTTTGGTAATAAAAAAAATTGCGTTTGTTAATTTCTCTTTCTCTCAATGCTTATTCAAGTTTGGCACTATCTATATCATAAAGAACTGAAGTATGCATGTTTATGATCAAAGATGTCAAGGACTACACATTACAGAAGAATAACAGAGGCATGGTCGGAATGAACCGATTTCCGATTACCTACAGCACTCATCTTCAGATCGAGAAAAAATTGACGATTTCTGTGGGGTGTGTGTTCGTGCTCTCTGGGAAAAGTTTGATTAAAAAAATTTTGTTTGTTTTCATGTGGAATTTTCTCAAAATTGATTAGGGGTAGAATATATTTCGAATCAGCATCACCCGGGAAGGTTTCTTCACTTTTTAAAAAAATCTTCACAGAGGGAAGAGAGACCAATATTTTTTTTCAAATTTCTCTTTGAAAGCGTCGACTAGCGATGGATCCAACACGTGAATATTTCTCCAACCTCCCAGTCCATCTGACGCAACCAATTCTTCTTATGATGAAATCTATTTCATCGTAAAAAAAGATGTAAGTTGCTTCAATGATCAAATTATTCTTTTTTAGATCTCTCATTTTGTACACAAATTGTTACGTTATTCTGTTCGTCTGTTTTATTCTCCTTTATCTAACTTGAGCAGTTTATTATAATCCACTTCCGGCCTGCTAATCAGCTTCAATAGGATCACCGTTAACTGCATATTTCCAGAACACATTTGAAACCAGAATCGTCTAAAGAGTCCAGACTGTACTGCTATTTACCAATCGGTGGTAGCTTGGGGAAAAGTGTTGGATTCATGCCTTTCCCTAGGAGCATTTGTGCGAAGTGTACGCCAACTATCAAAGTTGGAGTTTGAACTCAGTCTGCCGATTCCATTTCCTCGACGGTTAAGCCACCTGCACTTGAATTAAAATCATAATTTCAAGCTCACTCCAAGCATATTTGTGTATAAATCGATCTGCTATTCAAGTTTGACCAAGAAACATTCATTCATTACATACCCCCTGTACAGATCAAACCGGTTTTGTTTTTGAATAAATCCAGCCATAAATTTGGCCAACAAAATACAATAATTAATCGTTTATGAATACTGTTTGGGAAAACTCTCACCGTAGAAACCCCTACATCACCTAGGTTAAGTTTGTGTAGCACAATGTCACATTAATGGAGTACCCAGGGAAGATTGAAGCCAATATAGTGATGATGGTCAATGGAACTAGTTTATTAACCACTACTCTATAATATCACACTCATGATATTTATCAGGCTTAACTTAGTTTGGCAAAAAGCAACAATTTTGGTGCACCCAGTAAGGATTGAACTCACAATAGATGTAATGGCAACCATTGTTCCATGATAACATCAAAATGATGATGTTTACGCTACGCAACTTTTTAAAAAAGGTCCTAGCTCCTGGGATAACTGATCTAGGGTAAACAGAAATTTGAACTTAAGTATATAACCTCTGAATGAACTGTAAAAATCATACTTAGTATAAAATAGAAAATAAACTGAAGTATCAAAGATATATATAAACAGAGAAATTCATTCTCGTATCGGTATACTACGGTAGATGAACCAAAGGACTAGTCGTAATTTAGATGTTGCATATCAATATTACAATATATATTTGAGGGGACAATAAAGCATAGTGAAAAAAAAAGATGTAAAACTGTTAGATATGTTTTTACCGGTAGAGCTTATAAAAACAAGACAATCAAACACTCATCCACCATTTGTTTTGGTTATGCTTAGTTGTGTTGTGGTGTAACGTATTGCTTTTGATCAGAACAATAGACAACAATGATGATCGGTTTCCACTCTCTAGAAATAGAATAAGATATCAAAGAAACATTATAAGATGAAAAAAAAAAAAAGAAGGAAATGGGGGGGGGGAGCTTTTCATTCTTTTCTTTCGTGCTCTTTCTTTGCACTGCTTACAGGGCCAAACATATTGCCAGCCTACAACAAGCGTATTGATAAAGAGGAGAAACCAGCCTTTTGGCTTTCAACAAATGCCTAAATTGAAAAAGAAAAAAAAATTAGCCGGGAAGATCACATCTTCACGCATCTTCATTTGTGTTAAGTAAATAAAAGCCTTTTACTCAAATACTAAATCTATGCTCATTGTTTTATTGACAATTTTTTTCACGATATTTTTCTCTCATGACTATCTCAAAGTTGTTCTGATATATATATATATATATATATATATATATATATATATATATATATATATATGTATACATATATATATATATGCATGTATGCATGTATGTGTGTGCCAAAATTTTTTATTTGGTTTATAAAGTAAAAATATAAACATCTCCTTTCTTCAAATCTCTCATTTATACACAAGTTGTCAAGAGGAGGTGAACACAGCAGACACCTTATTTCGTCCATCTGTTTTTAAACTCCTTTATTTTACTTGGACAATTTATCGTGACCCACTTCCGGCTTGCTAGTCCCTTCAAAGTTTCACCAGAAGCCCTGTAAACTGCACATTCCCTGTACGAGTTTCTTATTCTATCTGTTGCCTGTATCTAGCAACAAGGGGTTGGGCTTTATCAATTTGAAACCAGTGATGTCTGAAGAGCCTAGTTCCTATTGCTATTTACCCATCGCTAGTGGCTTAAGGAAAAGAGGTGTGTCCAGCAATTTGAATGAACTGTAAAAATTATACTTGATAAAGAATATTAGATCAAAAGAAGTATGAAAAATAATCAAAAAATATTTGAAATCACGAAAATCCATTTTCGTATTAGTTCACTACGGTAAATGGACCAACGGACTAGTAGTAATTCTGATATTACACGTCAATATCATTGGTAATTTCATCTGCCCTCAGCGAGCTTGACTTTAAGGGAAAATTAGGAAATGAAAAAAGATGTACAACTGCGATGTATTAAAAAAAAAATTCACAAAATATATCCATGCACAATTGTAGTTGTCGTCGTCGTCGTCATCATCATCATCATCATCATCATCATCATCATCATCATCAATCTTTCATTTTCCGTCGTTGGACCCAGACCTTCCCCAGGATCCACCACATTTCTCTATCATGGGTGTCGTGGAGCCAGTAATTTCTGAATTTGTCTTGTTCGTCTCTCCATCTTTTATTTTGTCGGCCTCGGTTTCGCCTGTGATCTCTGCGGATCTGCGTTGTGAGTCGTGATATTCATCGGTTGTCTTTCATCCTCGCAACATGACCAGCCCATTGCCATTCGAGTTTTCTAATCGATTCTATGATGTCTCAGACCCCAGTTGTCTTCCTGATATATTGTGCTGTCTTGTGATCTCTCCATGTGAGTTTGAGTATGATTCTCTCATTTGCACGCTGCATGCTTCTCAATTTGCTGATTCGTCTCTTGGTTAGCTTCCATGTTTCAGCCCCATAAGTAACTATCGGGAGGATGCATTGGTTGTATACTCTTCTTTAAAGTCCACACTATATGTCTGCACCACACAATATCTCCAAAAGTCCTCTGTATGTCCCCATTATATCCCTCAAAGTCGTCGATGAACTTTCATCAAATTTCCTGGAAATGTGGATAGCAGGCTATGGAAGAAATGAATAGATTTTGGCGTCGGTTCATGCGTGATTACCTCCCTTTGTCGTGGTTATCGGTCCACACTGATGTTCCGTTTTTAAAAACAAGGATTTGTCTGATATTTGATAGTAAATTGCTCAAAGTCACTTCCTCTAAGTTTTATGGTACTTGTAATCTTTACACAGCATGATATTTCGTTTCCGACCAAGTACAATCTCTAAATATTTGACGAAATTAATTCTGACCATGACACCAAAACGAAAATCCGGCATAATGAAAAATGACCTCAAAACTGGAATTGTTTACTCTAGTTACTTTGACTTATTTCCCATCTCCAAATAATTTGACCAATTTTCCAAGCCCAAATATTTTGACATCCTATTTGAATTACCCCCCCCCCCAATATTTTGACTTATTTTCCAACCCAAAACATTTTGACTTATTTTCCCTGCCAACCCAAAATATTTTGACTTATTTTCCCCAACTATTTTGACATATCCCCCCCCCCACCTGCAAAAAATTGACTTATTTTCAACACTCTAATATCCCCCCAACTAAAGAGAGGTCGCACGGTCTGCAATGGTTTTCAAATTCTAACTACTCGGTGAACCGTTTTATTGAAGGTGTTGTTGTTGTTTTGATGCTTTCCAGACAAGCTGAAACTTTGCCAGACCTCCGTCAAGCTTTGCATTTTAAAATAGCACCTTACAAACCCGTATATAGGTCGTGCATTTTAGTGTTCATTACATACCTCCTGTACAGTTCGCCCCAAGTTTTTTGTACGAATTGAACAAATTTGGCTAGTAAACTATAATTGATTGCATTTAAATAATATTTCAGGTAACTCTCACGCATATTGCATCACTTTGCTTACGTAAGGTTTATCGTACAGAAAGTCACACTCGTGCAGGATCGAACTCAATACATTATTTATGTTCTGTTAAACTAGCTTAGTAACCATTGGCCCATGGTGATGCCCTGATAATGATATTTGCTGAGCTTAACAAAGACTGATTGAACACACTTCTTTGTTAATGGTTTGTGAATCAAGCTTGTTAACCCTTGCTTCATGATGACACATCAATAATGATATTCGGGGCACGACTTTTTCACGGCGTTTCATCGAACAACGTTCAATCGGAAGACTTTTTATCGACACGACATTTAATCAAAACGACTTTATCGAAATGTTCGTTGATTTTTTCGTTTAAAAAAAATTTCATTAATTATAACATAAAATAGGATTGTCATAAACCCAATATTTATTTTTCAACTTTATTTTGTATATTTTTCTTGAATTTATCGACGTATACATTTTTGTTTTAACTTTGTCAGTTTTTTTGAAGAATCTTGTTCTACAAGATTTTCTAAGGGGAAGTTTTGACTTGTTTTTTTTTTCAATTTTTTTTACCGATAATACAACTAGGTTGATGATGAAATTATATTTCATTCAAGATTGGGGCTTTTTTCTCAGGTGTCAAATTCTAGGCGAATATTTTTGGTCAACCCTGTTAGGGTTCTGAAAATTTATATAAGACATGGAAATTTTATTTTTTGATCATTGATATCATTTCAATTTTAATTTTATGTAAATTACAAATTTAAAATAGTCGTTTCCATGAAATATGGTTTTGATAAAAAGTCGATTGGATGAAAAGTTGTTTCCATGAAACGTCAGATGAAATGTCATTGTATTCATTATATTTACCAAGTTTAGTTCAGTCGGGCACGAAGCTTCAATTTTGGTACCCAATGAAGATCGAACTCAGTGCAGTGAAACTATCATTCTAACCAATGCCTTACGGTGACATATGCGTCATGATATTTACAAAGCTTAGCTTGGTCTGACATAAAGTTACAAAAATGGGGCAACCACTGGAGATCGAAACCACAATCCTACCCATGGCTTTCGAGGCAGAGTCTCCAAAAATCAATCATTTACCATTCCTACATTCTATTATTTGAGAATATGTGAATCTCTAACTCCGAGTGCCGAAGACTTTTGGCTGGTACTTCGTAAACATATAGATAGTTTGCTGATCTCCTAGTCAACGAGACAAACTATCCAACGATAAATCCATGACATTCGTCATTCCTACGTCCTATGAATCACCAATTTGAGAGTCTCTAGTTATGCGTCCCAAAGACAAGATCACTGATGTAGATGTTTCAAAATCTTTACCATGTATTACTAGTAGAATAGCCGTTAGTTATCTTCATATTGGTGTCAGGATTAGGGTTGCAGAATTGGAGCATATATTGTAGATCAAAACCTCTGTCCAAGCGAATGTTTTACTAGACAAACTATCCATGGCATTCATTATCACCATCATCAGTCTTTTAACGTCCGTCTTTGGACATAAACTTTCCCCAGGATTCGCCACATTTCTCTCTCATGGGCGTCGCAGACCCAGTACTTTCTTAATTTGTCTAGTGCATCGCTCCATCTTGTATTCTGTCAGCCTCGGTTTCACATGTGATCTCAACAGATCCATGTTGTGAGTCATGATGTTGTCTGTCTTTCTTGCAACATAGCCTGCCCATTGCCATTCGAGTTTTTTTAAAAAGATTCTATGATGTCTCAGACCCCCGTTTTCTTTCTTTATATACTGTGCTGTCTTGTGGTCTCTCTATGCGAGGTTGAGCACAATTCTCTCATGCGCACGCTACACGCTTCTCAGTTTGCAGGTCTGTCTCTTGGTTGGGTTCCATACTTCAGCTCCATAAATGAATATCGGGAGAATGCATTGGTTGTATACTCTTCTTTTGAAGACCGTTAATTTCCCTGAACTTTTGTGTGGCCTAAATAGATAGGTAATTCATCACGATATCTCATTTTCTGCTGGCCAGAGTTTTGCATGTTGTGCCGGTATATATGTTGGAAGACTCTCTCATATACGTGTTGTACGTCTTGCTGTATGATAGCATCAATGGCTTTGGAGATTTCCATCGAGCGGAAATTCTTTTGAAGTCAACGAGTGCTACGATGGATGGAATTTTATATTCTGCTGCTTTCTCATTTACTTGATCTACCGAATAGAGATGGTCGAATAGGATCTCCTGGAGCCCACTTGTTCCCTAGTTTGGGTTTCATCAAGTGTCTTGGTGATTCTGTTGGTAATCATTTTGGTAAAAAATTTGTAGATGCAGTTGAGTAGGCTTATTGGCCTGTAGTTGTTGAGATCTTTTGGTTCTTTTTTTATATAACGGCATTATGATTGCAATGTTCCAATCTTCTAGGACTTTGTTTTAGGCACAAGTTGAATAAAATAATTGGTTTCCAAGTCGTGACTTTACCAGGTTTTTTTAGGCGAATCGAAGATGATGTCATTTGGTCCTAGGGTCTTTCCTTTTCTTAAAATTTATTTGATGAATAGTTTCACCTCCCACGGAGTGACTTCTGGGAAATCCTCGAACCGGTTACTAATGGCTCGTATATCTTGCATTATATATCTAACATTAACCTTTCAAATTACTGTGTGAACATACTGCTTAAGATGTGCCGTGAACAAAGCAATTGTAATTTACAAGTAATTCCCAATTTCTTCACATAACAAAAACCCTCTACTATACACACATCGTGAGTGCAGAGGTAGGATAAAAGAAAGTCGTCATTTTGAATAAAACATTATCACTAACCTATTTCATTATCTAGGCATGTATTGTTTGGAAAAACGATACAAAACACTTATCGGTAAACGTACTGACAGCGGATCTGTATTGGTCTTCTTGCCTTTCCCTCTTTTCTTCCAATTATACACGTTATCAGTGGGATATGACGTGTTTCTTTCACTGCATCCGTTATGTCCCGAATTTCGGGTTTTTTCGCAAAAGAAAGTTTCACTACTCCAAATTGCTCTGATGACGATGGTGGGTATAATCATCGTAATATCAAATCATAACATTACCTGTCTGCTAATCAAATTTTGATTACCTACAAACATGTTATTCAAAAATAAAGTCATTATATATATATATATATATATATATATATATATATATACATTGTTTAATGACAATATTTTTGTATTCTTGCATATGTATATCCATTCATACACAACTATAAATATATATATATATATATATATATATACATATATATATATATAAACGTATTGAAATAAAATAGTTATTTTGCTCATATATGTGTGGTATATTGACATAAAGGAGTCATTTGGTTTATATATAAATAAATATTTCGATTTTCACGGTATTAATGATATCTCGTGTTCATAATGTCATTTCACTGTTTAGTTTGATTTGATTTGTTATGTAAATTAATATAAATGTATATATATATATATATATATATATATATGTGTGTGTGTGTATGTGTGTGTATTCATATATATATATATGTTTGTATTTACGTATGTATATGTGTGTGTGTAAGTGTGTGTGTTTCATATTGATATGTTAGTTTCATGGTTTATGTGTGCACTACTGCTCATCTTTTGGAACCAAGCCATACAAGCAGAATTTCTGCTTGTACAAATACTCATGAGCTCTTCAATATACATACATATATATAAAAGAAAAAAATATTTGGATTTGTGAATGAAACAAATCCAACGGGTGAAATACTTTGAACACCCTCAAAAAATGAGTGCGGTGCTGAAAAATTCTCAAGTATCAGCAGATCCTTTGGAACTTCAAAATAAATTGGTTAAAGTCCTGATTGATAAAGCAGCAAATAATATAGCATTTACATGTAAAGAATATCATGTACAAAGGATATTGTCTGAAGTAGGTTCAATAGGAAATCCACCAACAATGTATAAAGTATCTACATATGAACCAGACGATATTATATTTAATAACATAGCATTAAGTGAAAAGCTAAGACTTTGAGATAGCTGGAAAAATGCAAAAGTTACCAATTATATATTGCAATCTTAAAATACACAAAAAATCCAATAAATACAGCAATCTTATAAAAAGGTAAATTCTATAGTAATTAAAACTCTGCCCGTTGAAAAAAATGGATTCTATGAATACCTGTTGAGGGATTAAATCTATTTAAACCTATGATTTTAGTTTTTTCTACTCGAACAGTCCTCATGAAGATCTTATCAAAGAATTACATAGAATGATAGACTAAATAAATATTGAAATACTAAATATATTAGGTTTACAGACTCTGAAACTTTCTGATGTAAAACAAAAAAGGCAAGACTTAATTTGCGCGCTCTACCCTTAAAGTGATTGTTAGTCGTCTCAATCGGAAGTGTTACTACTAATAGAAAATGAGATATTTTTCGGATCTTAGGTGTCCCTATGGGAATTAACCCTGCCCCCTACTGGACAAATTTGTATTTACATTGACACGAATACATACTTATGTCATATCTAACTAGAACTAGAATATAAAACAAGCTCGTTCATCTTTGGATTGTATTCGTTTTAATGATTATGTTCTCTTAATGATGGAGGAGAATTCAGAAAATCGAGTGTTAATATGTATCATAAGGATCTTGAATTAAAATGTGAACATGACAAAATGCAAGCAACATTCCTAAACTTGGATATCAAAACTGAGGACGGAAAGTTTATCTTCAAATTGTTTGATAAACGAAATAGTTTCCCGGTCCGTGTAGTGAGAATCCCTTTTAGAACGAATATTCCAGCGAATATATTCAACAGAACAATATTATCGGAATATTTGTGAATCGCAAGAGCAACTTGAAGATTTTATACCCAAAATTGTTTCGTTAGTTGTATGAATGGTCAATCGAGGAGTGAAAGTAGTAAGATTTTCAGACAATTTAATAAAGCCATGATTAGACATCCTGATCCCTTTAAAACATATCAGCTAGACTATACAGAATGAAAACGAAAATGAAAGATAATGTCAACGAAAGTATAAAATAGAATAAATGTATAGTGTATATCAACATAAATAGAATTGTATTAGAGGAATTAGGTAACCAAAAGAGATGAATCCAGTCTTTGTCAGTTTGAATGATCATTGTATTGACTGGAACCAGGGAAAGGGGAAAACATTTGGATTTAGTCCATTTGTCTTAGTTTAGCAGAGTGGGAGATCAAATGCGGAATGCCTTGTAACAAACTGTTAAAATATAGAAACGGAATCGCCCAATGAGGTGTTACTACTTGCAAGAAAGTGGTTCCGTTCCAACCACGGATATAAGAATACTTTATTTGATAATTAAAAAACATTTAGATGAACTAAATGAGATAGATGAACTAAATGAAGAGAGCAAGAAAGTCGGCCTACACATGAACTTCAGCAAGACGAAGATCATGTGCAACAACCACATCGGGGATAAAAACACTAAGATCAAAATCGAGGACACACAACTGGAAGAAGTAGACCACTACATCTACCTAGGACAACGAATCTCCTTGACACTCTCAAAAGAAGAAGAAATCAAGCAAAGAATCACACTAGGATGGCAAGACTTTGGCAGAGCTAGCTCAACCTTCAAAAATAATAAGATCCCATTCATCCTAAGAAGAAGGGTGTATAACCAATGCATCCTCCCAATAGTCACTTATGGAGCTGAAACATGGAACCTAACCAAGAGACAGACCCGTAAATTGAGAACCATGCAACGTGCACATGAAAGAATAATGCTGAGCCTCACATGGAGAGACCACAAGACAGCATAGTACATCCGAGAAAAGACAAGAATTAGGGACATCATAGAATCCATTAAAAATCTCAAATGGCGGTAGGCTACCCATGTTGCAAGAATGGCAGACAATCGATGGACATCGCGACTCACAACATGGATCCCCCGAGACTACATGCGCAACCGTGGCCGGCAAAATAAAAGATGGAGAGACGAGCTAGACAAGTTTACGGAGTACTGGCTCCGTGACGCCCATGATAGGGAAGTGTGGCAAATCCTGGGGAAGGTCTGTGTCCAACGACGGACGTTAAAAGACTGATGATGATGATGATGATGATGATGATGATGATATACGACGTGGAAAAATTACATTTAAAGTTAGTGGAAAATAATTGTCAAACTCCTCCGTTGGAAAAGTTGGTAGAAAACAGACTTGAAGTAGTTTTTTCTGTGTTATTAATATTCTCAAAGATGATATCATAAGTTGGTTTGCATGCAGTCTGAGATTAAAACCAACACGACGGATTTAATATTCACAGTGGCGAACATTCAATAGAAATGACAGGAAGGGTGAATCACGTCTGTTTTTATATTTACTGATCCCTCATCGTTAAAAACGTTTTTAGGGTTACCTATGTAAGTAAGCGTTGCTTTAAAAAATAGACATGTAGTATAAAATATTATCAATATACAATACACATTAAACTTTATATAAAATGATAAACTACATGTATGGCATGAATTATATGAGGGAGGTGGTGATCATTCAACACTGCTGGATGCCATGTTTATATAATTGTATCGTTTTTAAAATCCCTAGAACAGTTACATGGTCAAGAACTGATGATCTTAAACAAGAGACACTTTATACATTGTTCAATAATAACAAAATATAGGAAAAACGGAAACGCTTTGGTAGATTACATAAATTGCATTGACAGATATTAGGAAAAAAATCTATTGAAAAAGTTTTTTAATGATTGGTGTTTCAAGCTGTAAAGCTTTCGAGACAACACATACGTGTTTGTTTGTGCTAAATAATACAAAATTTGTTATGAAATACAGTAAATGTACCATGACGTCATTAAGTGTCTTGAAATCCTGTCCCCAATTTAGCAGCAAACAGGAATAAACCAAGAAGAACAAATAAACACGCCCTTATACTGTATAAAAACAGTTTGACTTGGTCAACAAAACCAGTTTAACTTTGGCAACCAAACGGAAAAATAGCAAAAAGAGGAACGGAAATCAATGAGAATTTCAGCATCGCCAATCGCTTTTCCTGTGTGACTCCAAAAGATGGAGATGAAAAACGTATTCTTTTGTGTTTTGGCTATCATTTCTATTGTCATAGGCCATGACTTCGCTCAAATTGACCCAAAGGTGAGAACAGATATCATTTTTTCATTTCTTCATTTTCGTCTTGGCTATCTGAATTTTCTTTTATAATTCTTTTGGCCTCGAGCAGTATCTTTTTTTCAGCAGAACACAATTTGAGATCGTTGTATGTGACAAGGGTACAACAGCGACAATATAAAAATTTACAATTCCAAATATAGAATTTCAAAACAGGCAAAAACATCCGGGAAATTGGCACAACACAAACTTCCTATTCGTATGTACCGCACCATGATAAGCTTCTCGTCAGTAATGATAGGATTTTGCTGAGTTCTGAGCAAACCCTTTCTACTTGAGAGATAGATGCAACACCCTCTTCCTTTACCCCCATTTGGCCATTAGTCGAACTAAACCAGGATCAGTAAACAAAAACAAGGTTCCAAATACAGAATCCCAATACAGAAAAGCAGTTCCTTCTTATGTGGAATATTGACGCAACACAATCTTCCTATCATTATTTTACTCCGTTTGGCCTGGGTCCATAGTAAACAAAACTGGGCAACAAGTTTCAAAAAGACAGGATTTCAAATGTTGAGTTTCAAAATAAAAAGGCCTCTCGCTTGTGGAAGATTGACGCTCAATCTTCCTATTTCTTTTAAAGTTATTCTAAGAACTAAGTGTATGAGCAGTAAATGACTTTCATGGTCACTGCCTGAAATTGAAACCGTACCACTGGATTGAAATACTCGTGTTTCTCGCTACATCCCCATCTCTTGAGTAACTTATTTTCTTTATTTTCATTTGTCGACAGAGATTTCTATTCAAATATGGATACCTTGAGGAAGAGAGTGTAAACCCGACCCCTGAGGAATGGCAGGCAGCAATTTCGTAAGTAGGTTTCTCTTTTCCTACCCTCCACAGATCCTTCCTCTGGTCAAAGATGATAGATTCCAAGAGTCGCTCGACAGAAAACAAAATGGCATGACGATTCAGACAGGATCTGGAGATATTGGCACCGCGACGCCCGTGATAAAGAGGATCTGGCGAATCTTGGGGAAGATCTATGTCCAACGACGGACGTTGAAATGATGATAATGATGAAAGTAACTGACATCCCTATGTTAACCAATGATTAACCATAATGTCCCCCCAAAGTTTATTCACTTATTCTAGCATCAAGTGATAAACAGTTTTTGTTTATTATCAAATTTACTTGTTTACTGATGATACTCTCTCTCTCTCTCTCTCTCTCTCTCTCTCTCTCTCTCTCTCTCTCTCTTTCTCTCTCTCTCTCACGCTCATACAAATGTTTCTAATTATTTACAACCGTGGCATCAATTTAATGAAAAAAAGAATAAAACTTACCCCCTAGAACTTAGAACCTTTAGTTAATCCTTAACTTTTTCTATCTGTTGCTTATTACCAACATGACCAAATTCATCAACGGTTGTTTGAAAATTATGTATTCCAAAGGGATTCCAATTCATATCAAATAATTTTGATTATATTGTCTAATAGTTTTCTGTGAAAACTACAATGTTCATTTGAACTAGAAAAAATTACATGTGATTTTTTGACATTTTATCCGAAATAGTTAAAATCAAACCAAGATCTGATGACAATTGGGAAAAAATAACGCAGTGCGTCTCATCCAATGAAAAATCGTAAGGACCGTAATGTGTACTATGTATAATTCTGTGGCACAAATGTTTGTTTTTTTTTTAATTTTCAATTGAATTGTTTTCGAAGTTAATTCGTATTTATTTGAGAAAAGAAAATGAAATAAATAATTAAGAGAAAAGAAGAAATCCGTACGATTACTGTCTTAAAGTTAGAAATTCAGTTTCATCCACAAATTATTCTGACAAGTATCCTTAACGTTTTTGTTGTGAAAACCACGTTTTGACTCTAGTATTTTCTGGACTTCTTAGTATTTGAAATTCTGTAATCAAATATTATCATTATCTGACTAAAACTTGTTCTCATTGCAGACATACAAAAGAACGATATCTGAAAACGGTCAGAGAAATCATTGCAATCAAAGAATAATGATGTGGTTACTAGTCCGAATGATTCTTAAAATCATGACAATGCTTCTGATAACTGTAGGATTGATGGAAAACGTATAGTGACATGTTTCTCATCAACAGAAGGATTAAAACATGAGTCCAAATAATTCATAATATTTCAGACTTTCAAGAAAGCTGGAGAGTATATCTGCCGAAACTTTGTCGCAAATTTCCCGTCAATTTCGAAAATCCTGAATACTGTAAAAAAAAAAAAAAAAGACAAGACAAAACATTGAGAGGTTTTATTAACAATACTCGGTATTTGGTCAGGGATCCTTGTCCAGCATGACCAGGATTTGCCTAGTGACCAAGCAAATTCTGTCCTGATGTCCTCGTGATATCAGTCGCCGCACTCTGTCTGCACCATCGCATTCAAAGCCCCTAAAACTCAACCATAAGTTATTCGACCTTGTGTCATACTTGCAGTGTTGGGGAAGCAAATGCATCGACAAAGCCTTTTGACTCAGATCAAAGTGTAGTATCCTTTTGCAGTAAATACTCTCGTAACTTTGCGCCTGAGCAATACAGTGACCAATGATGGCTTAGTGAAGCTCAGTATTGCTAAGCACAAGAGACTTAGGATTTGTCCTCGAAAATAACGTTGCTCAATCTCGCGGGGATCAGTAAGCCACAAAATTGCAAGGGTTGGGCTTGCCCTGACACCTTCACAGTTGTAGGGACTGAAGCAAATTTTTAAGCTTTCCGTATGGGATATATTACACATTAAAGCAGCCTTGTGTCACATCTTGCTCTCATAGGGAAGTGAATGAATACAAATCAATGTAATATCTGTTTTAATCAGTTTAGTATTTGATTCGTCCACAATGTGAAGACTTCTATAGTAAGCAAATTGGCACTAAAATAGTAGACTAGTCCGTAACCCCAAACACCAACCCTAAATATTCGAGTTTTGTAATGTTAGAAATGTATTAATTAGTTCTTACTTAAGCGCAGGGTTCTCAACCTTAAAACATATCTAATTGCATTATTTCTTCTTTGAAATTGTTTTCTTTTACATAATAACTGTGAGATATAGAGCTGAAAACAAAAACCACGCTGTGGCCGAGAACCACAGCTCCATCGAGAGCACTGATAGAGGCTGGTTGAACATACGATATAGTAGCACGCCAAATAATATCACTGGAGAAAAGACTTTTGTTTCCACGTTTTTCTGTTTCCAGAGAATTTCAAAGTTTTCACCAACTTGCAACGACTGGCGTATTGGATAGACCAACCATTCAAAAAATGGATTCACCGAGATGTGGGGTTGAAGATATCATCAAACAAAACCGACGTGTGGCCGACTACAAAGTATGTAAGTAAATTATTTAAAGTACATTTAAGTGGTTAGAAGTACGATCATTACTGTATTTGTCATTCAGACCAAATTGTTGAAAGACGGGTTTGGTCCTCATTGGGTGCTCAATTACGCTGGATCTGTCAGACGAAGCAAACCTTAATAAATAACTGTATATACGTGTGTGTGAAAGCACCCACCGTGATACAAGGCGTAGCAAACACATCCTGACACGAAAGAGTTCCATCAGGACCAGATAGATAAATACATACGAAGAGAATGAGATTGGTATCTATATATTTACAAATAAATAGATATGAGCAGCCTTTAAGACATTGGTGAATAGATAGATATAAGCAGAATGGGATGGCACGTTCTTAATGCATGCAATACCTATTTAGATGATATAAACATCTGTGAAATTGTCCCTTGCTTGGTTAGCAAAAGAGTCATTGTAGTAGGGTAACTAGGCAGGATCAAATTCAATACTGTGGAAAAACAAGCTTGGTAAACATACCAACGTATGTAATTTTATACAAATACACAATTATTTCAGCCCATAAGCAAGCCATATCTCTCTTTCTGTTGATATCAATCTCAGTCCGTTCATATTTACCCGTCTATCTCAGCCCGTTCACATCTTTGCATTACACAATCTTTCTACACCTTCATTTGTCCTTTTGCCGCAGTGAAATGATCTTAATCGAGATAGAAAAAAACCTTTCAAGCCAGGTAAACTATTCCATGCGTGAAATTGACGTCTTGATCTTTCTACTGCCGGAAGGCCTTGCATCAGTCTAATCCATACTCAAGTTGTTATTTCTTTTAGCGAAGTTCAAAAGAGGTGTATGTGTTTGGTGGTGTCTGTTCGTCTGTCCACACGATATCTCCGAAAGTACTGAATGGATATCAATGAAATTTTGTGAAAGGATGGGAAATGAGTTCGGAAAGAGGTGGTAAAATTGTAGGCTGATTGAACTGATTGAAATTTTAAGCGGATTCAATCACAATTATCTCTTCTTCGTCGTAGGGATATGTTCAAACCACATGATATCACCGAAGTTTTATGTCTGTCCATACTATATCTCCGGAAATACTGAATGGATTTGTGGGTAATGGGGTAAAAAAAAAAAGATGGGAAAACGTTTGATTGGATTAATCAGATATAAATCAAAACCCCGTGATATTTTCTTCCAGTCCACAAGATATCTCCAAAAGTTATCGATGAATTTCAATCAGATTTTGTGGAAGGATGGACAACAGAAGAACAGGTTTAATTTTTGAGCGAATCCACTGCTACGTCGTAATTAAATGTCTAAACGGAATATCGTCGAAATTCATGTCCGTCTACATGATATCCCCGAAAGTACCGAATGGATTTTAATGAAATTTTATGGATGGATGGGTAATGGAACAAAAAAAAAAAAAAAAAAAAAAGAAAGAAAAAAAGAGTGGTCAAGTCTTAGGGCGGATCCAGGAATGTTTTTGGTTCAGAGATATTTGTTCCACTTCTTTCAATTGCATTCATGAATACGCTTATGTTTGTTCAAACGATATCTCCAAAAGTTCTCAATGAATTTCCTTGACAATTTGTATAGGCATAGGCAATTGGCAACGGGAGAACCAATCACATTTGGGGACGAATCCAGGCACAATTACCTTCTCTACGTTGTACTTTTATGTCCAAAATTCAATGTTTGCGCACGCGATATCTCCAAAAGTTCTCAATGAACTGCAATGATATTTAGCGGATGCGTGGGCAATAGGCAAGGGAGATACTGGTTCATTTTCGGGGAGCTCCATACTCAGTTGCCCCCCCCATGGAGTTGGCAATGGTATTCGCTCTCCGACTACTGTCTAGTTTCTATTTCTTGTTTCTTTATTGCTTTAGTCGGAAAATGGTCGAAAAATTTAATCACTTGGAGAATTAACAAATTCAGTACAAAGTCTGGATTGGGCCAAGCCGAGCAAACGTAAGTAAACCAATTTTTTCCCCCTTTTAGTTTTCTTCATTTTTCTCTGTTGGACGTCTTTAGATTGATAGTTAGCTAGCTCATCCTGTAGGTCATTACTAAAGTAATGAGTTGAATCCACATTCCAAGTTTAGTAAATGTCCAGACTCCTGCTGTCCAGTGATGGTTAGAAAGCTAATCACGCAGACCTTTGTTATTGTAATGAGCTTGATCTTCTATGGGTGCTTACTCACCACAGTAGCCTTGTGTCATACTAAGAAAAGTGTAGTAAACATTCTCCATTATTCTTGTTATCGACTAGTCTCAGCTAAGCCTAATAAATATATGGATTGGACGCTTACCATAGAGCAATTCCAAGTTATCTAATCATACATACCCTTAGTAAAGGGGATTTGACCCTTAATAACTGACTCCACTACTTCGACCTTATTAAACAAAGCTTTGTGAATACCAGAGCACCGACCGTAGAGCAATGGTAAAAAAGCTAATCTTGTAGGCCATTGTTAGTCATATGGGTTTAAATATCACAAGATTACCTACTTTTTTGGGCCAATCGGTTGCTGCCCAAAAGTAACAGCTAGAAAACCGGTCTTGCAGATCAGGACCAGCGTAGTGAGTTTGATCTCTGGGCTCCTACCATAGAGCAATGACAAGGAAATTAATCGCCTACTCGACAGTGCAGTAAGTTCGATTCCCATTAGGTGCACTAAGCTTGATAGATATTTAAAAGTTCCTACTGTAGAGCGATAACTAACAAATTAGTCTTAATACCCTTTTGCCAAAGTATTAAGTTTGATTCCCAATGGCTGCATTAAGCTTCATAATTTTAAAGCCCCAGTTTTAGCGCTTTGTCAAACAAGAGGATTCACCAGTCCAGTGAGTTCCATTTTCTATGGGTGCTCTAAAATTGTGGCTTTGTACCACACATAACTCTGGGGAGATGAAGATAGGTGCTTGCTGTAGAGCGATGGCTGGTAGTTTCGTCGTACAGACAATTAGGGATATTTTTCTTTTATCCATGTTGATTGACCCACTGTTTTGAAAATCTAAGTTTTTATAATATATATAGATAAGCTCTGCATATTGAATATCTATGTTTGCTACCTGGCTATAACAAAGTTGAGCATTGCTTTTTCCGGGATACTTTCAAATGGGTGACTTCAACATCGAACATGTGTTCTAAGAATGAAAAAAAAGGACAGCAGAAATCTGAAAAAGAATTTTCTTCCTTTCTATCTCCAGGCGTGCTATGAGTCGTAGCTTCGATCGTTGGTCTGAGGTGAGCCCATTGGTCTTTCGAGAGACAAGAGGCAAATCTGATATCATCATTTCATTCGATAAAAAAGACGATAATGACGGATACCCGTTTAATCGTAAGTAAAATAATGGCCCTAGACTATTTGTACACTGATCCTGGCTTTCTCTATCTCTTTATTCTTCTTTTCTTTATAGGTTTTCTGAAATATCTTTTAACCACTTTGCCTTTTTCATCTAGTCTGACATCTTTGTTAATAAACTTCTCTCCCCCTCTTCCCCTCTCTCTCTCTCTCTCTCTCTCTCTCTCTCTTATATACACACTCTCTCCATCTTCTTGTGTTTTCACTGGTTTGTCTTTGACTTTTTAATTCATTCACTCTTATTTCTGCATAAACTTTCTCTCTCTCTCTCTCTCTCCCTCTTTACCCTCTCACTCACTCACAAACACACACACTCTCTCCTCTTCTTGTCTTCTCACTGGTTTCCCTGGGACTTTTTCATTTATTCACTCATATTTTTACCTAAACTTTCTCTCTTTCTCTCTCCCCTCTCTCTCTTCTTTTTCTTCACGACCACCTCCACCACCAAATTCTGTTTGCGACTCTCACATTCCGCTCGATTCTTCAGATCCTTTGGCGGGAATGTTATCCTACTCGTCTCACACTTCAAAAGGTGACATGCACTTTAACGATGAGGTAAACTGGGTTATTGGAAATTACGATGGATACGATCTGGAGACAGTAGCCACTCATGAAATCGGCCACGTCCTCGGCCTCAGCTTTTCCAGTAATCCATCAGCATCGATGTACCCTTACTATCAGAAGAAACCGGATAATTTTAAACTGCATCCGGATGATATTGCAAGAATTCAGGCAATTTACGGTAAGTGGAAATTTTCTCTTCAAAAACAACTAAATCCAACCAAATGATGAACCTGAAATAAATAACCATATTGTATTTTACAAATGGCGACCGTCTGTATTCCATGTTAGATACCGATCTCATTTGAAGTCCTTATAAGGCTTCGAAGTTTTATCTTATGAAAACCCACCAAAAGGGGAAAAGAGTGACTGCCTTGAGTCACTTTTGGTTTGCGTTATTGAACGTAGTAATCGATCTCCCCCTCACGAGATCCTGAGCTGCTTACTGCAAGTATTACAAGACAATAACCATCTCGGTACAAGTCTCAGAGTTGTTTGACTTCAGTAATTGTACGAGTACTGGTATATCCGATGGGATTTGGTCGAAATTTCTCTCTGATTAAGTTCAGACATGTAAGCCAATTATGAGTTGTACAGTCATTATAGCTACTACTGAAGCTGATAAACACATTGCGATTATCATTATTTTAATGATCTTATTAAACAGTAGTTTATGCTAAGGTCAACTTAGTTCCCGGACTTACGATAATATTTCATCTAAGGAAGTTGAATAACTTCAAAGTAGGAAGTGTATCATTTCAAGATAATATCGATCCATGTCGTATTAACATCATGCTATCGGGTTGTCTGGGTAGAAATTCAAATTCGGACTGAGAATCCGTGCTTTCACACAAATTTAGCACAGTTGGAAGAGGTATATATATCCACCGGTGTCTGCCTGTACAATGGGACGATATCAGCAAATTTCAAAGGAATGCTGTGGATATATGTGATGGTGCTAGGAAAGAATTGATTGAATTTTGGTGCTGATCTAGAAATTCTTTCTATAGTTACCTCCCTTGCATCGTAGCAAAATTTTTACACAATACTCCCAACGTTCTCAATAAGTTTCAATGAAAGTTACAGGAAGGGTAAGCCATCGGGTTAAGATGAATTGGTAACATTTCGGGTCGGACAAAGAATTCTTCTTTCCTAATAGAGAGATTTTTTTTTTTTCACTTTCTATGTATTCACTCATGTTTCTCCACGCAATATCTCCTAAGGTTCTCAATCAATCATAATAAAATTTTGTGAAAAGATGTGTGCGTGTGTATGAGAGATGTGTGTGTATATAACTGTGTGTGTGCGCACGCACCTATCTATATCTAGGTGTGCGCGCTGAACATCTATGAAAGCATTTCACAACGGTCGTAAACCTGCGGATGGATGAGGACTATCCTAGACAAGCAAAATATTTTATCATTCAGAGCACTAAACAGCAGTATCATTTTGTTGTGAACTTATAAAACTTATTCTCTTTTTTTGAACGATTCTTTCGTTTCTTTTTCTTTTATGTTGTGCTTAAAGGTAAGAAGCACACCCAAGTCACACCCAGAAGCACCAAACCAACAACAATCACAAACACAATGCCAAAATGGCCCAAAGTATTCACTTGGAAAATCAACAAATATAGTAAAACATCTCGATTATCTCATTCCGAACAGAAGTAAGTAATCAATGCTTTATAACTATTTTTCGTTTAACTTCTGAGTTAAGTGTTAGCCGTCAGCCGTAGAGCAATGGTTAGCAAGCTCGTCCCATCGATTATTATTGCAATGAGTTAAATCCATACGCTATTTGGATCTTTCGTCAGGCTAAGTTAGAAAGTTTATCCAACAGACCAGTGTTATTTCAGTGACTTTGATCTACACTTAATGCTCCTTCAAAGTAGCCTAGTGTCAAAACTTGAATAAATGATCTTTTCATGGTCTCCATTATTTTGACAACCAGTTAGACTCAGCTAACCTTAATATCTATATGTATTAGATGCTTGTCATAGAACAAAGGCTAGCAAACTAATCTCGTCGATCCTTCTTAGTGAAATGACTTTGGTCATCAGTGAGTGACTGACTATAGCAGCCATGTGTCAAACTAAGCTAAGTTTTGTAAATACCAATGCACCAATCGTAGAGCAATGTTCGAATAGCTAAACTCTCAAGCGATTATTAAGAAAGTGAGTTTGATCCAAACTTGGTGACCTACTTTCAGGGCCTACTGGTTGCCTGTTGGTTAAAAACCTGTGTAGAGTAGTGTGTTTGATCTAACAGCGATGGTCGAAAAAAATTGTCTATCACCAATTCGTCTGTGTAGTGAGCTCGATTCCAACTTGGAGCACTAAGCTTAAAATATATGTTCTTTCAAAGTTCCTGCCGTAAAACCATGATTAATTAGATGATTCACGAGTGCGATCAGTTCTCACTGAGTTCCCCAATATAGAAGACCTGACGTTTTCTGGAAAGCATTGATTAGTACGCTCGCCTTACGACAATTTTTCGTACGTCTTTGATCCATGTTTGGTGACACACTGTTTTGTCGATGAGTCATATAAGCCAATGGACAATATTTTATATCTGAGTTTGCTACTTAGCCATTACAAAATTAAATATCACTGGTCCGGGCCATTTTCAAACGGGTGACTGTTGTATATTTATTTTTTTGTCCCATCTAACGTGTGTTTCAGGAATGATGAACAGACTGCATGATCAAAAAAATTAAGTTTTCTTTTTCTTTTAGAGTTGCTATAAGACGAGGCTTTCACCGATGGTCCGAAGTTGCCCAATTGATCTTCATAGAAGCAAAAAGCAAAGCAGACATCAACATTTCATTTGACAATGAAGAAGAGCTTATAGGTAGATTGAAAGAATTGCCGAATACAATCTTTTATATAGAATGTTATTCTTTCTTTGGGTCTTTCACACATCTTCTCACCTTTCTTTGTGGATCAATCTCTACTTCTTATTTTATTTTCCTTCTCTTCGTAATTTCTCAGAAGAGTCTTTTTCTTTTTTCCCCTTTTGTCTTGTTTCTATATTCTCACATATTTCTACATGAGATCATGTCCTCTAATCTCCTGCGCTCTTCTTCTTTCTGCTCTACCAAAGTTTGTTTCCAATTTTCACCTTTTACTTCATTCGTTTCATCATTCAGGTGGAATATTTGCCTACACCACTCACCTCCCTAAGACTGACATTCACTTTAGCGATAAGGTAAACTGGGTTATTGGAAATCACAATGGGGTTGATCTGGAGACAGTCGCAGCTCACGAAATCGGCCACGCCCTCGGCCTTGACCACTCGGATAATCCGTTTGCGCTGATGTATCCTTACATCCAAAGGGAACCGGTTAATTTTAAACTGCACACAGAAGATATTGACAGAATTCAGGCAATTTACGGTAAGTGTGATTCTTTTCCTTCAAACAACAACAAATGAGTTCAGACATTAGGAGGATTATTGTTGTAAATTAACTAACTCACCGATTCTACTGAAGCATTAAAGAATTTTTGCTACCTATTGGGACTATGTTATTACTTAGATATTTACTAAATTCAGCTCAATCTGACACAAGGTTACAGTAGGGGAGCACCTAGTTGCAATCAAAACAAATGATGGTCTGCAAAACTAGCTTACTGAACACTTTTCAGGGAAAAAGATATATATATATATATATATATATATATATATATATATATATATATATATATATATATATATATATATATATATATATATATATATACCGAAACATGTCTAGACCATCAATGAAAAAATATACGTATAAATAAACCTAACTTCCATACACTTTCACTCCTGAGTCTGTTTCACTCCCTATTGTCCAAATCATATATATATAAGGATTTCTCTTAACCTTACAGACCCGCTGATGGCTGATAAGGTCTATACTGGATTAGGATTTTATTTATCGTTCGTGGTACTTAACCACGGCATGATAGACCAACGGAACTTGTTCTATTTCTCTTAAATGTTTCCCTTGCTTCATTCACAGGTGTTCGCGATGCAGGTAGGGAGATTACCAAGATAACACCAGAAAGCACCACGCCACGAAATGGAAAAGAAAAGGCGACAGGAAAAGATCACGCCGTTTTGCGACTCCAAAAACAACTTCCTTTGTTTTTATGAATGAAAACTTTCCATTCAAAAACTTATGATGTTGTCATTTTTTTCATTCTAAATTTTATTCACGGTATTTCTTTTTTTTTATTAGCTACCAACTTTTTCTATATCCTAAAATAATCTGTATATGCAACAATATCGTAAACCATTTTTCCTTATGTCAGATGCCAAAAAAGATTATCACAATTTTTACAAAATATCTTGATACGCAAAACTTATATTTGATGTTGATATTTATTTCCAGCCAATAAAATTTGCAAAAACTTTGCATTTAGAAATTTTCAAAGCAGTTTTTGATTTTTTGTTTAATTCAAAAAAAATATTACTAAGAATAAAAATCCTTACATATCCGACGAATCTAACAACCAAACGCTCTTTCCTCAGTCTTGTAAGCCACTACAGTGCAAGTAATGCATAATGTGCGTGGTCCCCTCAATTGTCTTTTGGAAAAAATAAATAATAAATATCCCCAGAACCATTAAATTCTGTAAACCATGCAACAAAAGGAATAGTTTATGTTGCAACCACCTACAGTACATCAGCATCTTCACTAGTTCTACTACCAAAGAGAGTTTCTATGTATATAACATAGCACGAAGTGTTGTAGCAAAAACATTATATACCTTCAAAGATCTAATAGATGCCATTTACAATACTTAGGCAAGTCTGAGTGGTAATTTAACATAAAATTTATCAACTGCAGACACAGAATAGAATTACAGAACAATCCCAGTCCACTTTCCATAGAACTGCACTTTCGTTCATCCGTTCACAATTTCACCACAGACGCTAGCTTTTCTGTCATTGAAAAAATAGAAAAATATATTGTATCTATACATATATTGTATCTATACATATATATATTATATCTATACATATACATATATTGTATCTATACATATACATATATTGTATATATATATATATATATATATATATATATATATATATATATATATATATATATATATATATATATATATATATATATATATATCTCTTATATATATATTTTATCGTTTCCAGTTTCAGAATAAGATCAAATTCAGCATCAATTACATCCGTACAGAGAGAGGCTAACAACTAGTTGAAGGGAAATAATCCTCATATCAGAGTTGTTTCCCTTAAAAAGATTTTCCCCAGGCTTTTTCCTTTCTTGAATACGTAATTTTTTCTATTAACCTTTACTTAGTTCATGGAAACTAACCAAGGGACTGACTCGCAAACTAAGAACCATGCAACGTGCACCAGAGAGAATCATGCTCAAACTTACATAGAGATCACAAGACAGCAAAATCTATCAGGGGGAAAACAGGAGTCCGAGACATCACAGAATCGATAGGCAACTCAAATGGCAATAGGCTGGCCATGTCACAAGAATGGCAGACAACTGATGGACAACTCGCGACATAAATCCCTAGAGATCACAAGCGCAACTGAGGCAGGCAGAGTATCAGATGGAGAGACGAGCTAGACAAATTCAGAAAGTACTGGTTCCGCAATGCCCATGATAGAGAAGTGTGGCAAATCCTGGGGAAGGTCTATGTCCAACGATGGACTTTAAAAGACTGATGATGATGATGATGATTATGATGAGTTCAGCATAGAGTTAAAATATTGGAGCCAAGAGATTATTCTTGATATCCTGAATGAGTATGAAATATTTCTGGGAGATTTGACAAACAGACATCACTTCAACATTATATCTACAATCCCCCCCCATCCGTTTTTTAGAGATGATTCCATTTACAATTTAATTGTATGCTAAATTTGTCCCTTAGTATCCAGCAGCATCCATGCTTATTTTAGAATTTTTGGACATTTTTAGTGTTTACCACCCAACAAAAAGCCTGAGGAGTAATTTATTCATTGATCATCCCATTTATAAAAAATTTTTTCAATTTATCACCCCCAGTGCAACATTCTGTTCTAAGATATTGGTCATGTCACTATTTCAAGGCCTGCTGTTTTACCTTTCAGCTGAAACTTTGAGAGGAAAAGTTGTAAATATCCAATGAATCTATTGAGAATGCAGGTAAAAAAGGGGAAAACATCTTGGCTAACTGTAAAGCGAATTTCCTGATATTATCTAAGAACTTAGTATAATCAGGAATCTGCTTCTTTTGACTTAGTTTGACTGAATTGACCAAGGATACCTAATTATCTCCCTTGTTCTGTGAAGTTTAGAGACACTATATCTAATTTTCAGCTGAGGTGTATTATGAGGGTTATTTGGTACTCATTTTTATTAATTAGAATTTGTTGAAAACATTTTAGAAAAATCAAGAACAAAAAATTACACAATATTCATAGCCCCCCCTGGGTTATATTTTGAGGGTTAGTTATTGCATTTATTTGCTATTGATATCTATGATAAAAGCAAAAACAAAAAAAGTTTTTTTCAAAAAATGTTACTTTTCTCCATCTAAGATCTGTGGAGAAAAAACTACTCACTAAAAACATTTATAATTTTGATATGTTGTGAGTATAATTCCAGGGAATATTCAGGATGAATTTAGACGTTTTATGTTAATTAGTAGGGGGGGGCTATTTGGCACTTTCAATTATTTTAATGATTTGCTTCTACACTATTTCTATTTCATTTTTGAGTTTTATTTCCAAACTGGATGAATTGTAGTTCACCTAGTGCATTTCTTCTAATATCATACGATGACAGCAGGCCTCAGATTGGGAACCACTGCATTAAATATTGGAAAGGTAGCCCAAAGGAGCCTAGCCTACTCCAACCCCCAAAGTCAAAGGAAGGTGTGAGATGAGATTTTAAATCACCTGGGCCTTCAGAAGCTCTGAAATAATAGTTCACCTCCGAAAGGACTGTCCACTCAACAAGCTCATGTATTTTTGTAAGATCTGACAACAAACCTTCAATAATACTTTCTTGAACCCTCGGGGTTTGTGGCCTCTAGGTTGGGAACCATTTGATTAAATGTGGCACAGAGGAAATATTCAGCGAGGCAAGTCCTCCTGACCCCCAAATCTTTAGCAACATCCATAGGTGAGAATACAAGTACAATCTAATTGCTCTTTTTTTAGGTAGAGTACCAAATAACGCAAAAAGAGGGCTATTTGGAATTGGTTTTTGTCAGCCATTTTTTAAATGTGAAGTTTCTTCAATCTTTTTCATAACATTATTGGAGAGCCTTAGGTAGTGATACAATTTGACGTGTAAATATTTGAATTCCAATCATAACTTTGCAGAAAAATGAAAAAAAAAAACCCCTAAAAAGTGCCAAATGACCATGCAGTATGGTATAGATAGATAGATAGATAGATAGATAGATAGATAATCAACAGACAGAGATAGATAGATAGATAGATAATCAACAGAGATAGATAGATAGATAGATACATAGATAGATACATAGATACATAGATAGATAGATACATAGATAGATAGATGGATATGAACAATATAGATGAATAGATAGATAGATAGATATGAACAGTATAGATAAATAGATAGATAGATAGATGGATAGATGGATAGATATGAACAGTATAGATAGATAGATAGATAGATAGATGCATACATACATACACACATACATACATACATACATACATACATACATACATACATACATACATACATACATTCAATTTCTGGTTTGGAAGAAATTGCAATAAAATAAGTAATACCAATGCATAGCAACAAAATTTATAGTAATTAGATGAGTGATATTTTTTATGGAATATGTAATAAGTAATTGATTTATCTATTTTTTAGTAATAGAATGAGTGATACAATAAAATGATTTATTGAAATAAAATGATATTTTTATTCTGAAAATACATTTGTATTATTTTTTATTGTCAATATCTACTTCATTAAATATTATTTTATTATTATGAATTAAATAAATTATCATATTTCTTATTTGATTACAAAAATTCAAATTAAGATATCACTTATTTTATTTTTCAAAATTTTCCAATACTTTTTCTTAACCAGAAAACCAGTTTTGACATTTTTCATAAAGCAAAGCAAATTAGGTTTGAATAATTGTCATCAATTAGATTGAAGTTTCACTTATATTATCAAAAATATTTAATTTTTATTAAAATAAATTTAATCATAATATTATGCTCTTTTTTATACTTATTTTATTATAATAAATCAAATCAAAATAAAACTTATTTTTGTACCATAGATAAGATTAAATATCACTAATTTTAGTTACAATAAATTAAATTGAATATCAATAACATTATGACTGTAAGTTGAATTAGGTTTCACTCATTTTATAAGTATGAATTGGATTTAATTTACATTTTTTAATTTCCAGAAAATAAATTGAAAATTACTGATCTAGCTATTACAAATCAAATGATATATTATTTCATGATTATAAATCAAGTTAAAAATCATATATTTTAGTCACTATAAATTAAATCATATATTTCTTTTATGACAATAGATTAGATTTAATAGCACTTATTTCATTACTTTAAATAGAATTAAATATCATTCATTTTATTACTATAAATTAAATCAAATATCGATTATTTTATAACTATGAATTATCACTTTATATTGATATGAATTTAATTGAAATATAACTTATATCATTCTTTTTTTATTCCTTGGCTCTTTCTAGCCAAGAACTAAATTCATTTTTTGCTTACAACCACACAATTATGGTTTTATTCATTTTTTTGTTAATGCAAAAATATTTCAAAATTAAAAAATGATGAAAATTTGTTTCCCTAAAAAGAAATTTAAATGAAAATATTTTGGAAAATTGAACCAAGTTCATAATAAGATCAAAGAAATGCTAAACAAAGAAGAAATATTTCATAAACATTTTTTGGACATTTTTGTCATTTAAATAGAAAAGTTTTAACTTCGTCACATTATTTGTGTTTTTCACTTGTTAAAAAAAGGTGAACAATAGCATTTAGTCTTTTCTTTAAATATTATCCGATGTTTTTCATTAAAAATTTGTATAATGTATCTTCGTCTCTCTTAAAAGATAATTCAACCAAATCAAAAGCAAAGGGATTTGTTTTACTTACGTTTTTTCATCATTTTTTCGTGAAATTGAAAAAAGACGACATTTTCAGATGCAATGGTGACAGCGTCTGCTTCGCGCAATGCACGCTGGGAATTTTATTAGATTGATTCTATTTCTCTTTTTTTTTTTTAAATTTCAAATTGTTAAATCAACTTTTGATTGAAGGGGAAGAAATCAAAGATATGAACTTATTTCAGTCACTTTTAAGGATAGTCTTTAACTTTTAAGGACAAAAGTCTGGATCCTCGAGACGCGTCTACCCGGCAGCACCTCCCTAACTAAGACTAAAAGATGATTTTCAAAGTGATGGCAGCAATATTATATTTTTAATTTCATCTCATTTATACGGTAGGGTCCTCTTCCAAGTCCCAACTGAAAGCTGATGTTTTTCATTTCAGAGCACAAAGCATTAAAAATCAAGTTGCGTTTTTTTCCAACATTTTTTTTCTTTTGTGAGTCTCCGGAAGTTAAGGGTTAGTGTTAAGGTTTGGATTACGAGTTAGATTAAGGTTTTTCGCTTGTCCCAACCTGAAGCTAACTCATACATATGCACACACACACACGTGTGTGTGTATGCATGTGTTACCAGTGTATTTATGGATCCCAACCTAAAGCTAACGTACACTCACATATACATACACACAAACGCACGCACGCACACACACACACACACACACACACACACACACACACACATACAATACGCTTATGTTTCTTCCCTTTGGGGCTTCTTCAGACGAATCTGCAGGTTTCTTCATGCAAAAGTTGATAAAACGTCGCCCGAAAAAAAAACCCCAAGGGACAGAAACATGAACGTCTTTGCGCAGCAAATCTATTATTTCACTATGTTTAAATCTCTGCTCTATCTGGATGTTTGTGTAGAGAGCGCTTTATGAAATAGACCTATCCCACATCAGATGTATCATCATCAGTCTTTTAACGTCGTTGGACATAGACCTTCCCCAGGATTTGCCACACTTCTCTATCATGGGCGTCGCAGAGCCAGTACTTTCTGAACTTGTCCAGCTCGTCTCGCCATCTCGTATTCTGTCAGCCTCAGTTGCGCATGTGATCTCGAAGGATCCATGTCGTGAGTCGTGATGTCCATCAGTTGTCTGCCATTCTTGCAACATGGCCAGCCCACCGGCATTTGAGATTTTTAATGAATTCTATGATGTCCCTGACTCTTGTCTTTTCTCGGATGTACTTTGCTGTCCTGTGGTCTCTCCATGTGAGGCCCAGCACAATTCTTTCATGTTCACGTTGCATGGTTCTCAATTTTCGGGTCTGTCTCTTGATTAGGTTCCATGTATCGGCTCCATAAGTGACTATTGGGAGGATGCATTGGTTATACACCCTTCTCTTTAGGATTAGTGGGATCTTATTACTTTTGAAGGTTGAGCTAGCTCTGCCAAAGGCTTGCCATCCTAGTGTGATTCTTCGTTTGATTTCTTCTTTTTTTGAGGGTCTCACGGAGATTCGTTGTTTTAGGTAGATGTAGTGGTCTACTTCCTCCAGTTCTGTGTCCTCGATTTTGATTTGCAGATGAAATTGCCCTTTTCACAGAAAACCTACACGACCTCCAACTAATGATAGATGAACTAAATGAGGAGAGCAAGAAAGCCGGCCTACACATGAACTTCAGCAAGACGAAGATCATGTGCAACAACCACATCGGGGATAAAAACACTAAGATCAAAATTGAGGACACAGAACTGGAGGAAGTAGACCACTACATCAAGTTAGATAAAGGAGAATAAAACAGCCGAACAGAATAACGTGACAATTTGTGAACAAAATGAGAGATTTAAAAGAGAAGAATTTTATCACTGAAGCAACTTACATCTTTTTTTCATCAGAAGAAAAATTGGTTGCGTCAGATGGACTGGGATGTTGGAGAAATATTCACGAGTTGGATATATCGCTAGTTGACGCTTTCGAAAAGAAATTCGAAAAAAAATATTAGTCTCTCTTTCCTGCATGTAGGTTCAAATAAAAGGTGAAGAAACCTTCCCAGTTGATGCTGATTTGAAATATCAACTCTAATCAATGTTGAGAAAATTCCACATGGAAACAAACAAAGAAATTTTTAATCAAACTTTTTCCAGAGAGTGTTAACGATCTGAAGATGAGTGCTGTAGGTAATTTGAAATCGATTAATTCCGACCATGCCTCTGTTATTCCGCTGTAATGGGTAGTTCTTGACATCTTAGATCACAAACATACATACTTTAGTTCTTTATGATATAGATAGTGCCAAACTTGCATAAGCATTGAGTGATAGAGAAATCAACAAACGCTATTTCCTATGGCGGATCGATGGTAAATAGATCCTTCTCTTATAGAACCTTTAGGCATTCCTCAAAACTGACAAACTTCTGGAAGTTTCAAAGGTCTAGATCTTGTCAATCTGTATAAGTCCCTTTTTTTCTTTCATTGTTGAAAGTAACTGCTGATTCATTATTTATGCACAAACAATGGAAAGTAGTGTATAACAAAATAGTTACATTAATATAAATTCACTTTTACATATGAACAATCGAGACTCTATAGAAGTTTATACAAAAACAACAAATTCACTTTTTAACAAAGGCTTTTGTTGTTTTCGGTTGCTTTCTCCTGACAAACAATTAATGAAACGAAAATCTTTTCAATTTGTAGTTATTTTTGTTTTGAGAAATTGAAAAACCTTTGTGAAGATGGTGTTTACAGTTACAATACTATTGTTGTGTATCTGCTTCCTTTCTCTAGCTTTTTCTTTTTCCTTTCATAAAAGTTACCGCCAACACTGACTGTCAACATCAATACAGATTTTTTCTGTTGATTCTTGCTGGCTGTCTGGTTATCAATGAATATGCCGCACAAAAGGCGCCAGATGGCTGAAAATTTAAACCTTCACTCCTTATTGAGTATACGGAGTAGAAAAACGGTTTTCTTCAAATTCCCCAAGAATGTTTTAGTGGGGATTCAATTTACAATGTGAGTTTATGCTAAGTTGGTCCCTCTTTGTGCCTGGAACCATTCACGCTTGTTTGTTTTTTTGTTTTTCTTTGTTTGATTTTTTTGGTGATCACCGCCCAACAAAAAGCAAAAGAAGTAACATATTCATTGATCATCCCTTTTCAAATCTTTATAATTGCTCACACCCAATACATCATAATACCAAAATACGTAAGTCGCAGGACGATTCCTAATGAGCAACTAATTAGACTATTTTTGGAGCTCCTTGTCACAATATTTCAACCGATCTTCAACTTAACAAATCTATAACACATGAAAAATGGCGACACTTTATTTCTTTCAGGAAGAGATACATGAAATTGGTTTTTGAAAACGTTTTCTTCTGTTTTGTCATGTGAGGTGAAACAGTTCCTGTGTGGGTTTCATACTATGATGACGTAATCGTCTGCAGTTGTGAAACAGAAGATATCATTCACTTTATTTTTCGTGAAACACACGCACTAGTAAATTTAAAAGTGATCAACGGGGTGTGTATATCCAAGTAGTCATATAAAACCTTGGGATGTCTTTTTCACACGCTTGAATGAAAATGTAGAACAAACGCAACAGAGACAGGAAAAAAAATGAGAAGTGAATTAGTCGACCCATTTCCATGGCGCACGGGTACAAAAAATGGTTTTGTTACATGACTACGCCCGTCATCAGGTTGCATTGGTGACCAAACAAACGATTAAGGGGCTGGGATGAGAATTTCTTCTACAAGCTGCATATTCTCCAGTTGGTATCACCTTGTCTTACTCCTTTTTGGAGCTGAAACGGTTCAGAGTCCTTATGTAGCCTAATGAATGAGTTGCCGTGGTTGTATATGTGTTGCAGTACTTTTACGTATACAAGGTCTACACCTTGTAGGATGATGAAGTTCATGTGTAGGCCGACTTCGAGCTTTATTGCCATCTTTGAATTCGGATAAGTTTCAGGGAGACGCCCCCAAAACTAAAGAAGCGCTGAGAGAAGAAAAAATGTTCTCCGTCTGCAATTGAAGTCGGTCCGCCAATTCTATTTTTCCCTCGGCTACTGAACTTCCATGACTTTTTATGTGTAAATTACAGCCCAGAAAGAAAAGTAAATAGAAAAAAACTACGATGTGAGTACGCATTCGTTTTCTAAGTGCGCGGACGCAGACCCCTCATAGATCGATAATTCCTCCGATTGCAAACCTCGACTGTGTGCTATAATTTGAGACCTGCTGATTTCTAATCTGTGATGAGTACTTCTCAACATTCTAGAGTACAAACACACACATGCGTCAGTATATATATATATATATATATATATATATATATATATATATATATGGGCTGGGCCTCACATGGAGAGACCACAAGACAGCACAGTACATCCGAGAAAAGACAAGAGTCAGGGACATCACAGAATCCATTAAAAATCTCAAATGGCTATGGGCTGGCCATGTTGCAAGAATGGCGGACAACCGATGGACATCACGACTCACGACATGGATCCCCCGAGATCACATGTGCAACCGACGCCAACAGAATATTAGATGGAGTGACGAGCACGACAAGTTCAGGAAGTACTGGCTCCGCTAGAGGTGTGGCAAATCCTGGGGATGGTCTATGTCCAACGACAGACGTAAAAACATATGATGATATATATATATATATATATCATTGTGTCATCCACAGACAGCTGTTTCCATGTATTACATCTCTTCAGTGTGGCTATAGACTTTTATCCCATCCAGTACAGCGAGGCAGAATTAGAAACCCTCACATCGGACCTGTAGGCCGATTACCTACCTCCGGACTACGGAACTGGATGGCCAATAAGGTTGAATTAAAGCGATATATTCATTTACGCAGAAACTCCTCATCCACCAGAATGCTCTATTCCTGTTGGAGAGCATTGCATAGGCTTACAATGGATGAGTTACCTCACTTAAAGAGTGCTCAACCCTGAATAGAGGAGCATTAATTATTGTAATGTGTGTGTATGTGTGTGTGTGTGTGTGTGTGTGTTTAGATTTCAACTCCAGCCTGTCCCAATCGATCAATCTTGCACTCAATCATCATTCTCTTTTTCTTTCGGAATAAAATCTCTCGGCTAAATGAAGTTCGAATGAAAAACATAAACAGTGAAAACTTCAGATATTCATTTTTTTTCTATAGTTAATAAAATTAATTCAATGAGTAAAACATATACAATAAGAAAAATGATTTTCAAAAATTGAATTGTGAGTTATGAGACTGTTGTTTATGAAATTTATGTAAACTTCCCCAGAAGGTCGATTCTTGCAAGTGTCTAATGCAAACGATATCTTTTTTTTCAGATCAATACCAAAGTTAAGTTACATATTTTTAGAATGTTCAGAAAAATGGATGCAATCAATAAATACTCAAGAATTTGGGTCAATTCATGCTTTTTGCTCGTAATACAAAACGAATTTGATTATATACAAAAGAGAATGAGTTGAACGCAATGAAAATTAGAAATTAACTTGGTCATGGGTGAATGAGATTTTTTGATAAAGACTTGGGGTGGATAACACGGAAAAATTTAAAGAAATACTGGTCTACACACATGTAGAAATTTATCTTACTTTGTTCTGAGTCAATAATCATTCATTTCTTCCTTTATACCTTCTGTCTTTCAATATACATATTCATATATATATATATATATATATATATATATAAGTCACTATATTCATACGTATACGTATGCATATGTATATAATTATATCTATATGTGTGCGTGTGTGACAAACAGAAACCTATACAAACACACACAAACACATACAAACAAACACACACACACACACACACACACACATATATATATATATATATATATATATATATATATATATATATATATATATATATATATATATATCAATCCAGATAAAAGACGTGAAGGTTCTCTGCAAAAGGAGCAATGTCGTCTGCATATCTGATATTTAGGTATTCGCTGTCTATCCGGATTTCTCCAATTTTCCAGTCTAGATTTCGGAAGATAATCTCAAGGCAGGCTATGTAGAGTTTTGGGTGAGCTAGTACCACTTCTTCCTACACCTTTTTGGAACTGAAAGGGCTCTGAGTCTCTATGTAGCCTGATAAAGGAGTTGCCGCGACAGCATATATATTACAGTACTCTTACGTATACGGAGTCGACATCTTGATGAATGATAGCCTCACTAATCTTGGGAATTTCGTCGTAAGCCTTTGTGAAGTAGATTAATGCTACAGCGAATGAAATTTTGTATTCTGTTGTTTTCTGTTTCAGTTGATATATTAAATGGGGATGGTCCATGGTCGAGTAGCTTCTTCTGAATCCAGCTTGCTCCCGTCATTGTTTTCGTTTTAGCGATTTGGTTGGTGATAACTTTGGTTCCTTGGTTTCATCTGAGATTTTACTGATGATTTGTGTGCTCTTTGGTTTGTGGCGGCCCCTTTACTTTCAGTTACAATTAAGCATGATATCCTAATTTCAGCGAAATATTCAAAATATCACTTCCGTCGGTGACTCACTATAAAAACTCTGTACACATGTGTTCACTCGCTCATCGACGTTTATAGCCTCTCTTTCTCTCTCTTTACCGTTTTTCCACCGTGACCAATCATTGTACTAAACATATCCCATTTTATTTCACAGATGTCGAGGCATCTCTCATACGCTCAGCTACTCAACTGTGTCCTCTTCTCTAGCTCAAAACGCGTGTTCACCTCCTTCTCCTGTGAATGAAATGACAATGCCTTTACTACACAACAGTTATGATTGACTGTCTTCTACTTCTCCTTACTTCAGGGAGCGCACGTATCTTCTAGGACTCGAGTAGTCCGTTTGTCGTGTGTTTTTCAGCGTCTGAGAATGACCCCAAGTTACTCATACTCGATCGCAAATACGCTGCCCACAATTTGGCATGCATGCACACATACAGATACCCGGTCTCCATAACTATTTCTTGGTCTTCTCCAAGCCTTATGGATGCATGGCATTTCAATCATCCCTACTTCATTAATGCACACTTGTGACTGCTATTTCGAACAAAGCTACTCCTAACTTAGAAGCTGTATCCTATCTTTCTCTTCTTTTCATGATCGTATTAATGTTTCCTTTTTAGTTTTGTGTTGTTATAGATTGAATATACGTTTCATTTGTCCATCAAAATACACGTATGTGTCTTATTTACAATCAAAGAAAATGAGGCCTCTCACGGGAAACGTTCTCTGCAGCAGCCCCATTTTCTTCAATTGTTTATTCCTTTTACATTGTCTAGAGCTAGTGATATATTAACCGTGTAATAACGGGAGATCAGCTCAAATAAGTTTCTATATAATATAGCACAATTCACAATTATATACATATATTGTTTGTGTGTATGTGTATGCCTTCTTTGTGCTTTATATAGGAGGATTGTAACATTGATATTTATTAGAGTTTGTTCAAGACAATTTCTCATTGTTATTTTGCAATGTTTTTTGTTTTGTGGATTTGGGCAGAGCCCCTTGAAAGCTGAGTAAGTGACTCAAAACTATTGTCCAATTCGGCAAGTCACGTCATTCAGATGAGACCATAATATCAAAAATAGCATTGTTGGATCTGAACATAAAAGGTTACTAAGCAGCTTTCTCATTTCCTTCCGTTAACAATACAACAACATTCCATAAAAATCATCAAAGATGTTAGTGTTAGTCTCCATTTCATCTTTTCCGTTTTTGAATGAAACTGCGGATATTTGAGTCTCGTTCTGAGCATAAAGTGTTTTAAATCTAAATGTATTCATCCTTCTCCAAAACCTTATCATTTTACTGTTTAAGTAATACTTATTGATGACCAATGAAAGTGTGTCCGGTATAGAAATTGCAAGATCCCAAATCACTCAACAATGCAGGAGAATACTGTATAATTTTGCTTCACTGTCCATTCTCCGAAACCTTATTACTTTAAGATTAGGTAAAACTAAGCGATGACCAATGAAGGTTTGTCTTGGTCATGAATAGAAATTCCAATGAAAATCCCCAAAACAATGAACATCGTTGAAAAATATTGTTTAGTCTTACTTCATAAATCATTCTCCAAAACCTTATCGCTGTTGGGTTAGAATAATATCAATGGATGATTTATGAAATTATGGTTCATGTATAGAGATTAGAATGAAAATCCCAAGACAACGATCGATTTAGGAAAATATTGTATAGTTTCATTTCATGGACCATTCCTCAGACCTTTATACAGGAGACATTGTGTTGATGTAGATAAGCAAAACGTTTAAAAAACTAAGTATTATTCAAATATACTGGTAAAATGGTTTTGAACTGAACTGGTTTGTAAGTAGTTAATTGTGTATCTTTTTTTTTCTTTTGCTTTTTATTCACAGTAGTAGATTGACGACCTGAATTGAGATTTGAAAAAAATAGTAAATGAAAATGAAGGTAAATAGCGGTCCAAGAGTTTGTTTAATAATACGCCATGTGTATCTAATCTATATTATTTGTTTTTTCTAGATGATGACGTTGTAAAAATAGAATTTCATGGTCTAATGATGAAGTAAAAATGCTGAATTTAGAAAACCGAACACTATCCTCCAAATTCACTACAATGCAAATATCTGTCATCGATGTATATAAAATGCAATGTGCATCCACGTATTAATCACCGCTACCCACAATAGATCAGTCTAAGCACTGTTGTTTTATTTACGTTATTCATGAGCTTTGATATTTTTTTATCCATATATCTAGGTATCTATGTATATGGATTTCACCCAGCCCTAACTGTTCATAGTACAAAATAGAAATTTTGCACACACACTTTCCTCTTTTTACCCCCCCCCCCCCACAATAGTTCGGTAGTATTCACTTTTTTTTTTAACTCACATTTTTTAGCGATCACAGCCCAACAAAAGTTGAGAGGATTAACTTTTTCATTGATTACTCCTCTTTCCAAGACAACATGCTGCTTAGAGACATCGGTCCTGTGACAATTTCCATGGACTGACCCAGACCGGCTTTTTTTTTTTTTTTGTCTTTTTTTTTCCCCATTTGTGAATTTACGGTTCAAACCATACTTGTTATATTTTCATCTGGATAATTTGATATTACCACTATATGTTCCTAGTTTACTTGGTAAAAAGCAGCGTTCATGGGTGGCGGTGAATCATAATCGTGGAAAATAAAATTGACTTACGCAATCCACGCCGTGGATCGGAAAGAAGTGGGTGAGTCAGAAGGGAGAGAGAAGAAAGGAGAGAATAAAAGAAGTAAAAAGGAGAGAAAGAGAAAAAAGAGGGAGGGTAAGAAAACAAATAAAAGGGATGTAAGTTGGTAGGAAGAAAATAAGATCAGTACGAAGAAAGAAGGGAAAGAAATGAAGATATGAAAGAAGGAGAAGAAATTTGCCGAGAGAAAGAGTATTGGGGTGAGAGATGTGGCTAGTTCACAAACGATCAAAATATTAATACTACACTTGCAATATGACGTTAACAGATACGCTTTCAATTTTGCCGAGTTTTGGTTATTTAATAGCCAAAACTGTTTTCAAAATTATGAAAAAGAACATTTTCATTTTCAGCTAACTTTATAGCTAAAAATCTTTTATACAAATAAATTCTTATTTAAAGCACATTTATCAAATGAAATAACAATATGCTAAAACCTGATAACAAATTATCCGGAAAAAAAATTGAAAGTTTAACTTTCATCAGAATTAGATCAAATTAGCTTTTGTGGATTTTTTATCAGCTAAATTGGGGATGGAGGTCAATCAGATGTAGCCGAAAAAATAGTCAATTTGTCAGTCTGTTTGTCAGTGCGAATTGTCTGTGACCCGGGAACTTGTATATCACAAACTATTCAATGTAAAAGAATGTTTATTTTCCTTTTCCCATTGCTTGAATTATTTTTTTGATCGGAAAACAAAAACATCTCCAGTTTATTACGGAGGTCACAATAAGATTCTGTGACGCATTTGATGATTTACACACACACACACACACACACACACACACACACATATACATATACATACACACACGCATACACACACACAAACATATACATACATACATACATACATATGTGTGTGTGTGTAAATGAATAACGGGCAAGTAAGAGCACTCATTAACCCACTCTTTTCACTATTCCCTTGCAAAGTATGTAAAATCATTTTGCACTGGAAGCTCCAGTAAGTAGATCAAAGAGTAGGTAGATAGATAGATAGATAGATAGATAGATAGATAGATAGATAGATATGAACAGATATGAACAGATGGAGACCGACAAATAAATTTTTGTGAAATTCGTACTCATATGATCTAAGTGAGTTACATGTGTTTATGGTGTGTACGCTGATTTATATTACTTATTTTGACGCGATAAATTGTTGCCGATGAATCTTCCGTAATCTGTTGGCTTGCGAATAAATCTTAACGTTTTGATTTTGGAGAATCAAAACATTTCAACGTTTGTTCCAAAAGGTCAGTTTTGTATATCTTTTTACTTGGATTGCAGATCAGTAAAGTTGTTAGACTGCTTGCAGCTTCTCCCAAAAGAAGAGGCCAATGTCGTTAACAGTTCGACAATCATCGACTGGTTGATTTCAATGGGATTTTTGCAGACGACATCAAGATAATACTTTGAGGCTCATTTCGAGTTTGGGATTATTTTTTCGAAAATCCTTTGGGGCGTTTTGTTGCCGTATGCAGACATATGCTTCGTATGCACACACATACATATATGTCACATACACATACACGCATTTCAGATGCACACACAATTCCCTATACACACATACACACATGTTGATACCTATATAAACACACGCGTGACATATGTACATGCGTAAGATATACACATACAAACACACACAAACACATACAGCTATGTACACAAGCCACAAACACATATAGATACACGCTATAAACACTCACTACATATAGAGTGTGTATGCAAACATATGTATGTATATGAAAGATCCGTGTAGGGTATGTGTATGTATGTATGTATGTAATGTTCTTGCATGTGTTTATGCATGTACGTGTGCGTATATGGTATGTATGTGGTATGTGTACGTGAGTGTTTGTGTTGTGTTTGCATATGTATATAAGTGTATGTTTGTGTATGAATATGTGGTGTATATGTGCATGAAGTATGTGAGTACGTGTGCACGTATGTAGTGTGTATATATGTATGCACCAGATGTATGTGTGAGTATAGGTATGTGTGTGTTTTTTTCTTTTGTGTACGGGTGCGTATGTGTGGGTTGTGTGTGAACTTGTGTATGAGTGCCTCTGTATATGTAGTGTATGTGCGTGTGTGTATGTTTGGATGTGTGCATGCACATATGTATTGTGTGGGTTCATATGTAGTATGTGTATATGTGGTGTACGTCATGTGTGTATGGGAATATGGTATTCGGGTATGTGTAAACATATGTATATTTGTGTACGTGGCGTATGTGTATATCCATGGCAAGCATATATAGGGCGTATGTGTGCGTGTGACATGTTATATGAGTGTGCGTGTATGTGCATGTGTCTACATGTAGTACGTGTGTGCAAGTATCATCATCACCAGTTTTTTAACGTCCATCGTTGGATATAGAGCTCCCCCAGGATTCGCCACACTTCTCTATCATGGGCGTCACAGAGCCAGTACTTACTGAATTTCTCTAACTCGTCTCTCAGTTGCGCATTTGCTATTGGGGGATCCAGGTTCTTGTTTTACAGGAAAGAAATGGATTTATACTTATTTACCAAATACAGTTTAATTACGACCTAATCGCGTCGTATACACCGGTTCTCGTACGATCAACGAAGTAAAACAACGTCAGGCCTGGTTAGTACCTAGATGGGTGACCATTTGGGAATACCAGGTGCTATAGCCAGCTGAAGGGGTATCGCCTGCAGACATGCTGATTTCTGCTTCTTTCCTTTGGAAGTCTTTAGAATAGTCAAGAGCAGGGAAGTGAAACTTTGGCACAGCTCTTCCTCCATTCTAATCACCCAGGCATAGCAGCTAAAAGTTGTTCACTCATGGTCAACCTTGGCCGACGGTAATGATCCACGAGTTCAGCTCTCAATGCATTGTACCACGACTAGATTCCCAAGGAATAGACATAGTTGTGAGAATATATATTGGTTATTGATTCGTATTTGATCCCAGTATGATCTGAGATTCAACACAATACGCGGACAAATGAGGGTCTATGAGCCAAATTTGCCATGAACCTTTTCCTTGAAGGCAGTATCATTCAAGTGGAGGTACGGACACCCCTGGGGTAATTTGTACTTATGTAGGGAGTACGTGAGTTTCTTAAATGGTAATTCTAAAAGAATTATTCCTGGGATAATTATACAATTATAATTTCAATATGAATAAGTGCTGTCGTGGGGTTATTGTATGATGATAAAAAAAGAGGTTTGCTATGAATTTATTGTTGTGTTCGGAACATTTGAAATATAGCATTCAATTGTTTTTTGGGTTTGTTTTTTTTTGGGGGGGGGGGGCTACGAGGGTGTTTAATAAATTAGACTCTGATGGTGCAGTGCTGTATTGCAGCATTTTACATAGGTATTTTTCTACCGGAAATGTTTTGTGTAGGTCAGGAGGTACTTGACTGAAAACATATTTAAAAGGAGTACATTATTCAACGGGAACCATAAGTTCAATAATGCGTCCACACTCTGTAGTAACTTAAGGTAGATGAAGAGGGAGATAAGGATTGTTCACCCGAAGGTCTGGACCAAATTTTACATCAATCCAACATGATCATTATCAGACTTTTAGTGTCCATCATGGGACATAGACCTTCCTCAAGACTCGTCAGAGCTCGCTGTCATCGGCATAGCAACAAAGCCGATACATTATGAAATGCTGTAGTTCGTCATGCCATCTTGTATTCTGCCGGCCAGTTTCGTATGTGATCTGTGGGGATCTGCATTTTGAGTTATTGTCTGACATTCTTGAAGTATGACCAGCCCATCGCCATTTAAGTTTTGTAATGGATTCTATGATATGATATGATTCTGTTTTATCCCTAATATACTGTGCTGCCTTGTGATCTCGCCACGTGATGTTGAGCATGATTCTCTCTTGTGCATGTTACACGGTTCTCAATTTGAGGGTCAACCTTTTGGTTAGATTCCATGTTTCAGTGCAATAGACGACTATTAGGAGGAGGTATTGGTAGGACACTATTCTTTTTTGCATAAATGAGATTTTCTTTTATTCTTGAAGGTTGTGGTGGCTCTACCGAAAGCTCGCCAGCCTAGGGTGATTCTTCGCTTGATTTCATCCTCTGTCAAGGATTCCATGGTGATTCATTGTCCAAGGTAGATGTAGTGGTCTACTTTCTTCAGTTCTGCGTTTTCGATTTTTAATGTGTCGTTGTCTTAAACATATCAGGCAAATGGATAACCTTAACAGTGTTTAAACTGGTCTGTCTGAGATAGTTGTGATTGATACCAGATATTTACTTACAGAATTGCTGATTCTTCTTGTTCGGGTGTTGGCGCCTTTGAGCGCCCCCCTTCATTTACCAATTTCAAATAGCCGTATTTTGCCAGAAATCCCTGTTTGAAAAAAATACAAGAAATATAACTACAACAATAAACTTAGTTCAATGATATGTATCACTTAGAAGTCCATTTTCCGAACAAATGAAATGTCTTTCGTTTATTTCGACTTTTGGCCAGTTGCTTTCGGAAAAGTGCAATAGAAAAACTGGCGATCCTCTGGTATATAGGGTGCGCGTTCTTTAATGATCAATAATAAAGTGTATATCCGGGCAGGGCTAAGCCTTGGCTGTGGTCAGCAGGCATCAAATATCGTCTTGGTGTAACTTAACAAGGAAATAGATCTTCAAATGTCTGATGAATAGCTGAGTTTAGTGACTCAAGGGGGAAGTGTCAATTTACATGCGAAATTAAGGAGTTGTATTATTGAAATCAACAGAGAACTGGTGAAAAATCATGGATATATATTTAAGATTCAATAAAACAATTTTTAAGAAGAAAAAAATAGTGGATTTGTTCTATTCGAAGGGTTGTTGGTTTGAAACGTTGGGTAAGAGGTATTTTTATCTGCAGAATTGCCCCTTGAATAGTTGCTAGAATACAAGCAATATGAATTAGCAATAGTGTCACTTCCTCTGACGACCCCTATAAAACCCCTGGATGCACTTGGTCCAAGGCTCATTAGCTCTAGCACCCCTGGCTGGTTATACTTCTAGCCCAAGCCTTTGCAGCCAGCCATTCTCTCTCTCTCTCTTTCCTTCTCCCTGGTCCAAGGTTCATTGCGCCAGGCCCCCTAACTGGTGAAGCCTTTGGCCCCGGCATTTGCGACCGGCCACTCACTTTTATCTCTTTCCTTCTAAGATCGTTATCACTTCGCCGACCCACTGGCCGATGCGATCCTAACCATTCTTCCCCCATGACCTATCTTTGTACTCACTGCGCCCATTTCAATCCACCGATGTCGAGTCTTACTCATACGCACAGCCTCGCATCCACGCCACCGTGTCTTCACGTAATGCAACAAACGCGTATCACCTCTCACACTCGTGAATAAAATGGCTAAGTCTTTTTACAATCCGATAGTCACGACAATCTTTCCTAAACATCTTTACTTCGGGAAACACACATGGATAAAACTCCATGTTCTCTGTCTTTCATGGTCTGTCCGTCGAGTTTCTATCAGCGTCAGAGAATAGCCCCCAAGTTAACTCACTTACTTGGCAGTAAGGCTCACGCACTAAACCCGATCTCCACGTATTATCTTGGAGCGGTCCAACCATACGGAATCCAAGCAGTTCAGACTAACTCCATTTCGACACCGATGCCAGTACCATCAAGACAAGAAAGCTCCTATCTTTTGCACCCCTTCTTCTCTCTCCTGACATCACTTCGTATCGTATTTATGTTATCCTTACATGTACGTCAACTTCATTCTTCAATCAAACGTACGTCTTTTCCCTGGGCAAAATATTTGTACATGTTCATTCCCCTTTGCTTCGATGCGCATCCAACTTCATATTTGGCGCACATTCCATTCACTTTCTAACATCTCTT
>OY735242.1:33451334-33493834 GCA_963457665.1 Thysanoteuthis rhombus | reverse complement strand
AATTCGTATAAAAAGAAAGTGATTTTATATATCCAACCGATATTCTAATCAGCAGCCATTATAAGTCCACTGGTGGACAAGAGCCTTTTCCATCTTCTTCCATGACGACCGCAATTGTGCTAACCTATGTTATGTCTTACTAGTAAATCTTTCTAAGCAAAGCTGAGTAAATATTTGAAAAAAAAATCAGGATTTCAAATGTTGAGATTCAAAATATACAGGTCTTCCCCTCGCAGGAGATTGGTGCAACATGATCTTCCTATTTCTATTTGTTCCTTGTAATGTACCAAGATAAGTTTAGTAAGTATCAAGGTTTTAAGTACTTAGTCTTTACTAAGTGCATGAGCAGTAAATAACTTTCATGGTGATTGCCTGAGTTTGAACCTGCACCATCAGATTGAAATGTTGATGTCCCTTGCCTTGTCCCCATCTTCCAAGCATATCGTTTCTTATTTTTATTTTCATTCGTCGACAGAAATTTTTACTTGACTATGGATACTTGAAAGAGAAGACAGGGTCTGGAAGAACTGATAATCCAACCCCAGAGGAAATGCAGCGAGCAGTTTTGTAAGTAGATTTCTGTCTTTTTCTACCCTCGTGTTGTTTGCGTACTTTTTCAATTGATCATTTTATCCAATAATTCCGAACTTAATTTGTAAAATATCCTTTATAAGTGATCTAATAAAATTGCTTCAATCCCCTGAAGGTAAGATAGAATCTATTGACACAATATTCGATATGCCATCCTCCAAGTCCTTTCACTTCGAACTACATAATGTTTTCTTTATTGTAATGAATACAGTTGTGTACTTCTACGTTAATGTATGATCTATTCTACAACGTACAAGACTTCTTAACGAAATACTCTACATTGACTGGCAGCTCAAAGCTTCTTCATCTTTTGATGACATCCCGGCTCAAATATATTGACACAATAAACAGTTATATAAGCTTAATCGAAGCTTTTCAAATCAGTCTTCCAAAGAGAGTAATTCATTTTTTTATTTTCTACTTTAACGTTTAATAGCTCTGTGTAAATATTATAAAATTTAATAACTCCAAACTGAAAATGTGAATTTTATATCTTGAATACTTTTAAAAGGATAATGCTATTATTGGAGGAAAGACGGGTAATGGATTCTGGCTACACGTTTGTAATCAAAACAAAAAGGATAAAGATGCTTGTCCGATTGATTCATAGAAAAATATCTCAAACTTTCAGAAAGGCTGGAGAATATATATATATATCTATCTGTCGAAAGGTCGCAACAAGAACACAACTAGGATATTAGTCCATGCACGGCTTTCAATTGCAAAAATCATACTTAGGCTTCAAGTATTTACTGCATATTTTTTCAAAGTTTTGAAAATCGAAAATATATTTATGAATGATTGAGGACAAACCATTGGTATTTTTAAGTGAATAAAATGTCATCACTATAGACGAGATTGTTGTTCAAAGTTTTCACGGTCTTTTATCCACAGACAATTCCAACGTTTCAATGGACTTCCGCTGACGGGAATGATAGACAGAGGAACCAAAGAGAAAATGCTAGCACCAAGATGTGGGGTCAAAGACGTCATCGGAGAACTTGCCGAGTACAGATTAGGTAAATAAATTACATATATTCCAGTGGTTATTCTTGGGTGTCTTCTGTAGATATTTCAAGTCTGAGCTACGTAATGCCTTTACTGTAGTTCTGTGGTGACATAGAGTAACAAGCTGTATTTTTTTTTTGTGACTTTGAAAAGAAAATCTTTTCTAATTTCATTTTATTATCCTAATTTTAGAATTATATTTTGAATTTTCAACTTATTTCATCGGAATCCTAGTTTTATAAATATTTTAGAAAAATAGGCCATTTATCTCAAACCATTAACCCCAAAGAGAAACATCCGAGTGACACTCAGATAACGTGATTTTTCATTAATTAATTAGAATTAAAATTTGCACACATCAAGCTAAAAAGCTTCGCGTTCACTAAGGTACTGAGTTCGGTCCTCACTGGGTGCTTCAGTATTGTTACCTTGTGCCAGACCAAGCATGAGAGACGTCAGTCGATATTAACAATAATCAACGAAAAATACATACATGATCAGGATGCTCTATATACCATAATACCTTTGCTAAACGGAAGTACGCTTTATGCGATTTCACTTTTACAGAAGACCTCAAGCCGTCATAGCTTCGAAATGTGTCTGTGAGCATCTGTACTTTATTTCGCTCGATTTATTTTGTGCATTTGTTAGCAAGATGTGTCCTAATGTATCAGAAAAGGCTATGAGAGCCTCTAAGTGAGTTGCGTTTTGTTAAAACAACCACATATAGAAGAAGTATATCCGTCAAGTCTGGGAAAGCTCAAAAATATTTCCCGTATAAATCGATGGCTACTGCTTCTTTGCTTGACGCCATTCCGACTCACAGACGGTTGATAGGATCGCTGTACTTCCGGATAGCGGACCTGTATAACAATCTAATATTTTTATCATTGACGGTTCGATTCTCATTGGGGACTCAATAAATGTGTCTTTTTATCAAACTCAGTGAAGCTTAGAAGTGATAGATATAGCTTACTTGCTGGTTGGGATAGCTACGTATTTTCCATCAACACCAGAAGTCAGTGTTCAAATACAGGTGATAAATAGGATTTTAAATGCTGATTTTCAAGTTAGACAAACCATCCGTATTTAGAGATTTGGTGTTATACAATCTTCCCCTGCTGTCTCTTTTTGTGGTTCTATACTAAGCCTAGTAAAATGGAAATAGGTTTCAGGTAATTTATCCCAACGCATAATGTTGGCACATGTCCTTCTTACTTTCGTAAGGCTTTCTGCCAGATAAATCTATTTTCAAGTCGTTCCAATTTCTTGATTTTTTTTAAAAATTATTTTAGTGTCCAAATGGCCGAAGAATTTAATCACTTGGAGAATCAACAAATACAGTAAAACGTCCAAGTTGTCTCCTGCGGAACAAAAGTAAGTAATTACCAGCTTCTTCTTCTTCTTCTTCTTCTTCTTCTTCTTCTTCTTCTTCTTCTTCTTCTTCTTCTTCTTCTTATTATTATTATTATTATTATTATTATTATTATTATTATTATTATTATTTGGAATCTCACACCAGTTGCCTGGTGGTAACTGCTGGAGTTTGAGTGACAGCAAGTCTCCTCAAGTCTCCAGCCCTTCTCTCCTAGTGCTCATTGGCCACAGTGATACTGTGGTTTACATTTTCATACCGGTTGCCCAGTGGTCACTGCTAAAGGCTGAGTGACAATAAGTCTCCTCAGGTCTTCAGCCAATTATTATTATTATTATTATTATTATTATTATTATTTGTGTACACTAGATAGTAGAATGTAGGTCATTGCTACAGTAGTGAGTTGAATCCACGCACTATTTTGATCTTGGAACAGACTAAGCTGAGCTCAGTACATACTTGTTGTCTAGTGATGGTTCGAAAGTTAAGGCCATTGTTATTGTTGTAAGTTTGGTCTTCACTACATGCTCCGTCACAGTAGCCTTGTGTCAGACAAAAGTAAACTTGGCGAATATCCACGCATCCACTGTAGAACTATGGTTTGGATGATAAACCCTGCAGGCCATGTCTGGTGTAGCGAGTCAGATCTTCACTAAGTGCATTACCACGGTAGCCTTGTGCAAGACGTAACTGAGTTCAGTAAATGATCTCCCCGAGCGCATTCTCTTTAGACCCTGAAACTAAATTAGACTAGGCATACTTAATAGGTGTATGCTCTGGGCGCTTGCCATAGAGCATTGTTTTTGTCAACTAATCCTGTTGACCTTCCTTAGTGTAATGATTTTGATTTTCGATGGTCCACAGCAGTAGCCTGGTATCAGACTAATCCAAGTTTAGTAAATAGTCTAGCATCTGCTGTAGAATAATGGTTAGAATGTTAATTGTTAGTCTCGTGTGACCCTTGTTTTTATCCATGTGTTGCCTGTTAGATGTTTCACCAATGTTGTGAATTCCATTCTCACCGGGTGACCTAAAAATCTGACCCTGTACCACGGTAAATTTTGTGAAGACGAGGACAGGTGTTTGCTGTAAAGCAATTATTAGTAGGTTCGTCATAGATATAATTTGTAGTGTAATGTCTTCGATCCCCATTGGTTGACCCATTGTTGTGTCAATGTTTCCTATCGAGTAATGCATATTGAATTTTTAGATTTGTTACTTGTCCATTGCAAAGTTAAACAATGCCATCCATGGCCACTTTCGAATGGGTGATTGTTACATAATTGCTTGTTGCGTGATCTGATTGGTATTCAAGGGGTAAAAAAAAAGTTCCTACAAAATCTGTAAAAATTATGTATCTTTTCTTTCCTTTCTACAGGCAGGCTATAAGACAAGGCCTTCAGCGTTGGTCCGATGTATCCTCATTGGTTTTCCAAGAGACAGAAGGAAAAGCTACTCTTGAAATTTCATTCGAAAAAAAGCGTCACGGAGATGCTCATCCATTTGATGGAAGAGGTAAATTAAAAGAATTGCTCAAGATAACCCTTCTCCTTCACTCTGTCTGTCTGTCTGTCTCTCTCTCTCTCTCTTTCTCTCTCTCCCTCTCTATTTTCACTTGGAATTCATTTTATCGACACCCATTGTATCTTGTTCCTTTCTCCCAACCTCCCTCTCATACTTGCTCCCCCTTTCATTATTCCATATTCTTTCTGCAGCCTCCTTCCCTTCTTCTTCCTCCTCCTCCTTCTCTCTGTTGCCTTGTCTTTTTTTGCCTCTTTCTTTTCCTTTTTTCTGTTGCCCTACTCAAATTTTTATCTGTCTTTTTGTTCATTTTTTCCTTCAGTTTGTTCCTTCGTTCCTTTGTAACAATATTTCTTCTTCTTCTTCTTCTTTTTCTTCTTCTTCTTCTTCTTCTTCTTCTTCTTTTTCTTCTTCTTCTTCTTCTTCTTTGCATCTCACTCATTGGCTTTTTTTTCAGGACGTGTTTTGGCCCACGCTTTCTTCCCCCAGAACGGTAGAACCCACTTTGATGACGACGAAATCTGGATCAATGGTAAAATCGGTGGAAGTGATTTGGAGACAGTCGCTGCTCATGAATTTGGCCACGCCCTCGGCCTTGCCCATTCGGAACAACCACGCTCACTGATGGCACCTTACTATCAGATATTTCCTGATGATTTTAAACTTCACCAAGACGATGTTGCTGGAATTCAAAGACTTTACGGTAAGAGGATTTTTTTCAATTGGGCGTCTTATGCTTCATCCACACAGCGAAAATCAGTAATCGTATTTATTTGTCAATATTACTTGATTGTCTTTCAGGATGTGTTTTTAAGGTCTTGTCCTTTGCTGAAAGTTTCCTGAGGGGCATCGATAGAAAAATTCAAGGGTAGCACTCAATAAACCCCTTAATCCCGTTCTAGAAGGATTATTATCCCACTCTGTCTGTCTATACGTGAGAACGTTGGGGTTTTTAAAGTAGGAACTTGACTGTCATAACATAACGTATGCCACAGACCATCAAAAATTCTAAGCAAAATATCAGTAATACTAATGAATCCATTATTGTTGGTTCAGCAACTAATTTAGTCAATCAGTTACAACAGAACAGCAAAAACAATTGGATGTGTTTAATTTCGTGTCTTCATAGAAGTATATAGTTTCGTACCAAAATAAAGAAGCTTTATTCACTCTCATTGTCCTGATGTGAAATTACTTAGAACTGGTTTACTAATCAGCGCCCACACTTATCAGTAATAATTGACTGATTGGTCGTATCCTCAGGATACTGCAGAATAATAAAGATTATTACTTTTTTTCTCGGGCGAAAAAAGCCGGGGTTTTTTAAATCGCTATGGGTGTCTGCCATCATTATCATCGTTGTGTCTTTTTTCTCTCCATTGGATAACTTTGTTATTTCTCAATATATTTCGATAAAATCTGGTATGTTGGCTTCTGGAGGGATTCTACCGGGGATGGTGAGTCATGGCCGACCCAACTGTTTGTTTACATTTTATAAGCATGGAAAAATCGGGCATCACGGAGTCAAAAGTCCTGATAAACAACTTATTGCTACTATCTCCCCTTCTATCTATCTATCTCTTCCTCTATCTATCTATCTATCTATTTATCCATCTCTAGAGAGAGAGAGGTTGTATGTATATAGAATTTCAACTGTTTTCTTTCGGTGACCTTTATACGCTGGAGATATTTATGTGTGATCGTTACAACTCTATTTGTTATTCTAGAAAAGAGTTTATAATGGGACAAAATGAAAAGAATAGTCTGATATCAAAATCCTTCATCTTTTGTTTGTTTAATGTCTAGAAGGAAAGTATTTCGACGTCGAAGATGCTGGGTGAATATTTGCTAATTCATGCCAAGAGAGGCAAAGCGTCTTCAACTCGGAAGAGAAATTTAAAAAAAAAAATGAGATTATTTTTGAGCTGGAGTTATTCCAAGAAACTTTTGAAAGATAACAGAAATGTTTAAAGAATATACAATTCAAATTACCTAAAGAATACCAATTGGAATGGTTCAATAAGTTGTTGAATCTATCACGTGTACTTCGGTTATTATTCACTGATTATTCAAATCTTGACCAAGGTCACAGCAATGACGGCAGTAAGGATTGAACCAGAGGCATATGATAATTGATCTATGATGTGAACATTTCATTCATTGTGTTGACGTAGTTACCCAATAGATATTGACTAAACTTAACTTAGTAAGACGCAATCGTCCAATATTGGAACATTCATTGACACACTGCAGAAATAACGGTCTGAGGTGAAGCGCTCGATATATAAATATACTTACTAGGGCGATCGATATCGGTTTCAAGCCCGATGATGACTAATGGGGCATTTACTACACAAGTAATTTATTTTAGCGCTTCAGATACTAAACAGCGGTACAATTGTACTATTGGCCGACAGAACTTGTACTTATCCCTTTTAAAACGTTTCTTTTGCTTTGTTTTGCTTACAGGTAAAAAGACTCCCCAGACGACTACCCTTCCAACAGTGACAGAGGCCCCACCCACGGGCAACGGGTTTTGCAGTCATTCCTACAGACGCATTGACGCAGCCATGAGAAGTAAGTTATTCTATGTACAGGCCATTTTTCACCTATTGATGGTCGGAGATTCACTTGATTGAAATCTTTCGGAAAAGCTTTCAGAAGAAATCAAGGAATCAGAACGTGAATCGTAAACCCATTCGTCCAAAGAGCTAAATCTTTTGGCCAATCCGAATATTCATTTCCTGTGGGCACCAGGAATCAACCGGAACTGGACCCCCTAATGCACTCAACAAAAGGGGGTTAGGACAGTTTCCGGTGAGTCTGTCTCATTTGATGTGCCCCAGACATGTTTCAAATTCACGGTCCTTATCCCATATATTTTCCAAAGAATTTTTCTCATCTTCGTTGTCCATAATGATTGATATCATTAATGATAATTAATTATTGATTTGATAAATAAATAATGATACGATAATTAATATCATAATCGGACACCCAGTGAGGATAGACGTCATCATGTCTTTTTTCTCAATTAGATAACTTCGTTATATTCACTCAATATATGTTGGCTTTTGGAGAGATTCTACCGAGGCAATGTGAGTTATGGGTGATCCAACTGTTTGTTTACATTTTATACGCATAGATGATATCTACTCGAACAATTGTTAGCAGGTTTAACTTGCTTAGCATCGTTCTACAGCAGGTGCTGCAGGTTGATGCTTACTAAGTCTGGTATAAGGCCACAAAAACGAAGAACCGGATGAGGATCGAATTATTTACACCTTCAAGTGTTTGCAAAATCAGTTTGCTTACCTCTTCTTTACAGTAAGCACTTCAGTATGAATATTTACTAAACTTAGTTTCCTCTTGCACAAGGCCTCATTAGGAGGGAGACATAGTTAGGATTGAGCTCGTTTTACTGACGAGACTGACCCTACGAGTACCAAATAGGTCAGCCTTATTCCAGTTCGGTATCCCTTCGAATTGTTCATGAAAATTCTAAATAATACTGATTTTGACTTTTTTCTTCTTTTTAGTTTCTGGAAACGACTTCGTGTTTGTTGACAACAGTGATGTTATTGACGGTCGAAATGGACGCAAAATGGACATTAAAACACTCTTCCCAGGTGGCCCTGATTCAGTACAGGCTGCTGTTTATTCCAATGATGCCAGGAGAGCATATTTATTTAGTGGTATGTATCATTTGAATACGGGTTTAGATTTCTCTCATCCGATCAAGACATCTTTTTTTTTCACCCTCCGACAAAATGCTGATCCTGGGTTTTTGCTCTCGACGGAGAGAAACGGTGATTTTAGCAATCAGATAGATTTTTTCTTCTTTTTGCATATAACTAGAAATCTGGTCCCCTGGCTGGTCTCCTGGGGTGATTGTGTTGCATTTCAAAGTTCGAAGAAATTTTACTTTTTCTCTCCTTCATCTCACTTTTTCCTAACATTTGTTTGATTGGTCAAATTCCTGTCTTTTGAACGATTTCCATTTGATCACAGTCCCTACCCAGTCATATCTGCCATGCTTGTACCTCTGAGACTATTGGCTTATTTTTTGTGTCCTGCTTTTTGTTATCATTATTATTATTATTATTATTATTATTATTATTATTATTATTATTATTATTATTATAATCATTATTATTATTTTTTTCTAGGTGAACGTGTCTGGGCTTACAGTCTTGATTCGAATGGACGTTTCGTTTTGGCCAAGAAATACCCCAAACAACTTTCCAACAAGAATAGTCATGCACCAGAAGGTGTGATGCAGTTTAATTACTACAACACTGAAAGACTTTTTCTCATTAAGGTTTGTTTGAGTCCATAATTCTCTCTAAATATATATATATCACACACACACACACACACACACACACACACACACACTCGTGTATGTAAAACAGTTTCCCAAAAATATATGGATGACAAGCATCATACTTCAAGAAGCAAATCTACAAGAGATTCTTTGGTTATATGATGGAGAGTATGATTTCAATTTTCACCAAATGAAGCACTTCCCCATTCTTATTGTGTTACTTTGACTTACTTAAACGAAACATTCCTCCCAGGCAGATGGATGAAAATGCAACTTTAAGTTTCCACCTTGTATATCAGATTTAGTGACTCTCGATCTCTCCTTGTCGGAAAACCTTAACGACAAACTTTATTCTACAAGACCCAATAAAATCATATAATTGCCACGATGGAAGGAAATCATTAAGCCATTTTGAAACCACTCTCCCATGTTCTAGTTAATTTCTTTTTTTGAAGGAATTGACAAAATTTATGCCACGAAAATTAACAAAATTGTAACTTTGACATGATGGTTGGCGATATTTTGGATAGAATTTATCACAATTTATCAAGTTAAGGTATTTATTTTTAACGTTTCAATCGTTTATGTATTCGATTTATTTCTTTGTTTTGCAGAATGGATATTTCCTAGAATTCATACCCTACTACGATGATGTCTCCCCTGGGAGAGGTTATTCAGCACGCCGTTTTTTCACCAATATTCCGAATCAAATCGATGCAATCATTTCTGCTGATAGAGAAATTTATTTCATCGTAAAAAAGAAGTAAGTTTCAAATCAAATTCGTTTTTTTGTTTTTTGTTTTTTGTTTCCTACTTGTTGTCTAGGCCAAGTGATATATCAACCGTGTAATGACGGGAGATCATTTCAAATAAGAGTTTCAATATAACATATCTATCTATCTATCTATCTATCTATCTCTCTCTCTCTATATATATATATATATACATATATATCGTGGATGTGAAGTGATCTGACAGAATGAAGATTTAAATGACAATCAGAAAGTGAAGAAAAAAAACTCAAGAGATAGGTGTTATACCTCAGATTTTCTTATTATTCCGTGGGCGTATTCCGATATGTAACACCGATCTCTTGGGTTTTCCTCTTCAACTTCCCATTGTCATTTTCATCTAGGTTCTGTTGGATCACTTCACACACACACACATACACACACACGTACGCACGCACACACACACACACACACACACACACACACATATATATATATATATATATCAATAGCCACCATTTACCACAATTTTTTAGGATTTTTTGTTTCATGAACGATTCCCTGTCCGTCCATGATCATACATGAATGTTGCCAATACAATTTCTTCATTCTTTCTTTGTGTTTCTTTCAGGGCCTACAAAATGCCTACCAACACACGGCGCGTAGATATGAAAGGAAAACCAGTCAATTTGGTTTTTAACAAATGTCAGAATTGAAAAAGAAAAGAAAAACAACAGAAAACTTATTTATGAATTAAAAATTATTTATCTAAAAAAAAAAAATGAATATGTCGTCATCGTTTTCTTTACAATTTTTCTCTGGTTTACAATATTTGATTTTTCTTCTTATGACAATCTGGAGATTATTACTATTGTTCCTGTTGTTGTCGCCATGATCGTTAACAATGGCGGCCGCTTTGATTCCAGTTTATATAAATCACCCACCCGGTGTCAATTGGACATCAGAGATGAAAGAAGAAAAAACACTAAGAAAAAATATTTTCGGACAGATTTGTTTTCTGAGAGCACGAATGCAGACCCCACGTGAATCGATAATTTCTTTTTTCACAAAACTCGACTGTGTACTATTGGTAATTCGAGACCTGCTGATTTCGGGCATGTATTTGTTTCTGATCTGTGATGTGTAGTTCTCAACATCTTTGAGTACAAACACACACACATACGTCAATACTATATATATATATATATATATATATATATATATGATGCTCTTCAACAGGAATAGAGCACTCTGGTGGGTTGGGAATTTACGCTAAATGAATATATCGCTTAAATTCAGCCTTACCGTACGGTTTGGTAGCTCAGTGGTAGGATACCAGCCACTGGGTCTGAAGTGGAGATTCCAATCCTGTACTGGATGGGTCAATGGATAGTCTATAGCCACACTGAAGAGTTGTAATACAACGAAACAGCTGTCTGTTGATGACACAATAGATATATATATATATATATATATATATATATATATATATATATATATATATATATATATGTATATATATATATATATATATATATATATATATATATATATGTATATATATATATATATATATACATATATATATATATATATATATATATATATATGTATATATATATATATATATATACATATATATATATATATATATGTTTAGATTTCATCACCAGCCTGTCCCAATCAAGCCATCAAACACAGTCAGCATTAATTTGTTCAGAGTTATCTCTCACTCAATCATCATTCTCTTTTTCTTCCGGAATAAAATCACTCGGCTGAATGAAGTTCGAATGGAAAACATAAACAGTGAAAACTTCAGATATTAATTTTTTTCTATCGTTACGTTAGTAAACATACAATAAAGTAAATAAGTAAATATATACAATAACAAAAACAATTTTCAAAAATTGAATTGTGAGTTAGGAGACTGTTGTTCGTTAAATTTATGTAAACTAAACAAATTCTAATAATTTTGGATTTAATTGTTTTTTTTTATTGCAAACCATGATTGTTAGAAGGTCAATTCCAACAATTATCTGATGCTAGCAATATTTATTTCAGATATATGCCAAAGACAAGTAACATATTTTTAGAATATTCAAAAAATATGAATAAAAAAATGGGCCATTTTATGCTTTTTGCTCGTAATACAAAACGAATTTGATTATACACAAAAGAGAATGAGCTGAACGCAATGAAAATTAGAATGAAACTTGGTCATGGGTGAATGAGATTTTCTAATAAAGACTTGAGGGTGAATTACACTGAAATATTTAAAGAAACTCCGGTCTACACATATGTAGAAATTCATCTTACTTTGTCTGTTCTGAGTTATTAATCATTTCTTTCTTTCTTTGGACATTCAATATATATATATATATATATATATATATATATATATATATATGTGTGTGTGTGTGTGACAAACACTAACACACACACACCTTCGGAATAGAGCACTCTGGTCGATAGGGAATATATGCGTGAATAAATATATCGCTTGAATTTCACTTTACTGACTGTCTTCCGTGGCGCAGAGGTGAGATGCCAGCCTCTGGGTCTGAAGCAAAGATTTCGATCCTATCTCGTGGTACTGGATTGGATAATGGATAGTCGATAGCCACACTGGTTGGCACAATATACACACACACACACACATATATATATATATATATATATATATATATATATATATATATATATATATATATATATATCAATCCAAATAGACGTGTGTATATATGTGTGTCAGTTCCAATAGACGTATATATATATATATATATTTATATATATATACATATCCTGATATTTTCTCTCTACATATGTATATGTGCACGCGTATGTGGAAAAAAACATTCATCCTAACTGTCCACATTTCTCTGTTTCTTTCTACTGTTTTCATTGTCCTTCCTTTATTTTGACCGAGTGCTCAATGGCCAACCCTTTCCGCCGTCAACCATCGTGGCATGCCAGTGACGAGACATTGTTGATATCAATGTGGATTCGTATCTTTCCTCGATTCTATTTCTCGTGCCGATTATTCTTACGCAACTTTTGGCTCATGTGTTTCTTGGTCTCCCATGAGTGCTCAAGTATTTCGGTAGAGGGGACGTTTCCAACGTTGATAGTTGTTAGACAAACGTAAACCCAGTTGCATGTCACGAATAACATTCGTCTGATTTCTGTTTATCTTTGGTCTTAACTTGAGGTTCCCCCTATTTATATCAACTAGCATGTTTTGTGTCTTATGTGTCGTTTCTGATGTAATTGCAATGTTGTCAACAAATCGTGAATGGTTCGAATGAAGGTCTGCAAGAAGCAGAAGAATCGGTCTGTTTGGATCGGTTGATTGGATTAATTGGTCGGAGAGAATTTAGTAAACATAGAAACATGTTAAAAAGTTTCTTTCCGCTATGCTCACACCGTAAATGTACACTGAACGAACAATACCGAATATGATAAACGGGTGTGAAACATTGGAAATAACAAGATCACCAGAAAACAAACTCCAAGTCAGAAAAGCAGTCGATGGAAAGAACAATGTCAGGAACAACAGTGAGAAGCAGAAGAAGAACAAAATGGATTCAAGTTGACCAAGATCAAAGAGAAAGCAATGATCAACAGATAAAAATAGAAAGAGAGAAAGGAGAATGGATGATATACGATGCAATTGGTTCCAAGGATAGCAAACGCAGTTGGAGAAGGCCAGACATAAGATGGAAAGATAAGATAGAAAGGTTGGCCGGTAAGATATATCAGCTCAGATGATGATGATGATGATAACATCTGGAATTTTGTATCTAAATAAACCGAACTGATTTGTTGACGTGTCTTTTTAGACTGAGCTGGAATATCTCCACGGACCGGTCGCATGTGAACGTCCTGGTTTACCAGAGGAGAAAGGCTGTAGGAATAGTTTTAAAAAACTGTCATCAGAACTGTCAACGTAAGTTTCTTCAGTTTTTAAGTGAGTATGGCTGGCTGGCTCTGGCTGGCTCTGGCTGGCTATGTTTGTTTCGTGCGTGAAGGCCGTGTCATTGGGACGGAAGGGCTGAAAAATTTCATTGCTCACCCCTAGCATAACATGCTACCGGAAGACGTTGGTTGCCTGATAGTTTCTGTTGAGTGACTAACCAGACCTGTTTCCCTTTTCATAAAAATTGTGTTCCTTCGCAGTTTAGTTTGGGTCGAAAACTGAGAAAGACTTGGCTGAGAAATGGGACAAACATTTCCCTACTCGAAGATAGATAGATGTAGATATATATAGATAGATTGATTGATAGACAGATATACAGAAAGGAAGAAGGGAATACAACATAGGGAGGTGAACAGTAAATGAAAGAGAGAGAGAAAATGTGTGAAATTTGGCTTCTAAAAAAACAATGTGGCGAAGTTGTCTGGAAAGGTACCTGTTGTGGGTTTGGGATGGGAATTTTTAAAAATTACCCCTGTCGATAATTTCCCTTGGAATCCTAATTTATATATAGCACGATTTTTGTCGACATGGGTAAACTAAGTATCAATAATGGGTTACAATATATCATCTGATAAAGGAAGTAACGACAAAATTGGTCTGAATGAATAATGGCATTCTAGCACCCATCCCTCTTTAGATTCGTCATTTCATTGTTCATTGTTCTTCGGATAAATATTGATCAACAAGCCCTGACTCGATATTCCGGTGTCATCCAATATATATATATATATATATATATATATATACATATATATAACGGACAAGTAATAGCACTCATTAATCCACTCCTCTTTCCACAATTGTCTTGCAAAGTCCGTAATATTATTTTGCACCAGAAGCTTTAATAAGTAGAAAATGCCAGAGTAGATATATATATATATATATATATATATATATATATATATATATATATATATATAGATATGAACAGATGGAGACAGACAAATAGATATTCGTGAGATAGATACTTATATGATCTGAATGAGTTAGATGCGTTGTATCGCCTCCTGTATTCTTAGTTAGGAATTAAATACGAAACTCTTCTTTAAGCTAGTTATCGAAAACATCACTTTTGACGATTTCCCCCATAAAAACTATACAAAAACCCCTGGACCCACTTGTTACCGGCCTCTCTCTCTCCCTCTTTCTCTCTTTCTCTCTCCCTCTCCCTCTTTCTCTCTCTCTCTCTTTCCCTTTCTCCCTAAGATCGTTATCATTTCGCCGACCCACTGGCTGATCCGATCTTAACCATTCTTTTTCCGTGACCTATATCCGTACTAACTTTGCCCACTTCACTTCATTGATATCAAGGCATGACACATACGCAGAGCTACTTAGCTACGCCACCATGTCTTTAGCACGTGGTCCAAACGCTTATACATTTCTTACTCCTGTGAATGAAATGGCAAGGTTTTTTTTACTATCCGATAGTCACGATAATCATTCCTGAATTTTTTTATTCTGGGGAAACACGCACTCGGTCTTTGACACACACTCCCTCTCCAGCTCATTCGACAGGCAAGTGTCAGTACCGACTCCTCGGTCTATGCCGTGGAACAGATACTACACTTTGATCCTGAAGAACAGGCCACAAAAAAAGTTTCTATGGAACTACTGTCCCACCACAGCGGAATTTGACACAAGGCCGGGCTTAACGTGGGGAAAAAAGGACACCCTCCCAAAAATGGCTCCAGGCGACGCAGTTACCGTTGAAAAGCTCATCGTAATGGCTAGACAACGTCACCCTCGAAAGCATCCACCAGGGGACCTGCTCCTTTAAGTGCAATGGAGCAGTGCTGCCCCGGGGAAACAGAGACCCCGCAGCTGGGCCGAGTAATAATGGAAGAGCCTAAGGACGAATCCAAAGACTCCCAAATGCGCTTAGCAAACACAGCCTCAGTTTAACCTCATTGGCCAACGCTTGCACCGGCGCACTCGGTCTTTGACACCCACCCTCTCCAGCCCATTCGACAGGCAAGCGTCAGTACCGACTCCTCAGTCTATGCCAGGGAACAGATACTACACTTTGATCCTGAAGAACAGGCCAGAAAAAGGGGTTTTGTTTATGTGCTGCCCCACCACAGCAAAATATGACACAAGGTCGAGCTTAACGAGGGAAGAATAGGAAACACCCTTCCAAAATGAATTCATTGCAGTGCTATTTCCGTATACATTCTTGATTACTTTTATTTGGATATCATTTATACTTTCTTCTTGCATTGTTCTATGGAATCGAAGGTTGTTTCATTGTCTACAGAAACCAAACAAAGTGGTTAGGTGTATTTTGATGCCTTACCGATCAGCTACTTTAATGTGTGTAAGTTGTTTATTATCAAATAGCCATTTCAAAAGCCTGTCTGTTAACGTGGTCGGTTTTCATCTAAAGTGTGTTAATATATTTGCAAGTATTTTCAAATTGTTTGTAAATGTTAGGTAGTAAAGTGAAAGGGCGCTAGTTGCCAAGGTCTTTATCGTCTCCTCTCATGTAGTAGAACCCCCATTCATAGACAGAAGTTTTGGGAGGGTACTTTCTTTTCTAGTAAGCATTGAGTGAATAATTGCGCTACTCCATTTTGAATGACCTCTTAAGAATCCTCTGAAAGATATATGATTATGGCATCTGCTTTTCTTATTTCATGGTATGAAAACTTAGTTCATCTGTTGTTACGTCTGGAATATTACTGCTCACTATTAATATGTCAGTCGGTTGTGCTTTTATTCCCGAGTCATGGATGTTCTCAAAGTATATTTCAGTTATCATCAATAATTTGTCCCTGCTTTTGTTAATTTCGCCTTTTACGTCTTAAATGCAAACATATGTAGTTTGCAAATGTCATCTGCTACTCGAGCACATTTCAAGTTCGCCCCTATTCTGATTTTACTATCCCCTCCATGTTTTTGTTGCTTTCCTTTTGTCTCAGATTTTAAATTTGTTTGATAAGTTCTTCTCTTTTGGTTGAGTGCCCTGATATTCATTATTTATTGAAAAATAATCTGAGGGGTGAATTCACGTAGCCAGCGTTGGGGAACTAATTATATTTCCTTCCGGACAGCTCATATGTCTTCCGGTCACCTCATCCCCTCTCCATTTTTTTTTTTACACGTCATCTGTCTGATGTCTAAACCGAAGATTTAGGTGTCAAAAAAATCAGGTGTTTTTACTTCCTCTGCTTTCAAGAAACCACCTACACATTCGTGCATGCTCACATACTCCCCCCAAAACACAGATATTTACTCAGCGTATATTGGAGACTGGAACTCATTACTTTGGGGGTGTTTGCCCCTATTGGGGTCGAAAGGGCCCAAATGAATTTTTCTCAAAACCCGGCCCTGATACAGCAAAGATTGAGAAAAAAATAAGGAACAGGTCCTCAGAAAAGTATGTTACGGGAGAATTAATCGACTGACAAATGATCTAACCAATGTACCTGAATTATAAAACCGTTGTGTTGCTGAAAGGGGTCTAAAAAATGAAATATAAATATTTTCTCATGGCTCACGTACAACTGATTTGGAAAAAACAGGAGTTGTGCTGGAGATAAAAATACAAACCCTTATAAAATGACACAACCTGAAATAATGGTCCGTAAAACAAGCTTGTAAGATATTGCTCTGCTACTAGGTGCCCGGATATGAGGGCGTTGGAAAAGTAATTACGTATTTTCGTCTTTGGGAAGTGATTATGTATTTCCCTGCGATAAATTTCAAGCCAGTCAACTAAAGCAAGACCAGGATTACATGTTACGAAACGACGTCTGGATTTAATTCATCATCTCTTCTATCCGGCGGTGTGTCGTTTATAATTATTAGTAAAGTCTAACCCCGGGAGAATAGAGACTTTGAACATATTCGCCATTACATACTGTATGAATGTCGAAAAAGTTTCAACAAAGAATTGAAAATTTGCATCCCTGTTGGGCTGCTGTCATTGATAATGATGGTGATCTCATTATCGATATATAGTTTTAAATCAAACTTCATTGGCATTAGTTTATTTCTCCTTTTTGAAAATACGTTATTACTTTCCAAACAGGAAAAATGTAATTAATTTCCGAACGCTTTAATTTTTACTCAACTCATATTAAGCTGAAAGCCATAAAAGTGAGACACCTCAAGAAGACTAATCAATACGCTTAAGGGCGTCCGCTGTCACATTTCCAGTAAGGGGGGGGGCAAAAGGATATATTTCAAAGAGGGTGTGGAAAACGATATATTCGGAATATACCTTCGTGGTAACCCTGTTGCCAGCCACGAATGATACCATCTTTTTGTACGGTAACATAATGCTGAGGTCGCATGAAATAAGTGTGCTGCACCAATATCCTTTATTGACCATAAGGTTCCAACTTTCGACCACCTTCACCCACGCTGAAAAGATCTGATCCAGGCGTGTGGGGGGTAATGACCCCTCTACTGGACACCCATGACTATGCACCACTTGGCACGGCACAAGGCCACAAGTGTTGGGCATTCAATATAGATCAAACTCAGTAGTAATCGACTGCGAGATAAGATTATTAAGCATTAATCAACAGCAGGCAGCTTTTTGATGTTTACTATTTTTAGCATAATATGGCACGATGCCCCAAATGCAGGGCACCCAGGGGGAATCGAACCAAACGCTGTAGTAAAAATTAGTGTGATAAGCTTGCTATCCATTACTCTACGGCAGGTGCCCTTCACGTATGGACAAAGTTCAGTTTAGCTTATCACAGTACAAAGAACAATGAAGTACTCTTTGAGGATCGAACCCACTACTGTAGAGATGGTCTAACCCAGGGGTCGACAAACTGCACCCTCATTTCATCCGGATCACAGACTACATTGGAAACGTGATGTTGCGTACAATTTTTTTTTCCTTATTATGTTTTTTCAGCAAACGATTAAATCCATTATCGATTAATAGAGTGAGAGTCTTTGCAAAGGCCTCTAGCAAATCTACGTTTTATAGCAAAAATATTGTTTGAACTATGAATACTTTCCGTTCTATTAATATGCTCAGCTAAATTTGAGATACAATTTGACAGTATTTTGCCCCAATCTTCAATTTTTGAAATATTTCTCATTAATTGATAGCACATTGAAATTTATGTAGGTATATATACACCTATATGAAAAATATTTGGGTAAATGAAAAAAAAAAAAAAGAACCGTAAGTTCAATGTGGCGTCCACTATAGTGTTTAAACACTGTTATTGCCCGATCACGTGGCCCTGAGTTGATGATAGTTTTAGCTAAGAAGAATCTCATCAAGTAAAATCTTTCTATGGAGTTTTAAATAAATATTGTCAAAAACAGCCGAAAATCGATTTTTAAATATAATGTTTAAACGCCATAATTGCCAGATCATGTGATCTTAAGTGGAAGATTCTTCCAGGCAAGAAGCATCTCCTCAAGGGACGCCTTCCTATCAATTTTCTGGAAAATCTGACTTAAAACAGCTGAGAAACAATATAGGCATAGACCTACCGATCGACAGGCGGACAAAGTATCTTACTTAGAGGCAAGGACTTTTCTAACAAGCTGTTTTCCTGGCTTTGTATTATCAGTGTTTCATTTTTTATTCGCCTTAGCCCACAAGAAATAAAAACATGTCTAATCAGGTCCTCAAAAAGAGCTTGTCGACCCCCGTTCTAACCACTGCTCTATGGCAAAACTCTCAATAAAAAGCAAAATGATATTCTGTGGAATTAGAGTAGGAAGATTGTGCAGGGCCAACCCAAAGAATGAAGCAGGCCTTCTTGCTTAGAAATACAGAAACTATCTGGGCTCGAACACCGATTGCCGGTACCAATCCTAAATAGGATTCTATCTCAGCCACGGGGTAGGTTTAAAGGAGATATATTATAAGGGATCTGATAGTGGCTTGTTTTATGGCTGAGGTAGTTGCCAGGGGAAAAGCCTGGATTTTAAAAGCTGATTTTCTAGGTATCCCCCCCTGAAAAATAGGCTTAACACTATCTTCTTACATTCTTACTTGCATCAGGTCTTGAGTTGCACTAAGCTAAACCTGCTAAAATATTAAAACATGATGCAAGGGGCATAACTCTTTATTACATGTTATTTCTTATCCAAGTATATACGTACTACGGTATTATTGCGGAACTGACAAAGTGATTGATATCCATAGTGATTTTTGTGAAATCCCGACTGAGATTTCGATGATTTCATCACATCCGGTGTAGTAATGGTTAACAAGCTTGTGACGCTGATATTGTTAATTCATATATATATATATATATATATTGTGTCATCCACAGGCAGCTGTTTCGATGCATCACATCTCTTCAGTGTGGCTATAGACTTTTATCCCATACAGTACTGCGAGGCAGAATTGAAACCCTCACATCAGACCCGGAGGCCGATATCCTACCTCTGACTGGGTGGTCAGTAAGGCTGAATTTAAGCGATATATTCATTTACGCAGAAACTCCTCATCCACCAGAATGCTCAATCCATGTGGAAGAGCATTGCATAAGCTTACATGGATGAGTTACCTCACTTAAAGAGTACTCAACCCCGAATATATATATATATATATATATATATATATATATATATATATATATATATATATATATATATATATATATATATATATATATATATACAGTGACATAGCACAGTCATAAGTTCCCATGACGAACCAAAAGATATCCTCTTTCTTGATTTCCAATTTTGCTTCCAAAACAAAACATTTGATACTAAATTTGTTTTCTACGATAACCCTTTAACCACTGAAAGGTACACATTTGCCACTGAAGACCAGACCCCCCTGCCCCGAAACCTGTATAACATACTAATTGATTTATTCATGAGTTAATTATCTAACAAATAATGTCTCTATATACTTTTTATTCCTCAGTCTGTCTCATTCCCTATTGTTCACTCATACACACAAATATATATATATATGGATGATTATAAATTGCATTATTTCATATAGAAACTCTTATTTGATTTGATCCCCTTTCGTTACACGGTTAATGTATCACTTGGCCCGGACAACGTAAATAATATAAACAATTAAAGAAAATGGGGATACTGCAGGATTTCCTCTAATTGTTTATTCTATTTGCGTTATCTGGGCCAAGTGATACATTAACCGTGTAACGAAAGGAGATAATTTCAAATAAGAGTTTCAATGAGATACAACGCAATTTTTAATCATTCTGTCGGATCATATATATCCGTTTCTTAATATATATATATATATATATATATATATATATATATATATATATGTGTATATATATATATATATATATATATATATATATATATATATATATATATATATATATAATCATGTAAACTATCCATTTTTTTATAGTTGAAAAGGAAATTTTATCAGTCAGAATTTATATAGTCCCTAAGTATCCGATCTCTGTTATTTCACTTTTTTCATCTATTTTAAGATCCTGGTGCATATAATTTACTTTTATTCTTATTTCTATTTTGAGATTCATCAGCTCTTTAACCATAACCCTGTTTCGGAAGGGAGGAGAATACGCATGCAATAATTGAATAGAATTTCTTTTACGGTGTAAACGTCTATCGGATGTGTATAAAAGAGAATATAAAATAGAAATAGAGATATAGACAAATGAAAATATCATTACACAACCCTACGTATGCATAACCTCATACGATCTTAGATACGCTGATAGATAGATAGATAGATAGATAGATAGATAGATAGATAGATAGATAGGAGTGAAAGATGGATAAATTTCTTTGTACTTATTCATCCAATTAGGATAAGAAGAACTCATTACTCTTTTCTTTTGATCCTAAGGACCCAACCTTAATTCGACTCTCCCAGACCCAGCTGCGACCCCCCAGGAGAGAGATTTTATTCATTTTCCCATGTTGTGTCAGTATTATCGAATACTAAACGAAGGACCTCAAACCTGGTCCCATTTTAGATCTTCATCAGATGAGGCCTTGCACTTAACTGCTCATTCGAATTACAAACTAATGACTTTTTGCGATTAGTGGTAGTGGTCTCCAAATACAGCAACGGTAACCGCCAATTTGGCACTTTTGCGATAAATTTAATATATAAATTTGCAGCAGTACAAATATTTTAGCACTAATTCTTAGCAATTCTAGCCAGTTGTTAGCAATCTTCCAACCGTTTTCAGCTATTGTCATAAAATGGCAAACAGTTTTTTAGCACGTTGCGGTATTTTTGACTCTTTTTCGTAGTCGATTCAATGCGAAAAAAAGAGACACTGACTGGAAAGTAGATGTAATTATGATAAATCGATAGATTTCAGCAATATTTCTTCGAAATATAAAAATCAAACAGGTCTTGAGAGTCATCCAATGGGGACCGTAACAAAACCTACGTCTTTTGGCAGCATACCGCGTTGGGGGTGATGAATTGAAAATCGGAAAAGGCGGTGAGCAATGAATAAGTTACTTGACTCGTCTTCTCGCGGAATATAAATTATTACAAAACTGACCTCTTGGTTTGAGTTCGCTAGTTTTTCGAAAAGAAATATTTTTAGTCATTCCTGACGACAAAACTTTTTTTCTTTCCAACTATCATTTTTATGTTTGAATTTTGACAGAAGAAGATGTACATTATACGGAACATCTTCAGTTTTGTTTCTATTATTATTTGAACCATCCTCGTTTTGGACACATAGCGTAGCGGTTACAGAATCAGACAAAATTACTGCAAGTAATCTAATGGTTCTAGGTTCAATCCCAGTGTGAAACAATATAACAATACTACTAACGCTTAGAGGGGAGTACGGTCAATATACCCCCCTCGGTTAAATAAAGGGTTCGGTTCGTTACTTTCCCCACATCTACCAGATGATACCTGATGAAGGCCGTAGAGTACAACGGCCAAAATGTTGTATGAAAAACAACCAAGATGAGGATGATCCGAATAATAATAGAAATAAAAAATAATCTTCTGTTTTGTTTTATTTTTAATTGCCTTTATCCGCGACACTGGTTTAAGTACTGTTGTTGGTTTTAGGTTATTCATGTGTATGACATTGATATGTATCTATGTATTTATCAAAAACAAGACAATCCTATTAATCCTAAAAAGCAAAGTATACAACCAATGCATCCTCCCGATAGTCACTTATGGAGCTGAAACATGGAACCTAGCCAAAAGTCAGACCTGCAAACTGAGAAGCATGCTACACGCGCATGAGAGAATCATGCTCTACTTCACATAGAGATATCAAGACAGAACAGTAAATCAGGGAGAAAACAGGAGTCCGAAACATTATAGAATCTGCAAGAAAACTTAAATGGCAATGGGCTGGTCATGTTGCAAGAATGGCAGACAACTGATGGACATCATGACTCACAACATGGATCACCACCGATCACTTGCGAAACCGAGGCCGGCAGAATACAAGATGGAGTGACGAACTTGACAAATTTAGAAAGTACTGGCTCTGCGACGCCCATGATAGAGAGTTGTGGCAAATCCTGGAGAAGGTCTATGTCAAACGACGGACGTTAAGAGACTGATTTTAAGTATATTCATGTGTCCTATCGGGATTTATATCTCTATATATCTATGAATGTGGACTTCGCCAAGCCCTAACCATTCATAGTAAAAACTTGAAATTTTGCACACACACTCCCCTCAATAAGTAAGATTTGTTGTTTTTGAAATTTTAGAGGAGCAATTATCGATCTAGGTTTTTTGATAAATTGACCCCTTAGTTTGTGACAGCCCTTTTTTTTATTTCTATTATTATTCGGACTATCCTCATCTTGCCTGTCTTTCATACAACGTTTCGGCCGTTGTACTCTTCATTAGGTATCATCTGGTAGGTGTGGGGGAAGTAACGAAGCAAACCCTTTATTTAACCGATGGGGGTATATAAAGACCGCACTCCCTTCTTAGCATCAGTAGTATTTTCGAAACATTATTGTTTCACACTGGGATTGAACCTAGAACCATTAGATTACTTGCAGTAATTCTGTCTGATTCCCTACGCTATGTGTCCATGTGGACAACTGGTGCTAATTTTTAGGAGCCTTGAGGCAATGAAATGGATACCATATGGGAACCTCTAATAATGAAAGACAGAAAACAGTAACATCAAATACCAAAAACTTGGTTTCTAAAAATTAGGAGTGCAGTCAATATACCCCTGTCGGTTAAATAAAGGGTTCGGTTCGTTACTTCCCCCACACCAACCAGATGATACCTGGTGGAGGCCGTAGTGTACAACGGCCGAAACGTTGTATGAAAAACAACCAAGATGAGGATAGTCTGAATAATAATAGAAATAATAATGATACATCATCTTAAAAATTCAGCGACGCAGCCCTTTTTTTTGTTGACATTTTAGTGTCTTATTCATCAATAATCCCTTTCTCGAATTTTTTAATTGATCGACCCCAACATGGTATGCTGCCAAAAGACATTGGTTGCATGACAGTTTGTATTGCGTGACTAACTTGTCGTGTTTATGCTCAGTATCTCTTGAATATTAAACTAATATAAAGGCAACACCAGTAATTGTTACTAAAATAACGAATCTTAGTAGCAAATCAATATAACCTTAGAAATCAATCATTTTCTTTTTTTTTGTTTTTTTAAAGAAGGCTTGCAGATCAAAACAGTTCACAGATTAACTAGTTAATGCCTACGGGACCACGGAAACAGAGTTGACGCCTACTGGGCCACGATTCTCAATAGGTGCAAATCAAACTGACTTGAAAAAAAATGAATGAAATTTTTTTAGAAAGGATTTAGGTAATGAAAGCTCAACCGGAAGCTAGTATTACTTGAAGAAAGTTATGTGACAGAGGGGAAAATGATTTCCTTGGTACACGATGAACATTCAAGTGAAGATTTCATTTAAGTAACAAAAAATTTTATTTCTTCTAAGTTACGTCGTCAGACGTTACTGATGACCTAAGCGTAGCAGACGACAAATGCCAGTTGCTAAATATTATGTGTAGATTTATTTATTTTTCATTATTAGGTGAAGTATTGTAAGTCATTATATTAATTTTGACTACTATTTACTTTCATTTTTTTCTCTATCACGTCTCGACTCTAACCGTAACAATCGAAGACTGCAGATTGGAAAGGGGGGTTCTGAGGGAACTATTCTTTATTTTCCGATCTGCTTTGTTTGCTTATTACCATAGAATTAAGTTGAGTTATAAAAAAGAATTAAAACAATAAGATGAAAGTAAATTGTAGATAAAATTAATATAGTCGCCCATCTTTTGTTTTATCAGAATTAGAACTTCAGTTGAATGAATAAACTGCTTGGCTTTGCGAACGAAGATTTGGGGAGAGTTTTTCAATAATTTTAGGACTCGAGACGGCTCTGAGATAAACTCGCCTTGTGTATTTTTTCAGCTGTTGTTAAAAGTGCAAGAGTCCTGGGTATCCATTAAAATCAGGTCCCTGAATAATATAATGGCTTTGGGTGTGTTTGAATTTTAGGTTAAGGGCTTCGTGTGGATGGATTTTGGTTTGTGGATGTGGGTCCTGAGAAATCGGAAGTAAACGCCCTACGCCTCGAAAGTATCGATCTCGGGGGAGAAAAAAGACAAGATCCCATCAGTTTTCATTAGGGCAGAAGAAGAAGAAGAAGAAGAAGAAGAAGAAGAAGAAGAAGAAGAAGAAGAAGAAGAAGAAGAAGAAGAAGAAGAAGTCAGAGAGAAAAAAGGGAAAGAAAAGAACGTAAAGTGGAAAGAAAAGAAAGGAGACAGGGATTATAAAGGGGTGTTGAGACAAACTGCAGAAACGGGTCTGGTTAGTCACTCAATAGAAATCTTTATGCGACCAAAATCTTTTGTTTGTATACAGTGTTTAAGAGCTCAATCGAAAAATAACCAATAAATAAGTTACTTTTCTTGCCTTTAGTTGGGCCCCGATCACTGAAAAGGTCCGAATTTTGAGAAAAAAAAAAAAACGTGAATGCTGCTGGATATAAACTGAGGGATCAATTTAGCAGGAACATACATTGCAAATTAAACCCTTCATCGAACAACCTTGGCTCAAAAAGCAGATAAAAACCGTTTTTCTAGACATAATAACAAGTAAATGTTTAAATCTTCATCGTACTGGCTCCATTGGTGCGATCTCGACGTATCATACGTAAATACATGATGATTGCTTTATCTTGTCAGGTGATAGCTGTCCCATCACTTTACCTGGTCACCCTGCTTCGTTCCACCACGTCCATGTGCTCTAAGGTTGCTATTAAGACCAGTTACTAGTATCTGCAAGATCCAAAGCTTTCATGACCGAGCCAGACCGTCCACAGGGTTGACTGAATCAATCTGTGAAATTTCTGCCTAGTGCATTTGTCTCTTTAGTTCAGGGCTGGCCTTTGACACCTTGCCACAAGTTGTCATCATCATCATCAGTCTTTTAGCGTCCGTCGTTGGACATAGACCTTCCCCAGGATTTGCCACACTTCTCTATCATGGGCGTCACGGAGCCAGTACTTCCTGAACTTGTCTAGCTCGTCTCCCCACCTAACATTTTGCCAGCCTCAGTTGCGCATCCATGTTGTGAGTCGTGATGTCCATCGATTGTCTGCCATTCTTGCAACATGGCCAGCCCACCGCCATTTGAGATTTTTTATGGATTCTATGATGTCTCTAACTCTTGTCTTTTCCCGGATGTTCTGTGCTGTTTTTTGGTCTCTCCATGTGAGGCCCAGCATTATTCTTTCATGTGCACGTTGCATGGTTCTCGGCTTACGGGTCTGTCTCTTGGTTAAGTTCCATGTTTCAGCTCCATAAGTGACTATTGGGAGGATGCATTGGTTATACACCCTTCTCTTTAGGATTAATAGGATCTTATTATTTTTGATGGTTGAGCTAGCTCTGCCAAAGGATTGCCATCCTAGTGTGATTCTTCGCTTGATTTCTTCTTCTTTTGAGGGTCTCATGGAGATTTGTTGCCTTAGGTAGATGTAGTGGTCTACTTTCTCGAGTTCTGTGTTCTCGATTTCGATCTTAGTGTTTTTATCTCCAATGTGGTTGTTTCACATGATCTTCGTCTTGCTGAAGTTCATGTGTAGGCCGACTTTCTTGCTCTCTTCATTTAGTTCATCCATCATTAGTTGGAGGTCGTGTAGGTTCTCTGTGAAAAGGGCTATGTCGTCTGTGAATCTGAGGTTGCACAGATACTCGCCAATCAAGACTCGGACCCCTTCCACAAGTTGTATTGTCGGGAAAAGGTAAGAAGTTATTATATGCAGTCTGTTACTGCAGATTTCTATGTGATTCTATGTTATTTACATAGCCTGCTTTTGAGAAGAAGAGTATGACCGCCGACATCAAACTTTCAGTTCTTTACATTCTCCGGGAAACCCATACATACATACATACATACATACTTACATACATAGCCAGCCAAACCTATTTAAAAACTGATGAGGCCAACAGTAGTATTCTTCCTGTTCAGTCATATCTTTAATTCTATTGGCTGTTTCAGTTTGTGAGGCAGTCTCTTGGTCGCTTTCATCCTTGAGGTTAAGTTTTTTCCCCTGTACTTAGACGCCATCTTTGTGATGGAATGAAGATTTTTGCTGATTTCGTGTTTTTTCACCAGTTCTATAATCCAGTCATTGGTAGTTTGGATGTGAATAAGGAGTCCATTGGTGTGATATTTTTCTAGTTTTTGTGTCTATTCGTTGGATTTTCGATAATTTCCAGAGGATAATGTTAAAACTAATGGCCAGGATTCCATTTTTCAAGTTTAATTGTTTTGATGGTTCTAGGTTCGATCCTAGTGTGAGACAATATAACAATACTACTAATGCTAAGAGGGGAGTACGGTCAATATACCCCCGTCGGATAAATAAAGGGTTCGGTTCGTTACTTCCCCAAATCTACCAGATGATACCTGACGAAGGCCGTAGAGTGCAACGGCCGAAACGTTGTATGAAAAACCACCAAGATGAGGATGGTCCGAATGATAATAGAAATAATAATAATACCTCATCTCAAAAATTCAAGAGATATACTAACCAAGATGAGGATAGTCCGAATATTAATAGAAATGATAATAATACCTCATCTCAAAAATTCAAGAGATATACTAACCAAGATGAGGATAGTCCGAATAATAATAGAAATAATAATAATACCTCATCTCAAAAATTCAAGAGATATACTAACCAAGATAAGGATAGTCCGAATAATAATAGAAATAATAATAATACCTCATCTCAAAAATTCAAGAGATATACTAACCAAGATGAGGATAGTCCAAATAATAATAGAAATAATAATAATACCTCATCTCAAAAATTCAAGAGATATACTAACCAAGATGAGGATGGTCCGAATAATAATAGAAATAATAATAATATCTCATCTCAAAAATTCAGAGATATACTAACCAAGATGAGGATAGTCCGAATATCAATAGAAATGATAATAATACCTCATCTCAAAAGTTCAGAGATATACTAACCAAGATGAGGATAGTCCGAATATTAATAGAAATAATAATACCTCATCTCAAAAATTCAGAGATATACTAACCAAGATGAGGATAGTCCGAATAATAATAGAAATAATAATAATACCTCATCTCAAAAATTAAGAGATATACTTATTCTTTTATAGTATATTTTTCTCATTTTTTTTCTTTCATGTTATTGTACTCAATACCTTTACCTTGATTTATAACGAGATATTTATAGCTTGCTTGTTGGTTTAATATCTTGATGTTGGTGTTTAAATCTGTATTAATGGATGATGGAGCGGTTAATTTTCCCCTTCCAAAAGTAGCCTTCGAACACTTATCAAATCCAAATTCCATCCCGATGTCATCACTGTGTTTTTAAAAAGTTTCCAATGGGTTTTCCACTTGCTTATTTTTCTTTCTGTTGAGTTTCACGTTGTCTACATTGAAGAGGTTCGGTTCTGGTCTTGTTATAGACTTTGTATCCGTATGTGGTATTGCTGAACTCGTGTGAAATAGCTATCAGAGACAAACAGAACAAAAGGGATATGAGAGAGACTCACCTCAGAAAATCCCATAGGCTATTTCTATATTTACAGACACACTTACGCCGTGAGAATAGGAGAGGGATTGTTTTGTCCTCCATTTTGTCATGCTTCGTTGGAGGAAGTTCTGAATTGTAGGTGAGGTTTTGTAGACTTCGAGTGATTTCATTATCCATGGATGAGGGACGCTATCAAATGCCTTGCAGTAGTCTATCCCGGCTGTGCTAAGGCCATGGAGTTTTGAGTTGCAATTCTTTAGGATCATTCTATTTACGGGGAGTTGATCTTCGAAGGCCGTAGAAGTTTCTGCTTCATCCTTTTGGCTCTAGGGGAAGAATGTTAACTTGATCAAAAAAGGAAAAGATTCTGTCTGTTAAGATAGTTGTTGATAGCTTATATGTCGTTGTTAAGCAAGTGATAGGTCTATAATTCATGATTTGGGGTTTTTTTTGTTTCGTTTCTATTTGGTAGTGGGGATGTTACCCCATCTCTTAACCAGAAGAGTGTTTTCTCTGGATTTTGTACAATGTCTGATAATGAATTCGCCAAGTCTTGGTGCTTTGAGGCAAGGGAACTGAGCCAGAAATTTTGGATTTCGTCTTTTCCTGGAGTTTTCCATCTATGGGATTTGTTGAGTGTATCTTTGAGCTCCTTAAAAGTGACACCGTCCAGTTGCTGTTGTCTGATGTCGTTCATTCTTTCTTCCACCCTTTTTATCCATGTTGTGCTCTCGTTAGGGATATGTTGTTCGCGACATCACATTGGTGGTCTGGTTAGGGCCGATTTAAATCAGAGTATCTTTAGAGATCTATCGACCCTTAGCACCCGTAAAATTTCACCTTGATGGGTTAGATCGTGGTTGTGCGAAGCATTGCAGGGGATGAGATTAGGGAGATTGTACATTTCACGTATTAATTGTGGGACTATATCATTACTTTTTTCCATTATCTGGTAGAAGTCCATTTTATGCATCTTTTTCCTTCAAAGTCCACGTGACCTAATGTTTCTCCTACACGTGACATAAGCTCGAATATTAAGCGTATGGTTACGGGGTTAAATGATATTGTCAAGCAGAGTCATTATCATCATCAGTCTTTTAACGTCCGTCGTTGGACATAGACCTTCCCCAGGATCAGCCACATTTCTCTATCGTGGGCGTCGCAGAGCCAGTATTTTCTGAATTCGTCTAGTTCATCTCTCCATCTTGTATTTTGTCGTCCTCGGTTTCGCATGTGGTCTCTGGGGATCCATGCTGTGAGTCGTGATGTCCATCGGTCATCTTTCAATCTTACAACATGACCAGCCTAGTCTTTCATTCTCTTTCCTCTTTGCTCTATTGTCAGCAGGTACAGTTGCGTCTATGTATATTATTATTATCATTATTATTATTATTTGCACTCTCACACCAGTTGCCAGGTGGTAACCGCTGGAGTTTGAGTGACAGCAAGTATCCCCAAGTCTCCAGCCTTTCTCTTCTAGTTCTAGTAATACTCTGGTTTACAGTTTCACACCGGTTGCCCAGTGGTCATTGATGAAGGCTGAGTGACCATAAGTCTCCTAGGGTCTTCAGCCAGCATCTCCTCTCCCTTTCGCCTATCGTGCCAGTGCTGTGGTTTACGTTTCCGCTTTCATTTCCCTTCCTCTGTTGGGTCAATCAGTTTTGCAGTCTTTATATTTCTAACACTTTCCTCAGTATCCGTGCTTTTCCTAGCAGTGCTGTGGTCTGTACAGTCTCAATCCTTCCCTTTATCCTGATCCCCCCAGTCTCGCCCCCAGTGTCTTTGAGACAGTTCCTAGTGCACCCACTATAACTGGCACTACCCTGGCTTTCATGTTCCACATCTTCAGTTCTCTCGCTAGATCCTGGTATTTTTCCAGTTTTTCACTCTCCTTCCTCTTTACTCTATGGTCTGCAGGTACAGCCACGTCTACAATTTGGCAGGTCTTCCTCTTCTTGTCTACGATTACCAAGTCCGGTATTATTATTGTAATCATCATGATTATTGTTTGTGGTAGTATCATTATTATTATCTTTATGTCTATTATTATTATCATTATTATTAATATTTTTATTATCATCAGTCTCTTAATGATTATCATGATTATCAATATTATTATCATTTACATCGCAATTATTATTATCATGGTCATCATCATTATTATTATCATTATTAGTAGCATCATCAATATTATCATTATTATCATTAGTACTGGTATTATCCTTATTATTATCTTTATGATTATTACGATCATTATTGATATTATTATCATTATTATTATTATCATTATCCTCATTATTATTATTATCATTATTAGTGGTATCATCAATATTATCATTATTATCATTAGTACTAGTATTATCCTTATCATTATCTTTATGATTATTATCATTATTATTGATATTATTATTATCATTATTATTATCATTATCCTCATTACTATTATCATCATTATTATTATCATTATCCCTATTATTATCATTATCATTATCCTCATTATTATTATCATCATTATTATTATCATTATCCTCATTATTATCATCATTATCATCATCATCATCATTATTATTATTATTATCATTATTATCATTATTATTATTATTTTTATTACTATTATTATTATTATTATTATTAATGATAATAATAACAACAATATAAAAAATATAGTAAAAAAGAAGAAATAAAAAAAATGGTTTATGAAGTGCTAATTAAAAGCATAGAGGTTATCAGTCCGGATTCGTTTCCCGTATCACATCATAATCTGTGTTGTGTTTATACCATTTTTCTCCTCTTCTTTTTCTTAAATTTCCTCCATTCATTGCGTAAGGAATTTCGTACCAGGGGTCGACCACTTAACGTCAACCCGGATCTCATAGTTTTTGGCAATAATTCTATCTTTCGTCGCCATGTTTTGATGAACAGACCCTAATTTGTTTCACGTCATTTAGTTCTGCGTCATTTCTCTGTTTTGGTCGTCAAGATTGAAATCACTCAATTGCCAAACAAAATATCAGGTTTATTTATTAGGGTGTTCAACGTTTATTCAGTCCCGACCCTTGCAACAGGCAGCACGATCTGTCGCCCAGGGTACCAAGCGCCAAGGAGCACCTGATGTATGTCTTACTCATTAGGACTCTCCAAATACAAACAGAAAATGGGCTAATAGACAAATTATTCGCAATAAAACAGTCAAAATAAGAAAATTCGGAACTATTCTCCTTCATTTCATCATTGTAAATGATAAACTTTTTATCCCACATATTTATTTTCCTTGCCGTAAATCGTAAAAAAAAGATAGTACTATATTTTAAAGGTCAGTAAAGTTCAGTTAGCCCAGGCTGCCCAAAACCGTACGGCCGACCCTGGATGAAATTGCCGAATTTAGTTCAAGCTCAATATTTCGACCACCGTTTAAAAGGCGATAGTTTTGTTGGGCAGCTGGAAAAGACTCGGACCCCTTTCAGCTCCGGAAAGGAGTAAGACAAGGTGATACCAGCTCACTTAAACTCTACACCACCTGCCTCGAGATGATTTTCAGAAGGCTAGACTGGGAGAGTAAAGGAATTAGAATAGATGGCGAGTATCTGAGCAACCTCAGATTTGCAGACGACGTCACCCTTTTCGCAGAGAATCTACACGACTTCTTACTAATGATAGATGAACTAAATGAAGAGAGCAAGAAAGTCTCATGAACTTCGGCAAGACGAAGATCATGTTCAACAACCACACCGGAGATAAACACACTAAGATCAAAATCGAGGAAACAGAACTGGAGAATGTAGACCACTACATCTAACTAGGACGATGAATCTCCATAAGACCCTCAAAAGTTGAAGAAATCAAGCAAAATAAACACTAGGATGGCAAGCCTTTGACAAAGCTAGCTCAACCATCAAAAATAAGAAGATCTCATTAATCCTAGAAAGAAGGATGTATAACCAATGCATCCTCCCAATAGTTACTTATGGAGCTGAAACTTGGAGCCTAACCAAGAAATAGATCCGCAAATTGAGAACCATGCAATGTGCACATGAAAGAATTATGCTGGGCCTCACATGGAGAGACCACAAGACAGCACAATACACCCGGGAAAAAACAGGAGTCAGGGACATCATAGAATACATTAAAAAGCTCAAATGGCGGCGGGTTGGCCATGTTGCAAGAATGGCAGACTCTCTTCAAGTATGCGTTATATTTGGTAACTTTCTGAGAATCTATTCTTAAAATACCCAGGGGTCAGAACCCACGATGATTGGCGGTTAAGCAAAACACACATTGGGTGCAATCAATGGAGCAACGGAGAAATCAAAATAAACTACGCATCAGAATTATCAGCCAATTTTTCGACCAATCAACGATGCCCCTGATCTATGACGTCATCATCAGCGTCAATTCCGTACTGAATGAATGTTGCCTTTGTAAAAGTCAAATATCCGGAGAAGGTGTTATTATAGATAACTTGTTCCGGGCGACTTCCGTCGGAAAGTTGTGGCTTGGGCGAGTTCGGGACTCTTTGGCGACCTGATTTTTGTTATTTCCGCATGTTTTTTCCATTCCATAAATGGACAGATGGTAGGAAATAAAGTAAACACATCTTGGGATGGGGTGTACGTTTATACATTAAAGAGAATTGCGTGCAAGTATGTATATATATACATATACATATACGCACGCAATTCTCCACCTTAGGAAATCTTAGTAATGACTTTGAAGTTTCTCTTAGAATTTATTGTTTAAGCATTCATTCAAAAATTGTATGTTTTTTACCAGCCTCCAAATATTCAGTAGCTAGGAGAATGGGTTTTATTTAAGCCAACGGAGAGAACAATCAGTCTTAGTTCTAACACTTAAACACATTATTTTTGTACTGGATTGTCACTGATGAGGAAAAATGAGATTCCAAATGAAAATTGGGGTTAGATCAAGGACCGACGAACTGAACGGGATCTAGTGGGAGTCCTGCAGAAATAGGCCCTGGATAGAATGAAGGTCAACCTGAATTTTGCATTAATGACAGAGATGGTAGCCTACAGTAACATATCCAAAATCAACTCATATTCCACCTTGGCAAACAAGTTATGAACATTTGAAAAATAACTAGTTGCACATTTAGAGAAAAGAATCATTTTCATAAACTCAATTACACCTCAGTCTCTGGAACTATATATATATATATATATATATGATGTTGATTCGCTATACAAACAAGTCTATGTTTCTGCTTTCTCTGAGCCTCGACAGGCGAATCCCTCATTCGCCTCATGAGGCTCAGAGAAAACATCTTATTGTATATTTCCAGCTCAACTTTAAAACAACTTGACTTTCGAAGTATCAAGTTAAATGTATCAAGCACTCAAATCCATCACACATCCGACATTGCTATATATTATGTTATATTGCTAACTTGATCTGTACCATGTATATATACATATATATATATATATATATATATATATATATATATATATATATATATATATATATGCGTGTGTGTGTGTGTATGAGCAAAGTCAAATGCTAGAATCATAGCTTAAGGGTAGGTGATATTTGATCAAATAACTGATCCCGCGGAAAATTAATTCGTAGTACCATATTATCTAATTTTGTGTAAAGCTAAAACTCCTTTGAAAACTTACATACATTGCATTAACGGATATTTGGAGATAATTCACTGGATAACATAAATTTTCAAAAATTTTTTATTAACAGCCACAATTGTCATGCTAATCTTATCATAAGTAGCGATCAGCCACTATCCTTTCCAAACCTCTTATTAAGTTACCAATTTTTTTCTTACCCCTTCCTTCAGACTCTTATTAACCTCACCCTTCTAACCGAATCAGTCGAACTTATTGTATCAGTTGCAGCCATCAGCTGAGCCTACGTTTGAACTCTCGTGGTAACTGTAACTGTCAGTAAAAACACTCTGTATTGCTCTGGTTAGAAGAATACGTCCAGGTCGGTCGGGCTTCTCAAGGTGATTGCTCTGACCGGTCAGAAAATACGTTTCTCTCAATAATTGATCTCAGTTCAACTGACAAAAGCTCCGTCTACGCCGTCATTCATTCAAAATCAGGCAACGAATTTGAACTTGGTGACACCTTACATTATATTCGATCAGCCTCTGTGACTGAAAGCTGACAGGTCACCCAGTCAAAGAATTTGGATTCAGTAAGCCTTTGGCAGACCTAGCTTAACCTTAAAAAATAAGAAGATCCCATTAATCCTAAAGAGAAGGGTGTATAACCAATGCATCCTCCCGATAGTCACTTATGGAGCTGAAAAATGGAACCTAACCAAGAGACAGACCCGTAAATTGAGACCCATGCAACGTGCACATGAAAGAATTATGCTGGGCCTCACATGGAGAGACCACATGACAGCACAGTACATCCGAGAAAAGACAAGAGTCAGGGATATCATAGAATCCATTAAAAATCTCAAATGGCAGTGAGCTGGCCATGTTGCAAGAATGGCCGACAACCGATGGACATCACGACTCACGACATGGACCCGCAGAGATCACATGCGAAACCGAAGCCGACAAAATACAAGATGAAGAGATTAACTAGACAAATTCAGAATATACTGGCTCCACAAAGCCCATGATAGAGAAATGTGGCTGATCCTGGTGAAGGTTTATGTCACTTCAGTCACCCATTTCCCAATATCTGTCAGTGCAATTTATGTAATCTTCCTGGGTGTTTTTCCCTATGCTTTGTTATTATTGTACAATGTATGAATTATCTTTTGTTGGGATCATCAGTTGTTTACCATGAAACCGTTTTGGGGATTTTAAAAATAAAACAGTTATATTAACATGGCACCCCAGCAGTGTTGATCAAACACCAACTCACTCCATTGCATAGTTTTTGCCATATATGTAGTTTATCATTTTGTATCAGACATTACCTGCTTTTCATATCATTTCTATAGATGTCAACCCAACTGTGTATATTAAATCCGTTGAGTCGATCTTAATTTCAGACTGCATACAAACTAACTATTGATATTTACTAATTACACAGAAAAAACTTTCTCGTGTCGATTCTCAAACAACATATTCAACCGAAGAATTTGATATATATATATATATATATATATATATATATATATATATATATATATATATATATATATATGATTGTCATCAGCAGACAGAGCTGTTTCGTTGTATTACAACTCTTCAGTGTGGCTATAGACTATCCATTATCCTATCCAGTACCACGAGGTAGGATCGAAACCTTCGCTTCAGACCCAGCGGCTGAAATCTTACCTCTGCCTCACGCTGAAATGGACGGACAGCAAGGTTGAATTAGAGCGATATATTTATTCTTAGCATATGTTTCCCATCCACCATATATATATATATATATATATATATATTGTAAAAAATGGGCCTGACAGATTTGATTAATTCTTTTCTTCCAACTTGTGAGTTAATGAAATTAATGAATAAATAATGTCATAAATACGCAGACGACAAACATGAGACACGGTATATTCATGTTCGATATGGCTACCTTCTGCAACATTCAGTCGTTTAATCCTGTTAATTATTGACTCATTGAGTTTCAGTGAAAAAAAAATCAACAGAAAATCCCAGAATTCTCAGACGGTATTTCACAGACTTTCTTTGTTAAATAACTTCCTAGTTCTTTTGTATGAAGTTCCAATTGTTTTCAGCTGGGTTCATATCCGGCGATCGACCAGGCCACAACATGAATTCAATGCGATTTTCTTTCATCTACATTATGCTGGAACTATTGTTTTGCTATGTGAAAATATTTTCACTGCCCGCCCACCGTGTTTGAAAATCGAAAACAGACGAACATGATTTTTCCCCGGAAGCCCGGATAAATTTTTCTGACTAAATCAAAACTTGCATTCATTACTAAATATCATTTGGGGAAAACATATCTTCTTTAACATCGGACAATGTGCCATCGGTCCTTGAACGTTTAAGAACTAAAGGTTCTTGTTTATTTGTTTGTGCGTCTCTTAGTTTGTTTTTCGAATACCTAGTAGATTTAAACCCCATTCCAGACAAACCTCTAATTACCGTCGACCTAAACCAGTGTTTTCCAGTTGAGGATAATGGACTCCTGCTCCCAAGGAGATTTACGTAGCCCAAGGGGATGAAAAAAAGCAGTTAGTTAAAAGTCGTGGAGAATGTAATTGTTTTATGGGTAGTGGGGACGTGTGATACGAGATGGAGTGAAATTGTGTGACCAAAGATTTGAATTTTTCTTATCAGAGTTGATTAATAAAATTATTTAAGATTTAGTCAGAGGGTTAACCTTTTGAGATTGTGGTTAATTGGTTTTAATAACTTTAGTAAGAGTCTGAATTTTCGTAAATAATTGTGACGTTTGCTTCTCAGATTTGAGAACCATGCAATGTGCATATGAAAGAATAATACTGGGCCTCACATGGAGAGACCACAAGACAGCACAGTGCATCCGAGAAAAGACAAGAGTCAAGGACATCATAGAATCCATTAAAAATCTCAAATGGCGGTGGGCTGGCCATGTTGCAAGAATGGCAGACAACCGATGGACATCACGACTCTCGACATGGATACCCCGAGATCACATGCGCCACCGAGGCTGGCAGAATATTAGATGGCGAGACGAGCTAGACAATTTCAGGAAGTACTGGCTCCGCGACGCCCATGATAGAGAAGTGTGGCAATTCCTTGGGAAGGTCTATGTCCAACGACGGACGTTGAAAGACAGATGATGATGATGATGATGATGATGATATTTTGAAATTATTAGTAGCGACTACGTATAGTAACGGGTAAACTTCGTATGAAAAGGGGGAAAACTAGTAAACCAATGCGCTAAACTTGAGGTAGAATACCTTGTTGGGAATGATCAATTAAATCATTGAAATAATGGTTGATCAATAAATAAGTTACTTCTTTCCTCTTTCGGTGGGCGGTGATCAATGAAAAAGCTTTGATGAAGAAAAATAAGCGTGAATACCACCGGACACAAGCTGAGGCATTAATTTAGCATAAACTTACATTGCAAATCAAACTCTCCCTCTTAGAACCTATTCAGTAATGACGGGGTCCAAGAGCAGAATGAGTCCTTTCTTGACATATTAAGGAGTAAACCTTGAATTTTCAGCCCTCTAGCTCCATGTATGTTGCCTCTTCATGCATACGTGCATAGCCAGTCAGCTAAAACAACTTCAAAACAGAAGAAACCTGTTGACGGTTCTGGTTGACGATTTCTGACGGAGATCTTAACGAAGATTTTCTCTGTTCACTTGTAAGCTCTCGATTGGTTTGATACGTCTTTCCGGTCGGTTGAAGGCCTGCAAAGCCCTGTTAGGGTGGAACCTGGTCCTTCTCGAGAAACATCAAAGGTACAAGTTCGGGAGGGGCCGAACTTTATGGTCGGATGAGAGGACTGGCATAGTTGTTATGTAAAGTAATTTTCCATCCGCCGTACGTAACTTCGGCTTCGAAATATTTCAGTAAGTTCTCCTCGGTGCTGCCAATCTAGATATTTTATATCAACATTTAGATAACTCTAAAGAAAGTACTGGCTCCGCAACGCCCATGATAAAGAAGTGTGGCAAATCCTAGGGAAGGTTTATGTCCAACGACGGACGTTAAAAGACTGATGATGATGATGATGAAAGATCGGAAATCAATGGTGATAATTTATAAAAACTGTGGAGAAAGATCTGTTATGTGTAATTTGTCTATTGTTATTACATTTCTTGAGGACTGCTGGGACCCCCAAAACTCAGTGCTGCACAGTCCCTGTGTACTGACTATTATATCTGGTGAATATCAACTTAGATAAATGACCAGTCGTCGAGTGATTGCGATATATACACACAAGAAACAGATTTTCTTTCAAACATGGTTGGATAATAAAATAATAGCTGAATATCATGTGTACTTGATTGGGAAGAGTTCTTTCTAAAAAGAAATATGGCATGACCCATTTTTCAGACACTATATATATATATATATATATATATATATATATATATATATACATATATATATATATATATATATATATATATAATGTTGAAAAAGTGCTCCTCTATTCAGGGTTGAGCACTCTTTAAGTGAGGTAACTCAACCATTGTAAGCTTGAACAATGCCCTTCCACAGGAATAGAGCACTATGGTGGATGAGGAGTTTCTGCGTAAATGAATATATCGCTTAAATTCAGACTTACTGACCACCCAATTCCGTAGTCCAGAGGTAGGATATCAGCCTTCGGGTCCGATTTGAGGTTTCAATTTTGCCTCGCGGTGCTGGATATAGCCACACTGGAGAGATGTAATAGATCGAAACAGCTGTCTGTGGATGACACTATATATATATATATATATATAGTATGGATCAGGCTGGCAGTATAACGCAATATAATAATATATTAATAATACAAAGCAACTTCTGATGTGTAATGGATTTATTTTTTAGAGTGCTCGATATATACAATTCTTTGCTGTGGAAGTTAAGTTGGCTTAGAATAGAGCTGGAAATAAATAGTAGAATGTGAATTCGCTGCATAAACTAACTCATGTTTCTGCCTGATGAGGCCCGGAGAGGCAGAAACATGAGGTAGTTTGTGTAGCGAATCCACTATATACTATATATATATATATATATATATATATATATATATATATATATATATTGTGTCATCCATAAACAGCTGTTTTGATGTATTACATCTCTTCAGTGTGGCTACAGACTTTCCATTATCCCATCCAGTACCGTGAGGCAGAATTGAAACCTTCACATATCAGAGGCGGATATCCTACCTCTGGACTACGGAACTGGACAGTCAGTGAGGCTGAATTTAAGCTATATATCAATTTACACAGAAATTCCTCATCTACCAGAGTGTTCTATTCCTATGGAAGAGCATTATATATATATATATATATATATATATATATATATATATATATATATATATATATAGGAATTACAAGGACTCATACCTGGTGAATGTTAACATCTCGTGCAAGAGGCACGAAATATTAACATTCACCGAGTATATGACATTGTCTTACTTACTTTTTATATATTTATAGCGCTTTTTACTGTGTTAAATATTGAGCACTGTGATTAAACACCTGCAACGGATGAATTCTGTTTTCATTCGTTTCCTGTTTTGTATTTTTACAAGTATATATATATATATATATACATATATATATATATATATATATATATATATATATATATATATATATATATATATATATATATATATATATATATATCCGAAACAGTTACATGGTAAACAACTGATGATCCCAACAAGCGAAAATTTACGCATAGCACCATGATGATAAAATATATGTGAAATATTAAAAAGAAAAACATTGAATAAAATTACATGAATTACGTTAACAGGTAATTGGAAATAAGTGACTGAAGTGACGCAAAATATTTTTTGAAAACGTTTTTTATGTTTAGTGCTTAAAGCTTTCTAGAATATATATATATATATATATATATATATATATATATATAGATAGATAGATAGATAGATAGATAGATATAGATATAAGCGAGGAGTTCATGCAAATATACGTATGAAGTCCCAGGTTAATTTCCTTGAAACCACGACTTTAAACTGAAACAGCAATAATTAAAACCAATTCTACCTCAGACACAATTATATGAATAAAGGTTACTCAATTTATTGTAATCTAGGGATTTTACAACAAACTTTTAGACGGTCAGAAAGAAATTCCTTAATTTGTAATTCATCCAGTCATTTTTATCATCGTATATTTTTAGAGTTGTCTTTACCTATATATAAGAGGTCCCGTCCGTCCGTCGGTATGGTTGTCTCCATATTGTTTCTCAACTGTTTTTGGTCAGATTTACTTGAAATTTGGAATAAAAGTGTCTCTTGATAAGATGCTCCTTGCCTAGAAAAATATCCCCCTGAAGGTCACGTAATTTGACAATGATGGCGTCTAAACTTTGTTTTAAAATCGATTAGAATTGATTTGACTGCTATTTCAAGTCAGATTTACTTGAAACTTGGCAGAGAGGTGTCCCCTCAAGAGAACTTTCTTACTCAAAAAGTTCTTCTGTTTCAGATCTTGCAATAATGGCATTTAAATTTTATATTCTAAAATCGTTATTTTCAACTGTTTCGAGTCAGATTTGCTTGAAACTTGATAAGAAAGGTGTTCCTTGATAAGCTACCTCTTGCCTAAAATCATCTCCTTTTCGGGGCTACGTGATCTGGCGATAATTGGATTTTAACTTTATACTCAAAGAAAGAAAACGACTATTGCTCTGATCTCCTGGGTGACAAGAAAACTCTCCAAATTTACGTCAATGCCGACCGGAACGGACTGAAATATTCGGAAAGGTGGGACTCTTTTTTCTCAAAGAAAAATACCCATCGGCCTGAAACATCAGCGAATTAGAAGATATCTTTAGAGGTTAATGAGAATCTTCTTCATTAGTGAGTGTAAACTTGACCAAGTCCGTTTCGATAGTGTTATGGTTAGCAGGTCCCCCTCATACACATAAGATCCCTCGTTCGATTCCCGGTATGAGTGAAGAGTGAGAAAAACTCTTCATTAGGACAAATTTCCCTGCGTAATCAGCAGTTAAATGTGATTAGGGTGATGGTGTCCCTTCTTTGGACTTGCATCTTTCCGAGGAGGTGGACATACAAACTTGGAAGAATTAAGTCCTGGTCTCGACCAGACTTGAGACTCGCAATGATCACTACGCTGATGCATAAAACAGAAACCGGGACTTTGTCATCAGACGTCCGTACTTGAATTGGAGTTCTCTCAAGAAACGGGGTGCTTCACCTTCAGCTTAGTCTGGCATAAGGACACTGCAATGGAGTACCCAGTTATGATCTAATTCACTTAATTAGCGAGTTAGCCAGACAAGTAAAAGATATATTGTGTCACACTAGGTGCATTTACTGAGCTCAGCATGGTCTAACTGAGGGCATAGGAAGATCATTTTGCGCCAATCTTTCAAATAGGAAGGGCCTACTGATCTTTAATCTGTCACTTATACTCGAGGTTTCGTGGGGGTTGGAAACAGCAGTCACGTTATTCTATCCATTCGTTTTCATTCTCTTTTATTGTACTAGAGCAGTTCTTTATAATCCACTTCCAGCTTGCCTGGCCCGTCGAAGCTTTGCCGTTAACCGTACATTTTCGGGAATACGTTCCCTATCCTGTCTATTGCTAACCCCTCACAACGCTTGATAAGTATTTCTTTCATCTTGATTTTAATGGCTTTTTTTTTTGTCTAGTAGTATTAGTAATAAAATTATCTTGATTTGATTTTTATTACAAGCCAGATCTGGTTGGTCACCCAGAAGAAATCCCGTTAGCATTGTCTCATAGCATAATGCAGTGTTTGGGTTGATCGATTGGGAAAAAAAAGTAGAAAAGGCATGATGAATGAATAAGTCACTTCAGCTGTCTTTTGTTGGGCAGTGATCACAATGGAAAAAGGTCTAAATTTCAAAAAAGCGTGAATGCTATAAATTTACCATCACCCCCACTAAAACCTATTTTCAAAAAAAACAAAAAAAAAACAGAAAAGGTTCTTCCCAGACTTAATAATGGGTAATTGTTTGACTTTTCAGCCCTGTAGCTCTGTACACATGATGCATCCAGAAAGGCCAACTCAAAAACTGGAAAACCCGATGTTGACAAATTTGGCAGACTTTTTCAAAGATATAATTGTCTCAAGTTGCCTGAATTTCTTAGACGAAACATTGTCGTCACTATTACCTGCAGGGAAAAAGAATTGATATCAAGGGTGAGAAAAACTAGTCAAAAAGTAAATATAGTATTTGCAAACTCAAGTGCTACTATAAATATTTTAAATTTTAAGAGTAGGGCTCTTGTGTACGATTGAAATTTGTTTATACTTTTAAAGAAGCATCTATGCCACTCAATGTCGACGTATTAAGTGGAAACAAGAGGAAAGCGTCGTTTAAAA
>OY735242.1:33396334-33446334 GCA_963457665.1 Thysanoteuthis rhombus | reverse complement strand
AAAATCAAGGAAAAAAAGGGCTCGAAGTTTTTCTCTTTGTGTGTAATGAATCTATGATATATGAAAGTTTACCATTTTGAATTAAATTACAGGAAAACATGAACTTTTTCATAATATTCTAATTTTTTGAAATACAGCTGTACATATCTCCAATTTATATAAAACAACTGATAATGTTCGTCCGCCATAACACATTCGTACAATTCGACCAAATTTTGTATGTATAATTTGTATCTAAACTGGTAATTGATCTGATATAAAATACGTGAATCGGTAATCGATCTAAATTTATGTATAAAATACGTAAAATGGTGGTCGATCTGAATTTAGAATTAGAATATGTAATGTGTTTATGGATCTGAATTTCGATGTAAAACATATAAATTGATTATTGATTTAAATTTAATTATAAAATATGTGAATCGGTAATCGATCTAAATTTTGATATAAGATATGTAAATTGTATGAGATCTAAATCTAGATCTAATACATGTTAATTGGTATTTGATATAAATTTAGATCTTTGATATGTACAGTGGTAATAGATCTGAATTTAAATGTAAAACATGTAAAATTGTTACGGATCTACACTTAGATATAAAATATCTAAATTGGTTATCAGCCAAATTTAGAAATAAAATATGTAAATCTGTTATCTAAATCTTAATCTAAATTTATCTAAATCTAAATCTAAATATATCTAAATCTAAATCTAAATTTATCTAAATCTAAATCTAAATTTATCTAAATTTATCTAAATCTAAATCTAAATTTATCTAAATCTAAATCTAAATTTATCTAAATCTGAATCTAAATTTATCTAAATCTAAATCTAAATTTATCTAAATTCATCTAAATCTAAATCTAAATTTATCTAAATCTAAATCTAAATTTAGATATCTAAATATCTAAATTGGCAACATTGAATAGATGTAACTGAAATATTACGAAGTTGTTATTTCGTACAACAGACGGAAATTTACTTTACATGATTATTATGACAGTGTTCTCCAAAAGCATATGGTCTTTACGAAACATGCACTTTTGGGCATTGACCTATTATACATAAATGAATATGAATAAATAATAATTCGATAATTATTTTTTTTTATCTATAATTAGTTGAGTTTTTTTTCACTATCTGTTGTTCGTGAAATTAATTTGCAGTGCAAAAGATAAGTAAATACGTACTTTTGATTTGATCAAGAGTTCATTCAATCAAAACAAAGATAAAAAAAAACAACTATTTTTTTTCAATCAGAAGATTATGAAATCGATTTTTTTTCCGTAAATAATGAATAAATAAAAATATAGTTTCAATTTGATCCTAAGTTCATTCAATCAAAACAAGGTTATAAAACAGCAGTTTTTTACAGTCAAAAGTTTATGTATCCACAGTGAAATCAATTTTTTTAAAATTTGCATGTGTAAGTGTGTGCGTATGTGTGTGAAAGAGAGAGCGAGAGGGGGAAGGGAGAGAGAGACAAAGAGAGAGAAAGAGAGAGAGAAATGAATATAGAACAGACAAGATGATAAGAAGAAAGTTGATATTTTGGAGGAGAATGTGGATGGGGGGAGGGTATTTATTCGCTGTCCCACAGCAGCCAAATGTGACACAAGGTCGAGCTTAACGTGGGAAGAATAGGAAACCATCCGTCCAAAAATGGCTCCAGCCAACGCAGTTACCGTTGAAAAGCTCATCGTAATGGCTAGACAACATCACCCGCGAAAGCATCCACCAGGGGACCTGCTCCTTTAAGTGCAATGGAACAGTGCTGCCCCGGGGAAACTGAGACCCCGTAGCTGGGCTGAGTAATAATGGGAGAGCCGAAGGACGAGTCCAAAGGCTCCCCTATGCGCTTAGCAAATGCAGCCTCAGTTAAACCACATTGGCTAACGCTTGCACCGGTGCACTCGGTCTTTGACACCACCAACACGACAATCTCCGGCCTATTCGACGGGCAAGTGTCAGTAACTGCACATCGGGCAATGCCGTGGAACGGATACTACACTTTGACCCCGAAGAAAAGGCCACAAAAAGGGGGAGTAGATGTGGACGTATGGTCATTCTCATAGCATGAAAGAAGTCCAGGTGTCTAACAAAAGCTACCATACCACAACATCTATCTAGGACAACCTTCAAAAATAAGAAGATCCCATTTATCCTAAAGAGAAGGGTGTATAACTAATGCATCCTCCCAATAGTCCCTTATGGATCTGAAACATGGAACCTAATTAAGAGACAGACCCGCAAATTGAGAACCATGCAACGTGCACATGAAAGAATAATGCTGGGCCTCACACGGAGAGACCACAAGACAGCACAGTGAACCCGGAAGAAGACAGGTGTCAGGGACATCACAGAACCCATTACGAAACTCAAATGGCAATGGGCTGGCCATGTTGCAAGAATGGCAGACAACCGATGGACATCTGAACTCATGGCATGGATCCCCAAAGATCACATGCGCAACCAAGACCGGCAGAGTATTAGCTCGAGAGACAAGGTTGACAAATTCAGGAAGTACTGGCTCTGCGACGCCCATGATAAAGAAATGTGGCGAATCCTGGGGAAGGTCTATGTCCAACGACGGACGTTGAGAGACTGATGATGAATCAGCCTCAAATCTTTTCCTCTCCAAACCGTCAGCTTTCTTCATATCATATATACCAATTTCACATGTATATAACGTATAAATCTTACTTTGTTTATTTTTCTTCTCCCAAGGGTAAACTCTCCCAGTTCGGGTATCTGAGCGATAACTCTGTAAATGGCCGGGATACAAAACCCATACCTGAGGAAATCACCGAAGCATTGATGTAAGTCTGATTTATTTTCTGATCATGAGATTGTTCTGTGTGAATTTGGTGTTATGGTTAAACACGATAAATTGAAGAATATTCAAATAGTTCTGGTTGGTCATTCAATAGAAGCATTCGTGCGACCAACGTCTTTTGGCTGCATGACTTGTTGGGGGTGATCAATTGAAAAAAATCGGAAACAGGGCATACACCTTCGGAATGGGGCATTGTATACATAAATAAATATGAATGAATGATAAATAGATAATGATTTTTTTTTTCAATTTATAATTAGTTCTTTTCACAATCTGTTGTTTGTGAAATTAATTTGGGGTGCAAAAAATGAATACGTAGTTTCAATTTGATCAAAAGTTCATTTGATCAAAACAAGGGTATAAAACAATTATTTCTTTATTGTTTTTTGGGGGGGGGTTTAATCAGAAGTTTATGGAATCAATGAATAAGTTATTTCACTCGCCTTGTGTTAGGCAGTCCGAATTTATCGATAAAACAAGCATGACCTCTCCTGGACACAAACTAAGGGACCAATTTAGCATAAACATACTTTGTAAACTGTCCCCTCAAAACTTATTCGGAGGGAGGGGTCACAATAAAAAAAAAACGTTTTTTTTTCTAGACATAGCAGGGAATAAATATTTAAATTTTCAGCCTTGTAGCTTGGTTCGGTCCGTGCGAGCAAAAGATAGATATATCGATGGATAGATAGACTGGTTGATAGATAGATAGATAGATAGATAGATAGATAGATAGATAGATAGATAGATAGACCGATTGATTGAACGTCGAAATTTAACTGCACACGGCTAATTTATCAATGTGTTTTTTTTGTTTTTGGTTTTCAGAAAGTTCCAAAAATTCAATGGTCTTGATGAAACGGGTATTTACGACAAACAAACTAAAAAATTGCTCAACTCGAAGCGTTGTGGGAACAAGGATGTTTTTTCTGAGAATGATACTTTTCACCCCAGTAGGTTCACAGCTGGTAAGTAAAGATTGTTGTTGATGACTTTGCTAAGACCGGCCTTATGAGATGAAGGGCAAAATTGGAAACATTGGGAGGGGTCCCAGGTTCACAGGCAAGAACTGGCTCTGTTTGTCACTGAAAATAATTTAAAGTAGGTAAAAAAATTCAAGGGTTTTGGAGAGGGTTCCTTTTTACAATGTGACTCAAATACTAACTTGAACCGTTACATTCATTTAAATACTCAAATGCATACTGGAAACTATCCGATGGGGTAGGTCTCAGCTAGTAGAGATATAAATGAACTTTATCATAGACTTTATATCTCTATGGTAGAAGGGAAAACATTCAAAATCTGAGCTTAAAATGTTCAGAAATATGAATTTCTACGCTGTTCTATAAATAATTAACATAATACAACATTTAATACAAGTGCAGAAAATAAATTGAAACAGTATGAAAAAAAATACTACATACTTTTTAGGAATTTAGAAGAAAACTATGTACATATCTTATAGAATACAATGCAAATGTGGGATATTAGTCTTACTATGGACCAATCGCACTTTTTCTCGAGAACCATCATCGCTGTGGCCTTGCAACAGACTAACCTGAGACATAGTTTGAAATTCTTAGAAGGGGAATGATGGAAACAGACTGGGTCAAATTCTTTCTTTTAATTCTATTCAGACTGAAAAGGATTCTGGAACTTCTGCATTTTATATAATCGTAGATATGAACGACTTGTCAGTTTGGCTCAGTCGTGCAGTGGGAACTAAGCAAATGATCTGGATTCGGTCATATAAACAAATGGTACCAGCATAAACCAAATCACCCTGGAAAGTAAAAGCTGTATTTTACTCTGGGACTTCGACATCCAAACCGACCACTCCATCCGAACAAGAAGACCAGATCTGATAGTCGTACGGAAAAGAGAACCTGCCATACCATATTCGTGACTGTGCCTGCGAGCCACAGTTTTAATACAGAAGAGAGTGAAATACTGGAAAAGTACCAGGACTTCGACAGGAACTAAGAAAGTTGTGGACCATGAAATTCAGGGTAGTGCTAATAATAATAGGCGCACTAGAAACAATGTCAAAGACACTGAAATCAAGTTTGGAGGAGTAGGGGAGAGAGAGGGAAGTCGGTTTGAGACTATGCAGATCAGAATTCCACAGGGATCTACCAGAATGCTGAGAAAGGTACTGAAGCAACTAAAAATCATTTAGTTGTGAAACAATCCAAGTTGTTTTAGAAAAATAAACATGACCAGAATAGATCCACAAGTCTCTTGTACAAACTGCAAATTATATAAAAACTACAAGGAATGAAGATATCGACTGAGCTTTGGCAACAAAAACCTCTGCATGGTCAATACCCACTTCGCACCCAATATGCTGATGTAGACTTGATTGAAAACCATGTTACAAAGTTCAGGGTTAAAAGCCGAAAGAGAGGGTTCCATTCTTGCTGTTCTAGACCAGTGTCTTTTATCTGAATTTATCAAGCTCACCTGAAACTATTGAGGGTATCATATCCGGATACCCTGTTCTAATCCTCGGTTAATTCAAGCTTGAGCACGATTGAGTAAGACAGTATATTCAATAGATAGTTCGTGAACACCAAGGTGCGACATCACACGTAGCACGTTAGTATGAACACCACCCTGAACCAGTGGTTGGAACACAGTATACAAGAATAATTTCAGAAAATACTGGCTCCGCGACGCCCATGATAGAGAAATGTGGTGGATCCTGGGGAAGGTCTATGTCCAACGACGGACGTCGAGGGACTGATGATGATGATGATGATGATGATGATGATGATGATGATGATACAACAATATTGTGGGATCTCTCTGTACAAACAGATCTGACCGCCCGGACATGATAATTGAATATTAAAAGATAGAAAAAAAAATCATTGCCTGTTAATAGATATGACCATTCCATCAGACGAGAACACATCTGTCAGAGAATTTTAAAAAAAACTAACCCAAGTACGAAGATCTGGAAATTGAAAATCTCGAAGATTTCATTAGAAAGGTTGTTGACGAACGAAAAACATCCACGAACTACATAAAAATTGTTTTCACAGGCATCACTGATATCCTTCGAAAAACACTGTCCATTTGAATCATATTTTGCCTTTATATATATCACTATATATATATTTACTATAAGTGCATTGTGCAGTAATTTATGTGGATATGCATGTTAATGGAAATTAATCAAGTTGACCTTCGTAAATGAAAAATAAAGATAAGCGAATATATATAAGTTATGATATCATTGCCTGCCCTAGGCTTATGGTTGGAATGAATAAAATCAGATATTAAAGGAATACTACTACTACTACTACTACTACTACTAATAATAATAATAATAATAATAATAGAGAACTAGGAGAGAAGGGCTGGAGACTTGAGGAGACTTGCTGTCACTCAACCTCCAACGTTAACCACCAGGCAACTGGTGTGAGAGTGCAAATAATAATAATAATAATAATAATAACAATAATAATAATAATAATAATAATAATAATAATAATAATAATAATAATAATAGAGAACTAGGAGAGAAGGGCTGGAGACTTGAGGAGACTTGCTGTCACTCAACCTCCAACGTTAACCACCAGGCAACTGGTGCGAGAGTGCAAATAATAATAATAATAATAATAACAATAATAATAATAATAATAATAATAATAATAATAATAATAATAATAATAATTCTTTTTATTTATTCACAGTTGGTAAATGGTACAAGAAAGAGCTAACATGGAATTTGGTCAAATTCAGCGCATCCAAGCGGCTAAGTCATGAAGATCAATTGTAAGGACACACGCATTGACGAATGCACACACGCACACGCACACGCGCACACACACACACACACACACACACACACACACACATATATATATATATATATATATATATATTGCTCCTCTATTCAGGGTTGAGCACTCTTTAAATGAGGTAACTCATACATCGTAAGCTTATGCAATGATCTTCCATAGGAATAGAGCACTCTGGCGGATGAGGAATTTCTGTGTATAAAGATGTATCGCTTAAATTCATCCTTACAAACTGTCCAGTTCCGTAGCGGGATATCGGCCTCCGGATCTGAAGTTAAGGTTTCAGTTCTGCCTCGTGGTACTGGATGGGATAATGGATGAATTTAAGCGATATATATATTTATGCATATATTCTCCATCCACCAGAGTGCTCCATTCCATGTTGGAAGAGCATTGCATAAGCTTACAGTGAACAAGTTACTTCACTTAGAGTGCTAATTATCAATTATTGTTATTATTTGTTAATTATTGTGTTATACACAGACAGCTGTTCCGTTGTATTACAACTCTTCAGTGTGGCTATAGACTATCCATTATCCCGTCCAGATATACTTTTTTTTATTAGATATCGCTACGCTATGTCAGAATGTTACAACTTGTCAAGCGAGTGAATATTTTTTTAACATTATTTTTAAAAAAACAAAAAAACGTTCGAATGAAACGAAAAAAGTCGCATAATGTGATGGAACCACGCGAAAGAGAATGTTTTCCGAAAGTAGACATCAGAACAACCTTGGCTGCGCTAGGATCAAACTCTTTTGCTTCTTAAAAATCTAAACGCTAAACAAAACAGGATTTATTTCTCCGTGCAGTTTTATTCCAAATTTACATTTCCTATTTCAACTCCTTTAGAATTGGGATTGCGTTGATCACAGAGATACATCAAAGATTAGAGAGCGATCTTCATAAATTTTTTGAAGCTAAAATGGCCATTGTGGCAAAAGAAATTGAAACATCGTACGTACTGCTGCGTGTTGTACTTGAAGAGGAAGAATGTGATTTGTTTTTTGTGTTTTTTCTTTGGGATTTTGGAATGTGTTCTAGATAAAAACAATTAACAAAGGCAGAAAATACCAGCGAAGATAGTAGTTTTTATTTGATTAAAATAAAATCATTTGATCTAATATTTTTTTACTCTCGAAAAGTGTACAATGTGATTCAACAGAGAGAAAAACGAAGGAAAAGATGAAGAAACCAGACCTAAAAAGTCGACAACGAAATATTATGTTTTATTTAGCATTTTATTGAGATTTTAAAGTGGGAATAAATACATTAGAAATATACCTGCTAAATCTTTAAAAAAAAAAAAAAAAACAAAGCCTATCATTCTAGTTGTGATGATTACAGAAAGCTTTTTACGTAAACAAAACTGAACGTAATTGTCTATGATTTAGTTGGAAATGAGGTCTAAAGTAATCAATACGATGATTTTAGAAATTTAATTGTAATGAACGTCGATCATTCTAATAAAAACAAAACGTCTTTTCAGCTTGAATAACGATCCTTGCGTGAATATTATAAACAACAATTAAAGATTTATCAAAGGTTTAAAATAAAAATATTAAACGATTCTTTATAAGAACTGCAGCGAATTGTAGCCCCGACATGATAGGTGAAAGAGAGAGGAGACGTTAGCTGAAGACCTGAGGAGACTTATCGTCACTCAGCCTTCAGCGGTAACCACTGGGTAACCAGTGTGAAACTGTAAATCGCAGAATTACTGCGACCTATGAGTACTAGGAGAGGAGGGCTGGAGACTTGAGGAGACTTGCTGTCACTCAAACTCCAGCGGTTACCACCAGGGAACTGGTGTGAGATTCCAAATAATAATAATGATAATAATAATGATGATGATGATGATGATGATGATGATGATGATGATGATGATGATGATGATGATGATAATAATAATAATAATTATAATAATAATAATAAGAAGAAGAAGAAGAAGAAGAAGAAGAAGAAGAAACAAATCTGTTTTTAATTTTTTCGGTATTATATATAATAGTACGGAACATTTTCAATATACTGTATATCTTGATCAGTTGAAATTCAAAAGTTTTTAAAAAATCGAAATATTTCACAATTGAATTTTTTTGGATGAGAATATACAATATATCGAAAATTTTCAGGAATGTTTTCTGATACTATTTTTTAAAAATCAAAATAGTCTTGTCTTTCTTCTTCCTTTTGAAGTATTAAATATGGGTCGTTATTAGTTAGGTCTGGTTCATTATTTTGTCTTATTTTTTAAACGATCGTACTTCGCTACGAGCAATTGACTTGTGTAAATTTTTCTGTTTAAATATATATATATATATATTTTTTTTTACCAATTCTCATTTCCCGTAGACGCAACATCCAGAAAGGTCTGGAACATTGGTCAAAGGCGACGGGAATAACTTTCAAAAGAGTGTCCGGGTTAGCTGATATCATGATCAGTTTTGAGAGAAGAGGTCACGGCGATAGGAATCCATTTGATGGGCCCAGTAAGTATACCAAGAAACATTGATTGGATTAAGAGTGTTTTAGAAAACGGTAAAGTTCACCAATGCTATAAGACAGAAAATAGTCACTACCTTAGAAGGAGAATCTCTTCTCTTTCCATACAGATTATACGTAGCTAAATCAATAATTGTGTAACCTAAGGATAAAAAAGTATTCATTTTACACAGAAAATATATTTTCAACATAATCGCCTTCCTTGCCTATGCACTTAAACCAATGCATTTCCGTTAATCCTATATATATAAATTATACAGTGAAAATTTTAGATCGATATTCTCCTAATAACTGTGTCAGGCTATGGGCATCGATCTATCCATCCGGGGAAGAATGGATTGGAATAACAATTTTGAATCGATGTCTAAAGACATATATTTACGGTCTTTGTTTCTACGATTTTGATATAATTGCAAGGGGTCTCTTGAAAATCATCAACTTCTTTTTTGTCTCACCAGGTGGCGTTCTTGCTCATGCGTTTTTCCCGGGCAGACTACAAATCAACGGCGATACACATTTTGATGATGACGAACTGTGGACCCAGAACACAGACGAAGGAACTAACATGGAAATTGTTGCTGCCCACGAATTCGGTCACGCTCTCGGCCTGGGGCACTCACAGGTCCCTGAGTCTTTGATGGCCCCCTACTACAGGGGCTACACACCGAATTTTCAACTTCACGCTGATGACATTAAAGGAATTCAAAGGCTTTACGGTGAGAAGAATTTTTTTTTTCAGTTTACCTATATCATTAGGTTGATGATGTTAGGGAAATCTTCGAAGTGTATGTGAAGTTTAGTCAGCTCTTTATTACTTGCGCATGCAAATGATGTCACAAACACCTGTTTTCTTCCTTATATACAGTGCTGTCTTGTGATCTCTCCATGTAAGGTTGAGCATGATTCACTCATGCGCACGTTGCATACTTCTCAGTTTGCAGGCCTGTCTCTTGGTTAGGTCCCATGTTTCAGCTCCATAAGTGACTATCGGGAGAATGCATTGGTTGTATACTCTTCTTTTTTGGATTATTGGGATCATCTGGATGGGGTAAAATGTAATTATTTGATTCTAGACTTCGACAAACAACAGAAGATTACTTTCGACAAACTCTTGTTAATCACGTGATCCACGTTCAAATTTTTACAACAAACTGAAAAAGACGTTTCTCGTGTTCTCTGTTACCCGTGCCCCCCCCCCTGTGCCCCCACGTGGATAGAGTGTGACACAGGTTAACAACCACTGGTCGAGGGCAATAAACTTTTTTTAATTTTCCTCCTCATGACCCATACCCGCCAGGATTTGCAACCCATACCCCCAGTGGATATGGATAGCCCAGCTTAAAGAAAAAAAAAAAACCTGCTCTAGAGATTAAGTGAATACTTACGCCATCTGTGAACCCTTTATCAGAATACAAATACCCTAAAAAGTTTACTTGAAAATGTTTGACGGTTTATGACGTGATACAGACTTTTATAAAGGAATAACGGTTTTGAAATTTGTTTTACATTAATTAGATTTTTTATAACTGTCCGAGGGATCCTCACAGAACCTGAAGCCAACGAAATCTCAATATAGCACTGCAGAAAATCATAATTTTACTCCATATTCAGACCAGCTATAAAATAGACATGTTAATCCCGTTTTCTTAACATTGATTTATTTAATTCAATTTATTCATTGATCACCCTTTTTCAATTTTTTCAACTGATCACCCAAAATACGGCATGCTGCCAAAAGACACTGGCTGAGTGGCGGTTTCTACTGACTGACTAATCAGACCTCCTTATATCTTTGATTACACAGGTGTGAGACGAGAGTTAGCTCCCTCTACAACCACAACGAGGCCAACCACTGAGCCTACCCCTGAGCCGACCACTGAGCCTACCACTGAGCCTACCACTGAGCCTACCACTGAGCCATCCACTGAGCCATCCACTGTGCCATCCACAACCGAAGTAATGATCACAGTTGAGCCTTCGACCACTCAAAAACTGACAACGATTTTGAGAACCTCAACCCAAGGAATGACAACCCAGTTACTAACCAGTCTTTGCAATAGACCTCCAAAATCAAAGATTCAAGCAGCTTTCACAGGTGAGTACCAAACTTCTATTATTGATGATACTGTCTCCCCCCGGGATGAACTGTGACCGGCCAAAAAGAAGATGTTGTGACGAACTGGACAAGTTTCAGAAACTATAAGCTCCGCGACGCCCATGATAGTGAGGTCTGACAAATCTTGAGGAAGGTCTTTAGACCCTTTAAGACTGCAGCTTCTGTTTCTGCTGCTGATGGCAGTGATGCTGATGGTGGTTTGGAGAAGGGACATTGATATTCAATGATTTTTTTCGGACCATCCATTCTACTGCCTTCTTTGGGCGTACTTGTCTTATTTGAAATCGTAATTAAAAAATGATCTATCTTCCGGCCGATTGAACACTACCTTCCGGTCGATCCATTCTGCTGCCTTCTTCGGATGTACTTATCCGGGATAAGTATAATTCAACATTGCTGTTAAAGGCTCAAACACTGACAATAAGAGCGTATTATATCTCCATTTACATTGAATTTGCCAAAATTGAAATTACATTAGTAAATATTTTACTTATAGTGTTATTCTCTACGATGCAAAAAGAAAAAAAAATGATACGAAAAAAAAAACGACATTCCAAATGTAACAACTAGATACATCGTCTTTGCTTTGTGATTTAAGTTACATATCTTTTTTATCTCTTCCATTAAAACATTTCTTCATTCTATTTCGATTTCAACCAAAAATTAGGGTCCGTACCAAATGCCCAAATAACCATTTTTAAAAAGTTAGTATTTTCGTTTTTTTTAGAGTTACAATGCTCAGGGTTTGTTTTTTTTTAAATTTATTTCCCAGCTTAAACACTCGACATTTCATAGAGTGCTCAAGTTCTGACTGGACATCGTAGCTCTAAAAATAACGAAATTATCAACTTTTAAAGACATTTATCATGAACGGCTACTCATATCTATCTCCGTTCTTTTTTTACTGTGCGGTAGTATATCACATTTAACCCTGTCCATTTGATTATCCCCCTTTATTTTCCTATTTTTCAGACCCCAGAGGCGATGTCTACATCTTCCTGAATACAGGTTTCGTAATCAGCAACGTCACAGGTCGCCACAAAATAGGAGAATTATTTCCAAAGGGACCGAAATTCGTCGACGCCGCCGCGTATTCTAATCAACACAGCTTACTTTTACTCTTTAGAGGTTAGTGCAATGCTTTTCAATCTTTTTCATCTCACGGCTCTAAAAATGATGGGGGCATTCTTAAATACAGGAATAGTACTAACCATCTTGGTTTACCAAAAATTAGAGGCCGCTCCAAGTGCCCTAATGACCATTTTCAAAAAGCTGATATTTTCAGGGGGGGGTTGTTTTTTCAAGCTCTTCAACTATAATGATTTATGATTCGGTCATCGATTTGGTCTCTGTTTTTGGTTTTCAATCCTCTCGTTAATCGATATTCTGCATCGCGTAATTATCAGTTTTGACACATGCAGGGAATTTTTGAAGAAACCCGGTCTTTGTGCAAACGTATTGCATTACGTGATTAATGCAGATTCGATGCATTTCCGTTTATTTCTATCATGTTTCCTCCGGATTATTCGGGCATTTCTCAAATCAAAGTTTGAAGATTTTGCTGTAGCGGATTATAAACCTAAATGGGGGTCAGGTACGACATACACATCACTATGAACTTTCTTCCCTCCCCCACACACACGCACTTCTGGCAGACCAGACGAAAACATGTAATTTGACAACAAAACAATAAACGTCCTCACTGCACGTATCAGATAAGATTGCAAGCTAAATTTTCTTGGACAACCATAAACAATTCACGGATAATTTAGATTATTGAGCTCTTCAAAATTGTTATCACCAGTTCTAATTTTCCCCTCGAGATACACTTTTACCACCACAACATGCTATCTGTCAGCGATACTCTCTCACCACAAACATTGAGATTATGGATACTAATGGGACTCTTATGGACACCCATAAAACTATTTAGAGTAATCTAGAGAAACAACATTCTTAAAACTGATAACACCTTAATAGTTAGACGATCCTATAAGTATGTCTTCCGCTTGTATTTCCCTTGCATTCTGAAGAAGCCGCTAGCCAACGAAACGTGTTTTATGTAATGAAATATTTCATTTTAAAGAGCAAATTTGGCTTTCCACACCGTCATTTCTAACATTATACCGGATATATCGGATAAATCATATCCAAGCATTGATCATACATATAAACATATTTCTTTCTTTCAGGGGTTTATATGTGGGCGTACATATTCGATGCCACCAGCAATACGTTTTCCCCAGCGGAAGATTTCCTGACAAAATTGAAGATTGAAGTGGGAGCTGCTACAGTCGTCCACGACCATTACGGGTGGGAACGGATTTTCTTATTCTCGGTAAGTAATTCAGAACAAATACTAGTATACCAATGCTGTTAAAAAAACGGAAATAATTAGGCAGTTGCATTGTACTAATAAAATATCAGAAACACTGTGTTGCTCACCATTTTCTTGCTTATGTTCAATATTTCTTGAATATTAAATTAAAAATGAGATTAAGCAGAGATGCAATAAGCGATATGAGTGAAGAGACGCTTCCCTTTTTTTTTCTTTTTTTTTTTTTTCACGCATTGCATTGTGGTAGTTGTAGTTGAACCGCAGATTTGAACAGTTATCTTATTACAGACTCGAAGGGAAAAAAACATGGAAAAAAAATTTAGAATATCGGGTAAAATTTCAGTAATCATCTGACAAGCGACGGGATTTTTTTTTTCAATGTTTTATTTTTTTCGAGTTCGTAATAACACTACTGTTTAATTCAGCGTTTTGACCACAAGCATGCAATGCACGGAAAAGTAAAAAGAGGAAAAGTCGATTGCCGATCATTTGTTTTTTGATAGTTTGTTTTTTGGGGCCGGTTTTTTTTTTTGTATAAGTGTTGAAAAACACAACACATATGCACATACATACGCACAAATAAAAAATATATCTATATTGATATACATGTGTCGTCTTGTCTTATCAAATAACCCCAGCCCCGCTAAAAATACTGATTAATAATATCTTTACTCGATATTGAATAAATATGGAGTTCTTACGTATTTGTCAAGTTATAACCGAACACAAATAAAAGATTAACTGCGTCCGTTAGCGTAACAGACGACAAGCGAATGAATGTACATGACGTATTGTTCCAGCCAGATACTGAGCTATTATGAATTTAATGAGATAATAGCGTTTTCGCAACCAACTCTGTTATTCGGATAAATTCATAGCATCATTATTCAGTCATCAAAAAATCTTTCCCGGCTTTCTATGAACTCTCGCTTTCAGCTAAACTGTGTTCTATTTTTCCGTTCGTTTTTAATTTTTCAAATTTAATCAGATAAAGTTTGCTAAATTATTATCATTTTCACATTTTTTGACAACTTTTTTCCTTCATCTTAATCATATCAGTTTGTTTTTATCTCAACTTTTTGTCCATCCCGATTACCTTTTGGCAGTGAGTTAGAGGTAGAGCGGAGAGTGTTATCTGAACTTCTGTGTCCAGTGGTTTCATTGGTATAGTATACCAGGCTAAACGGTACTTCCCATTGAGGATGTGGGTTTAAATCCAACCAAAGGCTTATTCTTTATTTTCTTATCAAACGCTGTTTGCTCACCGCTAGAGGGAAATTGGTTGCGTTACGAACTAGAATGTCAAATCTTGCACAGAGGTATACGCTCCGTCTCCTACACGTACAGCACCTGTACCCGTACGTTCTTGGGATTGTCTTATCCCTACGATGAACTCACGTGCCCCCCCCCTCAAATTTTCGTGGTGATGTACTCATTTTTGGACGGTGACATATTCATATTTTTAGGAACAGAATCTCGATGCTGTAGAGTTTGGTCATGAATAATGCCTGGTAATATTTGTTTTGATCGTTTAAAATTTCACAATAAATAATGAAATCTTGCCATGTTTGGTTCAGAAGAAAATTAACTTTCTATTAAAAAGAAGTGCTGGGGATTTACTCATTAATAGGCAATGCTGTACATATTTTTGTTTAAATATCTTTTTATTCTGCCTAGTACAAGCTGGCAGGATCTTTACCCTGGATTTGTGCCTGCTATATTGATATTAATCGATCTCTCTCTATCATTGCAGGGTCAATACGTGCACGAGTACCACCATTACTTCTTGAGAGTAAGTGAACGTGTTAGCCTCAAACAAATGTGGCATGGAGTCCCGGATGATTACGACGCCGTTCTTTCAGACGAAAATGAAATCAACTTCCTTCATGGAAACAGGTAAGGCCACTGAGACCTTTTCTCGTCTTCTTTATGGGCGATAAACCCGTTGCAGGACCTATGAGAGAGTGTACTAATATATGCTACGAAGGTGGTATGAATATTTGAAATAAAGTGTACATTAAAATTTCTCACAGATTTGAGAAACGGAATTGTTATCCCGTTTTTACCTATGACCCAGACAAAAGCTGCGGCCAGTGAATCTGAATTTCCAAGCCAAAAAAAATACCTGGGTCATTGTTCCTTTATCATTGACCCCTAGAAAGATGGAATATGTGAGAAAAACTTACTAACCGTCGATATTTTTGTTGATTATATCCTTTGAATAAATAATTATTTTCAAGTTTTATATCACTACTGGATTCTCGAAAGTTGTGTAACAGTTCTCAGAGAGAAAATACTTATGGATTCAAATTGAATGCAAAAATCAGGTTCGAGCCTTCTCATAACTCCAATAAGAAGTATCGCGACCTTCGATCATCTTCATCAAGAATCATGCATTGACTGCATCGAACTGGCTGACGAGATATACCTGATGAGAAATTTCTTTGTTCTAGAGCGACTGACGTGATATAACTAACGAGAAATTTCTTTGTTCTGGAACAGCTGACGAGATATCCCAATGATATGAAGTCACAAGGGAGGGGTACAAGAAGGACATTGTCCCCAGATGTCTGAAGGGGACCCAAGAGCCAAAACAGCCAAAAAAAAACCAGGATAACTGATGAAGGAGGGGTGGCAAAAACGAACTTTGTACCCTTGATAGAATTCTCCTTGGGAACCTTGGACCTTTGCACAAGCAGACAGGAATTTTCTCATTCTATAACCTTTGCTAAGTACCGCAAAAGAGGGTGGCCTAACAGTTAACAGCAAAGAAAATGGAATCGACGAACTGAGCTCAGATTCCAGCTGAGACAGTTGATGATCACTTCGTAACAATCACCTTGGGAAAGGTATAAATCTACTCCCTCCCTTCATCCAGCTATTGATAAATGGCATGACAGACCGGACTTTCTAGCTTTGGTCTCTTCCCAGTTATAGATAGATAGAAGCGGTAGCCCTGGTTGGCAACTTATCTAGAAGACTCTTGCCTCGAGAGGTAATGGGCACCGCCAAGTAACTTTCATTGCCCCAGGGAAATGTCATCGAAGAGTCGTACCTCGTATGCCACCCCATCAATCTATTAAGACATGTAATCAACTGGAACCGCCTTAGTGCTTCACTGGGTGAAATGGGAGTGGAAAGAATCTCTTATAGTAAGTTTTCTTATGTAGTATGATTAATTTCAACGGTCAATGATTATACCGATCAAAAAAGTTGTTATAAAAAGTAATTCAAGTATAAAGACATTCGTTCAAAAGTAATGATGAAAAATTGGGGCAAAAATGTTAAGACTTCGTATTAGAACTCTCTAGACAACTTAAGACTCTTTCTATTCCTGTTGGGACAGAAACAAATGGTATAATGAAATGCGTGCAATTATCAAAATACTTCATCTCAGGATCTCTTATCAACTTTAGATTTAATACTATTGAGGGGAGGTTGACGATAGGGTTTTTCGTCTTTCTTACCCTCGTTGCTATTTGCCTCGAGTATCAGATCTGATGTTAGTAACTCTTCTCCTTTCCTCTGGGTCTGGTTTCGTTCCATCATTTCTGCTCATTCACCTGGAGAACTGCCGAATGGAACTTTGGGTGAAAGGCAACTTGTCCGTTCTGAAAACAGGTTACAAGATATAACGTTTGTTTTTAACGGACTTCACTTAGTCGCGACTCGGGGGAAATTTGGTCATTTTAAAGACGTGTCCAGTGGCGGTTACTATTACTTATATAAGTATTCATGATCTGTCACACAACATAGTGGCCTAGAAGTTACAGTCACTGTTGTTGGTTACATTTCCTTTGTTTTTCGCCCTCTTCTACGAGCTTTAGGCATTCTTTCTTCCCTTTTCCCTCTTTATTCCATGTCTCTACACAGTTGTTGAAAGTCTAAGACTAGCTAGAAATATCAAGTTCGGATTGAACTTCTTTTTGTATCTGCGTTCGACAATTTCCGGATTTCTCCGGTTCCCTTCGTTGGCTCGTTGTGCCATCTGGGGGCCGTTGGATACAGCTACATGGACTGCTGGCTCGGGTCTTTCTCAGTTTGATTTTTCTCAACCGATTTACTGGTTCTGAAGCCATGATTGCATCGTCTAAATTCTTTCAATAGCTGAACGACGTATATTAATCGATATTTTTTGGATCTGTTGTGAAATATCGATGAATAAAAATATCAAATACGCGTAATATTGAAAATACATCATCTGTGAATCTCTAAACAACTTGAGATTTCTATTTCTAATTTGTCAGAAGAAGGATAGGTCGGCTAAAAATGTGAAAAAAAAAGCAATAAAATGAACGAAAAAAATAGCCATATCTGAAAATAATAATAATGAAATTATATCATCTTAGAATTTTAAAAAATAAAGCGGTTTATATTTCCATTTTCTAAATATAATTTTCATTGAGCTTTTTTTTTCCAAATATAATTTTCATTACAATTTTTTTATTAAATCTCTTGACCAATCCAATTCAAATCTTTCTTTGAAAAAAATCTTATCGTTAATTTTGAATGTTCCTTCTTTTCTATAGCTGAACAAATGTAGAAAAAATATTTAAATTTATTTTCACTTTTCAAATTTCAGTTACACGTCAGTAGACAGACGGTACAATGTGGTCGTTGAGGTGCCTCGGTCAATAAACGTCCTTCTCGGATGTGCCTGAACTACACACCCAAGATCGATCGCGGGTCAGCAACTCAAAACGATGCAAAGGTCTCGTGTCATCAACTCCAGTGAAAAATGAATAACTCCCACCCAAATAGCCTCTGATGCTTTCTGAGAATGGCTTATTGTCCTATTATCGTTTTGCTTCCATTATCTAAAATCATGTGTATATATTCAGGTCCAGGTCCTAGGAAGTCCTGCCCTGCACAATCATATATATTTTTTTAATCGATAAAAAAACAAATCATCATAAATTAGCCTTAATCTATTCTCGTTGTATTGTACTAATCTAAAACCGAGTGTGTTCAGGCGTGGATCCAGAGGGGCCTGAACCCCCCTTCCCTGCACAATCAAAAAATTTGTTTTCGACTGTCCACACAAAGAAATTTCTATGAATATTTTTTTTTTTTTAATAATCCAAAGCAATCATAAATTCGGCTTTAAATCAACCAATTATTATAATTGTTACTACAAGATTGTATTATTAGACGGATAAGGTGACAAAATTGGGACCCCGCCACCTAACTGAAAAAACCTGGATCCGCTCCTGATATACCGAATGTGCAAAACTTTCCAGCGGAAAGCTAGTTTTCAACTGTGCATTGAGTCTTTCGTTTTCATCAAAAAAAAAGCATTGGGAACTTTCACATACATATATATGAATTATAAATTACGTTATATTATATAGAAACTTATTTGAAATGATTTCTCGTCGGTGGCAGGTTCGATTCCTGCAGCACCCCTCTTTTCTTTCATTGTTTATTCCACTTACGCAGTCTTAATTGAATGATATATTAACCGTGTAACGACTGAAAATCATTCCAAATGAGTTTCTATATGATATAACACAATTTGTAATTCATTCCGCCGAACCAAATATGTCCATTTCTTTTTTATTTATATATATATATATATATATATATATATATATATATATATATATATATATATATATATATATATATATATATATATATATATATGGAGAGAGAGACAATGTGATGGATGTAGCCAAGATGATGCGAAGAAAGTTAATAATTTGGCAAAGAAAAGACTTGAGATTGGTTAGTACATGATTCTTTAATACAAACTTGGATTATCAAATCCGGCTTTCTGATTTCTCTTCATTTCTTTCAACATCACGAATTTCACTACCGCCAAATTGCAACTGGGATTCACTTGATGTATACTCACCATCGTTTTCTCACGCCGTTCTCTACCGGAAGCTCTGAAGAGGTTCGAATTTCAGACGAAACGTTAACCACCATAACCGATAAAGAATTTGAGATGCACCTAGCAGCCTCAAATCTTTTCTTCTCCACTGTCAACTTTCTTTACATCATATCTAGGTGCACGTGTGTGTGTGTGTGTGTGTGTGTGTGTGTGGATAAACAAATATATCATATGTATATAAATCCCCTATATATGTACAGGGTCAAAACCCTAGGTATCTTCTTCAAGACTCTTCGTCTTGACGTATGTTTACTAAGTGAATAAACTAAGTTTTTATGCTTTTTTCTATTCTGGTGTATAACTCTCATATTTCTTTCTGCGTATATTCGAGCTAATCAATGTAGATAGAAGTTATTTCCGTGAGAAAACCTGTCGTTTTGCATCTTTATAGAATTACAATGACCGAACCAAGGTTTTATCTTCAAAGAAATTACGAATATGTTTTGGATCAAAGCAATGTTGCATATATACATATCATGGGTGTCAGTGTCCGGTCAACGTTGATAGCGAGCCATGTTAATATGACTGTCTTGTTTTCAAATCCCCAAAACGGTGACATGGTAAGCAACTGGTGACTCCAACAAGAAAAAAAAATCACACGTAATACCATAATATCTGATTCTGTGTAAACTATAAAACCCTTTCAAATGTTTACATTATTTGCATTAAAAGGTTTTTGGAAATGATTGACTGAAATGACATGAATTTTGAAAAATTCCTTTATATTTTTAGTATTCAAAGCAGTAAAGCTTTCTAGAATATATATATATATATATATATATATATATATATATATATATATATATATATATATATATATATATATATATATATATATATATATATCATCAATCGCTATAAATCTACTACTCAACAAAGTTCTTACCCATATAATTTTCCAAAGTTTTGTGTTTCTTTATTTTTACATATATATATAATATATATATATATATATATATATATATATATATAAAGCTTTACAGCTTTAAGCACTAAGCATTAAAAAGACTTTTTCAAGAGATTTTTTCTGTCAATTCAGTCACCCATTTCCCAGTATCTGTTAATGCAATTCATGTAATCTTCAAAAGAGTTTTTTTTTTTCCTGTTTCCCTTATACTATCTCATTGTTGCGTAATGTGTAAATTGTATTTCATTGGGATCATCAGTTGTTGAAACCATTTCGGGGATTTTAGGCTGAGGTGACAATATGCATATATATATATATATATATATATATATATATATATATTCACCACTGTCTAAAAATTAATCACCGTAGCCGAGTCGCTTCATTTTCCTCACAATACCCTCTCTCTGTAAGTACTTATCTCTCTGTCACCAGATACTTTACTGAACCACCTACCCTATTTCGACTCTTCAGACAGTGATACAAGGTTACATAGAGCAATTCATGACTCGACGAGATAAAAGGCCCTGATCGACTAGAGTTGTCAGTTTCGAGAAAACTGGTTTTCCGAAACCATTTGGACAAAAAAAAGATGTCATTTCCAAATCGCTGTAATCAGAGGATTCACAGAAAACCATAAAAGAGGAATGAAAAAGGTTTTGATTATTCCGACTGACAATTATAAGAGGATGGTCCGTCGGAAATTTTTTGATTGTACTAAATTTCAGGACCAATTCGAAAATTCTCTAAAGCGGCAAACGAGCTGATAAGTTTCAGTTGAAATAAGGTTTTGAGGATTAAATCTTTTTTACACCCAAGTTTAGGAACTTTTTATTGCCTGACAGACAAACACACTTCTCACATATTAATTATTTGTAATTAACGCTTCCTTCTCCAGGTTTGAGTACTCTTAGGTAGGGCACTCGTCAACTATAAGCTACTATAGCAATGCTCTTCTAACTCTGGAACGGAACACTCTAGTGTATGGGGCATTGTGTGTAAGTAAATATATCTCGTAAATTTAGTTCTACTGACCGCCCAGTTCTACGGAGGGTAGAAGTAAAATGCAAGTCTCTGGATCTGAAGAGAAGGTTTCGATCCTACCTCGTGGTATTGGATGGGATATAGGATAGTCTATAGCAACAGCGGAGAGTTGTAATTCAACCAAACAGCTGTCTGTGGGTGACACAATTATTATTATTATATAAATATGAAACAAAAATAATTTCACAAAAACATGAATATTTATTTCCAATTTTAATGACTTCTCGCTTCCTACAAAAGGCAACTGGAATCGTCCAGGTTATGGTGACTCTGTCAGAGCGTTGTTTAGAAAATGCTATTTGAACGTCCTGTCCGTGACTTAACACCCTAACCAGGTTCCAGCCGTACCTTTCGGGTAGCCTTTCAGGACTGCTCGATTGACATTATCCAGCTTGTAGTACCTGAAAATGGAAAGAAGATTGAGTGCGGTGATAAAGACATCTAAAAAAAAACAAGATAAAGTTGAAAACTGGTCAGAATTAATGAAAAGACAGACATTTTTTCTATTATTTCTATTTTCGTTAGTATTGTGAACTGTTTAGGGTCAGTTTTAGGAACTGCGGGCCCAATTGGTTGACAGGTCTTTGGAATCTTAGGAATATAAGCTTTATATCTCTGTATACAATAGGAAGTAATTAAAATGCGCGCCTGAGATTTTCACAGAAATAATTTTTTACAGTCTTCTGTAATTGATTAACATTTTCAATTCAGATACAATTAAAAAAATCAAAATATAAACAGTGGTTGAATCTCTGAGAATTCAGAAGAAAATTGATATTATTACTGTTCTCTGTAAATCATCTCGTTTATGTGCGATGTGATGTTGTGTATATTTGACACTAGAAAATACCCGAATGTGGGTCTCCCTTAGACGTGGGGTCCTCTGGAAGATAATTGATTCAATCGGCTTCAAGCCTGCCCTTTAACCATTATTATCAATTTTTTACTACTCTTTCATTTTATTTTTGTGATAATTTCAAAATTGATAAAAGCAAACCTTCCAAGTCAGCGTGAGACACACGCATTTTGATGCATTCTCACGCTCACACGCATGAGAGGAAAATTCTCACGCATTTTATAAAAAAATGTTAGATTTATCGGATTAGTTTAGATTTCTGATAGAAAAATTTCAAATCATGAAACATGTTTTAAATTGATGACTAGATACCACTTATTTGAGCAGCTGATACGCCCTGGAATTCCACTTTAGCTAATTTGTTATGCATAGTTCTTTAGAAGGGCATCTTGAATTCCCTAAAAGCCCATCCCCTACAAAAGAATTTCTTCCCTGTGTAAGGAAACCTTTAGGGGTGGGGAGTCAAATGATTCTCAATCATTTTCAATGCTGAAACTTGACAGATCTGTAAACTGAAGTTCTGAAAAGAGATCTTTTCACTTTTCTTTCAATCATTTAGAATAGTATCGTCATAGAGGTCAAAGAAAACAACAAAAGTAAGGAAAATGGTCCGAATCGTTCATGAATTATAATAAAAAAGAGATCTAAGCCGCTGTTGCGTAAGCGGTAATTACGCAAAGAGATTTTTGGTGTTGTTGAAAAAATGAAAATGGCAGACGATAGGAATGTCGTTAGGGAAAGACAACTCTTTTCAACCTTCTCGCTTTCCAAGTTTGACGAAAGTTCTTTCCCTTTGCTTGTGTGAGATAGATTATTGAAACCTTATCAACTGCGAATCGTCGGAATTTTTGCAATTGCTGTTATACTCAACAAAGTTTCTGCTTTATGTGATTATTGGTAATTCATCTCTATATGTGAGTCAAGGCTTTTCATCTTTCAATGAATAACTTTCGATCTTTGCCATCTACTGTAGTTCATGGGTTGATACAAGGGATCCAATTTTAATTTTATTTTCTTTAGTTTATTCTCTTTATTAAATGAATTATCGTAAATCATTATTTGGGGGGGGATACAATTTACCTTCATCTTTATCGTTATTGCTTTTTATCACAACTAAACCTAGGCTGGGTCGCCTTCAGCAGTAAGTAAATAAATCAACAGTTTAGGAAAGTGTTATATCGTCCGTACCCCCTCTTCTTCTTTTCCTCAAAAGCCCGAGCTATCGTAAATTACAAGATTCCCAGCCTTAAGTCTCTGGTTGAGACCCGGCTGGAGACTTACTTAAACTGAAATCAAAACCAACAACAACAAAAAACAAGAATAAATAGATAAATAAAACGATCTTCTGCCTGGAGTGGTTTTCCAAAGCATATGCCCGTTGATGATATGTGGTGCTGATGCAAATGTTTCCAGAGCTGTCTTTTGCATAATTTTTGTGAAATCTTAGAAGTGTTCACTTATATCTTGGTTTCTTGCGCAATCAGCCTGTACTGAGTACGTCGTTTACAAGTATAAAGAAAAATCCCAAGGCTACAAAAATGCGTTCCACGTGAACTTACAGAAAACAAGTCTGGTGAATAACTCTATAGAAAACGCCACGTGACCAACATCTTTTGGCAGCAAGCTGTGTTGAGGGTGATCAATTGAAAAAGGATTGATCAATTTATAGGTTACTTCCCTCGCTTTTTGTTGTGTAGTGATCAATAAAAAAAGTCTGAGGTTTCAACAAAAAAAACAAGTGTGAATGTTTCCAGACACAGATTATAAGACTGATCTAGCATAAACTTAAATTGTAAATTGAACCCCCACTAAAAAACATATTTACTGGGTAATTTAAGAGAACGGGGTTTCATTTAAGGAGTAATTGTTTTAATTTTCAGATCTCTAGCTCCAATTGTTCGGCCTATAGACGTAATAGATAAATAGCCAGCCAGCTAACCCCTCAACCAGCCAACCAGCTAGACTTGCTTAAAAACTGAAGAAACCTGTGGTAACAGTTTAGGTCGGCAGTTTCTAATAACCTCATCCAGTGCTCCAACGTCTGTCTTTGTCTCCTTGTTCAACGGAGAAAATAAACTTTTGGGCGCGAAAGGCATTGACAATGGAGAAGAATTTTCACTATCGCCCCCTGAAATAAAATGGCTGTGTCAGGGTGATTGTTACACCTCGTAACAACTTGCCTCTCCTGAAATATGCCTGGATAAAAAGCAACCGGTGTAATCAAAACCCCTGGGGGTTTGCAGCCGTTTAGAAAAAGCTCCTGCAAGAAAAACGCAAGCAGTGTATCTATAGATTGGTTCCAGATGGGGAAGACTCTTTGTGCTATCTCAGTGAATGGGAGAATTATTCTATCCAATGTTTATGATGAATATTATTAACTTATAATAAGAAACAATGTTTTAAAGTTATTTTGTGTAGATTCTGAATGAGAGGCAAATAGTGAAATCGTAAGTTGCCCTAAGTAAATAGTCTCCAGAGGAATTCATTTATTTTTATTTTTTCATTAGTAAAACCTTACCCCATGCTATGAAACAACTTGCTGGGGATATCGGGCAAGTCTTTTACAGTTACCTTGAACGATAATTTCTGTTATATCTCGAGAATAAATCGATGTATATTTTTTGTTTGATGTTCAACGGAACTAACATAATGATCTTCTCACTGCAGAAATATTTTCAAGTTACATTTGTATTATTATAGTAAGATTTCAATACCTACATCCTTTCCCCTATACTGACTCTACCAATTTCGTTGTCCAAAGTGAAAAATCAAGAGTTGTCTCCCTTCACAGGAATAAATTATATGCAATGATTATCTCCCTTTAGTTTGTGGAACCTGAAAATTATTGCATGTCGATCTCATTCGGTGTCAAATGCTTACCGCCCTATACTGTATTAAGGCACAGACATCCTCTGTGAGTGCAAAATTAACCGTCTGCAACAAGCAAGAAAATCTTTACTGTTATATAAAAAAATCAATTGAGTTACCATCTATGTAGTTGAATGGTGACTGGTTTGATACATACACGTATCCCCCGTTCATTGGTCAACGTTATTATTACCTTAATCCTAAAGTGATAACGTTTTGGAGAATGGTCAATGAAGTAAAACTATGCATTATTTTTCTGCATTGCTCCTTGGCTAGGGATTTTCATTGCAATTTCTATGAACGATCCAGACATACTTTCATTTGTCATCCAGTAGTATTAGCTTAAACATAAAGGTTTGGAAAATTTAGAATACAAATATAATAAAACTACCCTAGTTTACCCCTGCCGTCAAAATATAACAGAAATATTTGAATACTTTTGAAATTACCATTGCAAAGAAGCTTACAATATGAAGGGAAAGTGTGAAGCGAATTCAATTGAAAAATTGTTACAAATGTTATTGTGTACAATCTTCTTTCTCTTACAAATAACGAAATGATGAAATACTCTAAGGGGAATAACTCTAACGTAAAAATAGGGAAGTTATTCCCTGGATGGACAAGCCCAGCAACCAGCCCAAATACACACAGCGTCTTTCATTGCTGACTTCGAATTTATTCTTTTTCATTTGTTTATTTTCATTTATCTATTCATTTTGCAATTCTGGCACATGACTCAGACACGCTTTTAAAGAAATGATGTACTTACTTTCTGTCTTTGAAAAAATAAATACTGCTACCCAACCTGAGGGCAGCATCAACGTCTTTAGGCAAACCTGGCCAATAGATGTTAATGCTCCGGGGATAACCTTCCATAATACCCGACGTATGTTCATCCCACGCCCAAAATTTATCGTCCTGAAATTTCAGAAAACATTCATGAATTTAGAAAAAATATACCTTCACATCTTTCAAATTCTAGTTTATATATATATATATATATATATATATATATATATATATATATATATATATATAAAGCGTTTTCTGAAATGTAATGGATTTATTTCATAGAGTGCTCGATACATACTTTATATCATTGATAAATCATTATATCATGTAATACTGCTCACCTGATTTGTACCACACACACACACACATATATATGTGTGTGTGTGTGTGTGTGTGTGAGGGTTTTTGTGTGTGTATGTGTGTGTGTGCAATTTCCCTTCAAAAGAAAACAAAACTTCACATGCATTCTCTGTTTTTTATCAGCCATCACAAAAATCGCCTAATATGCTTTTAATTACCACAAAAAGCCAAAGGGACCAAACCAGTCAATCCAGAAACAAGCCATTCAGAATGGCTCAGAGTAGTGTTGACTCGTGACACCAACTGGCGTAATGCGCAAGTTTGCGCACTACATTCGAATTCTGTTTTTTGCTTGTTTGGTTTTTTTTTTTTTTTTTTTTTTTGTTTTTTTTTGTTTTTTTTTTGTTTTGGGGGGGGGCTTTTTTGCTATGAATATATATATGTATAGACTTGAAGGCTTTACAGCATTAAACACTGAAAAAGTAAAATTCAAAAAATCTTTAGTGATACCTCAATCACCTATTTCTTAATACCTGGCAATACAATCTATGTAATTTTCTTCAGTGTTTTTCTTTGTTTCTCATATACTTTATTATTATGTTTCAACGTATAAATTGTCTTACATATATATATATATATATATATATATATATATATATATATATATATAATTATCAATTATTACCGCTCCCTTCTTCAGGGTTGAGCACTCCTAGGTAGGGCACTCGTCTACTATAAGCTACTATAGCAATGCTCTTCCAATTCTGGAATAGAGCACTTAGGTAAATAGGGAATTATGTGTAAGTAAATATATCGCTTGAATTCAGTCATACTGACTCTCCAGTTCTGCGTAGGGGCAGTGGTAGAAGTGGGTCTGAAGCGAAGGTTTCGATTCTACCTTGCGATACTGGTAGAGATGCTGGATGGTCTATAGCCACACTGGAGAGTTGTGATACAACAAAGCTGTCTGTTTTAATTATTAATTATTATATATATATGTGTGTGTGTCTGTCTGTCTGTCTGTCTGTCTGTGTAAATATAATACCGTGCATGAGGTGTACGTATTAAGATTTCTGTTTACCTTAAAGAGGAAGATGTGTCCATTATGCCATAGCAAAGCTGCGTTTGGTGAGTCAAATTTCGGATCTTTGATTGTCTTCGGATAACCTTTCATCAATTTCTTGTTGGCATATTTCCAGACTTTCTTTCCTGAAAAGACAACACAAATAACATAATAACAAAAGAAGATTCGGAATACCTGTTGTTGTTTTTAATACTTTCAGGACGCGGACCACATACAAGTCACAGGAATGGAAACTCAACGCTTACCACATACGTTGCCCCCCCCCCCCCCGAAACATGGTCAACATCAAATGGCAAGATTGAATATCGAAAAGGTCCCTGGACTGACGCAGCTCACCAGTATGTCAACAATCTTGTGCAAGAGAAGGTTCGGATGGCAGCAGAAGAGACAATACCTAGATACCAAAATAGCTCCCGTTGGGGGAAATCGTCAATGCCCAACGATCCAGAGAAAGAACAAAACACAGATACAGAGATGTGCACCAAGAGAACAAGTAACGTTTGCTAATCGACCATAAGTCCTGGGAGCATCAGAATGAGATGTCTGGGGCGAAAACAAAGGTGCGTGCAGGAAACGCTTCGCTTTTTGTCTTTTTGTTTTTTGTTTGTTGTTTTTTTTTGTTTGTTTGTTTGCGTTTTCTTTACCGGCAACTCACTTATTAGGTTTGTTTAAGAATAATTGCGCTCTTTCACCATCAACTTCGAAACAGTGTATCTCAGCTGGGAATTCAAGAAATTAATGAAAATAAGAAACTTCAGAATCTACACATTTTTCCCAACTAGAAACGAGTCCATGGATCCCCAGGGATCACATGCGAAACCGAGGCCAACAGAACACAAGATGGAGAGATGAACTTGACAGATTCAGGAAATACTGGCTCTGTGAAGCCCATGATAGAGAATTGTGGCGAATCCTGGGGAAGGTCTATGTCCAACAACGGACGTTAAAAGACTACTGATGATGATGATGATGATGATGATGATGATGATGAGAAACGAGTCTATATATTCTGGAGGCATAGAATTCTGGGGGCCTGGAAAAATGAATTCTTTGAAGGCGTTTTGAGCTGCTGCTTGGTTTTTGAAGATGTTAGTATGTTTCGTGTGTATTTGGGTGTGTATGTGCGCTTGTGTATTAATGTGTGTGTGTGTTTGCATGCACGTGTATTTTTTTGTGTGTGCTTGTGTGTGATTCGAGTGTGAGTGTTTTAGTGAATTTTTGTACGTTGCTGTGCGTTTTTGAGCGTATGTGTCCGAGTGATTATGCGAGTTTCTTTGTGTGTTTATGAGAGAGAGTTCGTGTTCTGTGTGCTTATGAGTTTTTGCGCATGCGTTTTTGAGCGTTTATTTGATTTGTACGTATATGCGTACGTATTTGTGAGTGTGTGATTCTTCTCTCTCTCTCTCTCTCTCTCTCTCTCTCTCTCTCTCCATATATATATATATATATATATATATATATATATATATATATATATGAGTGTGTGTGTAAGCACAATAGAATTTGTGATTTACCTTTAAATAAGAACATTTCCTTGGTGACTGGATGGTACAATGCAGCCCCGACATTGATTGGAGACTTCATCAGAACGGACTTAATTTTCGTCTGCGTAATATTTGTTCCACTCAGGTCGTACAGGGAATTCTTGCGGAAGGCAAACGTTTTATTGTTGAGACCTGCAAAGAAAGAATGAACAAGCAATTATCTAGCTAAACTTCACACATATAGTTACATATAGTTATATCATGGAAATATGAGAAATAACGTCGTATAATTACATCATAGAAATATGAAAAGTAACTTCGTTTAGTTACAGATAGTTACAGAATGGAAATATAAGAAGTAAGGTCATATAGTCATATATAGTTACATCATTGAAATATGAGAAGTAACGTCATATCATTATATATAGTTACAGCATCGAAATATAAGAAGTAACGTCACATAACTTTATATAGTTACAGCATTGAAATATAAGAAGTAACGTCGTATAACTTTATGTATAGTTACAGCATTGAAATACAAGAAGAGCATAACATAATTACAAAATTATATCATGGAAATATAAGAAGTAAGGTCATATAGTCATATATAGTTACATCATTGAACTGCAGAAAGTAACGTTAGTTACAGCATTGAAATACAAGAAGTAAGTTCATATACTTACAAATAGTTATATCATGGAAATATAGGAAGTAAGTTCATATCTCTACATATAGTTACATCATGGAAATATAAAAATTAAAGTAAAGATCTTCATAGAAAGCAGTAAGGTTTTTTTAAAGCATTACACTCACCATGAATAATGGCATCGAACTTTAATTTGCAGATTTTCTTCTTTGCGGATTTCTTGGGGGATTTCTTTGGATTCTTGTCAGATTCTTTGCCAGATTTCGTGTGAGGTTTGTCCTTCTCCCCATTCGATCCCTTAGTCATCTTCCGGGATTTTGACGTTTCGGCCGACATTTTGCCAGTCGTTTTTCCCGTCTCTTCAGGGGACTTCGATGAGATTTTGGGATTCCAGCTTGGAGTGGTTTTCTCTGTGGAGTCTCGACTTGGCTTGGCAGTTGTGTATCGAGCACCTGGACGAAGAAACATTATTATTATTATTGTATGATAGAAAACTATGCTGTTATGAATGCGGTCTTACGGCACATTGATTCCTATATAATGGTCATTTAGAACCAAACAAGTATTTTGAAGTAGATTCTTATAATCTTTATTCCCATCTCCAAGGTTCTGATTCTAAATTTGGTTTTATGGCACATTGACTTCCATATAATGGTCATGTAGTACCAAACGAGGATTTTGATGTAGATTCTTATAATCTTTATTCCCATCTCTAAGGTTCTGATTCTGAATGTGGTTTTATGGCACATTGACTCCTATATAATGGTCATGTAATGCCAAACAAGGATTTGAAGTAGTTTTTCATAGCTTTTATTCCCATCTCCAATGTTCTGATCCTGAATAAGGTTTTATGGTACCTTGATTCCTGATGCTATGGCACATTGACGCCCATATAAAGGTTATAGAGCATTGAATAAGGTTTAGATGTCATAGTTATTTAAGTGTACGATGAATATTCGTTAAGATCTACGGATTGTATCATTTTGAATAGTGGCAAAAACCAATACAAATACACTTGAAGAAGGTTGGAAATATATCGGTCGAAATATAGTAATAGAAATAACAAAGATAAGGATACGAGCAATAATAATTCATAGAAGAAAACGAAATTGATACTCAATGAAATGGGATCCCTACACGTTGAGTAGCAATCGCAACGTTATAATACTTGTTAAATCACTGTACCGTAAAGTTTTTGAATCGCTTCTATATCATCAGTGTGAAGTTCGAAGTTAGCATCGAATCCTTTATCGAAAGGTTGCATCACAGCATTGGGCGTGGTCGAGTGTCCCAGCCCTAGAACATGACCCAATTGGTGAGTAGCCATATGGAGAAGGTCAACACCATCCTCGTCCAAGGACCATCGTTCTGTGTCATCGAAATGAGCACAACCTTTGTGAGGACCCGAACCCGGGAAAAAGGCGTGGGCAACGATATTACCTGAAAAGAAAACATGAAAGCGGCAATGATTTGGGGTTTGATTTGGTAATTATTTTACTAATTAATCAAGTAGAAAGCAGATAGATAATATATTCCTCTACTGAAGCCATTGTCGCTAAAAACTGAATCAAAATTGCAAGTGAGGAAACTTTTAATGTACAAATATTGAATGACAACCCTTGAAGTGAAATCGAGCAAGCCATTTTCACTTTTTGCACATGTTCATCAACTATTCAATTTTCATCTCTTTTGCTGTTGAATAATAGAAAATATCTTTCAAATTCATGGATCCACCCCAAAATTTCATCAATTTTTCTGTAGCCAACCCTTTTTCAAGTTCATTGAGATATCGAATCAGAGGTTGCAGATCTTATTTTCGACCCCAAAGTTGAATATTTTTCTTGATAAGTATCTGATTAGGAGACACCTTTCCATCAAATTTCATGTAAATCTGACTTAAACAGCTGAGAAAGAATATTGGGCAGACCGACCGACGAACAGCGTCTCTTATAGAGAAACTTTGATTGTTGGATTTTTCATAAATTCGTTTTTTATCCAATTTCATTAAATGACACCTTATTGCACAGAACCTTCGGATTCCGCAGAATCCACTCAGGGAAACTCAGGTGTAAACAAACAGACCGACAAACAGACATATACTTCTTCAAACTTCGTTGGCAGAAGTAAATAGAAAACCCAATACAGGCAGCCAATAGAAAGGGTTAAATAGAAGCATGCGCAGTCGTATCGGGGTTTGGCAGCCATTACACACCAGCGTTCATCTGACCGGAAGTGACACAGAAAAATCAAAATCAAAATGAATAAAGATGAAAAAATGCGTCTGAGGGAGATCTATTGTTATTGCTCAGCCTTATTCGCGAGATGGTAAAAAGCTGCTGAAAATTAGGATGAAGGTTAAAGCTAGTCAGAACTATTAATAATTTTACAATACTTCATCTAAGAATAAAATTTGAAAAATGAAAAATATCCTCGAAAACGGGAATCCGAAACATCATAGAATCTATTACAAAAACTTGAATGGCGATGGGCTGGTTTTGTTGCTAGAATAGCAGACAACCGATGGACATCACGACTCACAACATGGATCCCCAGAGACCACATACGAGGCCGACGGAATACAAGATGGAGAGGTGAACTAGACAAATTCAGAAAATACTGGCTCCGCGACGCCCATGATAGAGAAATGTGGCGGATCCTGGGAAAGGTCTATGTCCAACGACGGGCGATAAAAGACTGATGATGAAGAGGAGGTCTCAATTGTGAACGGTTGTAGGGAGTTAGGTGTGAGGTGTAAAATCAGCTCCCGTTCAACTATGAATTCCCCGTAGATTGATGATTAAACGCAGCGAAGCGTATACTGGACCCGCTCTGGCTCGTGTGAGTTCGATTCTCACCGTGGTCTTGCTCGGTCCGATTCAAAATTATGATAAAAAGCAACAGAAAGTTAGAATGAATGTGAAAACTAGTCAAAATTAATGATACGTCACAATTCTTCGACCTGAAAAATGATTAGAAAAATTAAAAACCTTCAATGTTCTACTGACAGCGCACCAATTCCTTAAGAGACTTGAGTTCTGGTTGAGATGTTGACAAAAGAGTTTGTGCCTAGGCAGAGTGAAGAGTGAAGATTTATACAAAAGAATTCCTTTACTTGTTCAACGGAGTGTGTAATTCTTCAGAAAGATAATGTAAACACCGGCCAAGTTTCAGCATTCGAAATTTTGACCTCGACTCGAATTACGACTTCTGGCATCAGTGGGAAATACATAACTACCTCAGCTACAAAGCATATATATATATATATATATATATATACATAGGTTTTATAATTTTGTCATTCACAGACAGCTGTTTCGATGTGTGGCTATAAACTTTCCATTATCCCATCCAGTACCCCGAGGCAGAATCGAAACCTCAACTTCAGACACGCAGGCCGATATCCTACCTCTACGGAACAGGACAGCCAGTAAGGCTGAATTTAAGCGATATATTCGTTTACACAGAAATCCCTCATCCACCAGAGTGCTCTATTCCTATGGAAGATATACATATATATATATATATGTGTGTGTGTGTGTGTTCGTTTGAGAGAGAGAGAGAATAGCGCTAATATTCATTCAAAATATTGGGTGCGTCTTATACATGAGAGTGTCTTATACATGAGAACATTTTATATATAAGAATGTATCATATATGAGGACATCTTATACATGAGAGTATATTATACGTGAGTGCGTTTTATACATGATATCGTATTATTCATGTCACGAACTTAGTTTTAGTTTTTCTTATCGTTTCATCTTACCTGGTCCATCGAAGCTGATACCATCTCCATGTTCAGAAGGGACGAACTTGATGTCAATGTCCGGGGTGCCGGACTCCACTCTGTTGAATGTCAGTGGCACAACATCAGACCAATATGCAAATGCCCTCTGGAATGTTAGCCTGATAGATAGATAGATAGATAATGAACAGACTGCGATAGATATGATTAGATTAGATGGGATATGTTTGTAAAAACTAGTATCTTAATGGCCAGGATAGGTTAGTATCAGCACCAGTCACCAAGTTTATTAGTTATCTCCCTTTGAAAAATTTGACTGGTTGATAATGGAGTCTACGAACCTGAAGCAAATAGTTAACGAGAATAAAAGCATTTTGATACATATGCAAGATCATGTGGTGTAAGAGTTTTTCTTCTTGGGTATATTTTAAAGAAAGCGAAGGCAATTAAATACAGATGAAAGATCATGTGAAATAAGAGAGTTACATCTTTGAAATTCTTTATAGAAAATAAAAGTATTCGAATACAAATGGAAGATAAAGAGTGGTGAGAGGTTTTCCTTCTTGGAAAGTTTTATAGAAAGTGAATTACAATGTTATTTATTTATTCATGTCTTTTTTGTAATGAGTTCACCGAACGGTCAATTTTGTGTAAACAGACGACACTAGGAAAATATTCTTACAATTGGGACGACTGCGGCAAATGCTGAGTGAATTGGCTGATATTCCAGGTGAGAAGGTTTTTGTTCCACTTGCCTTCAATGTCAGGTCAGCAGCCAACGGGGAAGATATCAAAAATAAAGATGAAAATCGTTAAATAAAAACTTTAGAAAAAGTTAAAAGAAAAAAATCAAGAGAATGAATTAATCATTTACAGGAAGTTGTTCTTGAAATAATTGTTATAATAGGCGTCAAATTCAAAACATTTAGACGGAGTAAACTATTTTTCATTGACGGAACAACCATTGTGATAATGATACGTTGGCTGTTTATGTTGCGCTGTAATTGACTTATCTAACCTTAACCTTAACCCTAACTTAAATACTTTGCAGTTAAATTCAATGAAGTACTCTTTTGAATGGTCAAGTTTTCTGCTTTCATTTGAAAATTAAATTTTTGAACAATGAATTCACAGATATGTTTTAGAAAAGTTGAAAAAATCTAACGAGAGAAAATTTCAAAATTTGTAAAAATTTCAAAATTTGTAAAAAATTTCAAAATTTGTGAGGTCCCCAGGCAAAATCACTATTACTTTCGGCAACGTCGACTGACCAGAGAGGGTCATGACTGGCGTAATCAAAAAAATCATTAGAATTTGGCAACATGGCGTCCTTAAACGAACACACGGTACACAACCAATCTCGTACACGTCACGAAATCCCGTGACTAAGAACAAATCACCAAGTAATGGAGCGCCTGGTGGGAATAAAACTCACTACAGTAATAATGGTCTGTTCTTCTTGACTTCATAAATGGTTGTTTATGAAGCTTAGCTTGGTCTGGCTCAAGGCAACGATAGTTGAGCGCCTACAGTTGATTGAACTACATTAACAATGATCTTTTCTTCTTGGGTTTGATATATACTTTTGGTAATCTCTGGTTTTACGGGTCTTAAAATGGTAAGAAAAATGGCTACATTCAGCTTGAGCAATGGAAATGGCTACGTCGGAAAGATATGGATGGGCCTAAAAACTTAAAACGACAAGGTACCAAAAAATAATTCTGTTCTGAATCAAAGAAGAAATAATGTGATATGATTCATTTTAATTATGTAACGAGGAAAAGAAACATCAAGTAATGGTGACGGTTCTAAACAACGTATTGATCGACTATAAATAATGCTTCTAACCATAAACTCATCTACGTAAGAAGGAAACAATTCAACCCTAACCCCGACTGTATCCCCACTAACCCTAAGAGATACGTCGCTATTAAGTGTTCGAATTTTAAATTTTTTTCAAACTGAAAAGGCCATTTTTATTGCGAAAGTTAACCGAAAGTAGCCACTTCATACCAAACCGTTTTTCTAAAGGAATTGGATAATTATCTTCAATTTGGGAAAGCCTACTTACGAAAAATACTGATTCATTGAAAAATCTCTAGTGCCAGAGGCGCTAACTGAGCCCATTATACAAGCATTAACAACAAAAAAAAACTCATTTGAGAAAAAAGCTAATAGACAAAATTCTGTGAGTCATTTTTGTTGGGAAAGTATCAAAATATAAAAATAAGGCAAGATTAGATGTCCTGTGTTGAGGCCAGGGCTTGGGGGGCGCTAAGAGAAACGTTTATGACGTCAAAATGAACAACGGGGGCGGTAGGGTGTAGTTAGGTCACTGTGTCGATTTAATTCTTCGACAAAGTCAACGTCTAAAGTTTAAGCATAAAATGTAACAGGCTGAGAACGGGACGATTGTGACAATAATGGCGTCCCAAATCGATTGTCTTCGTTGCCCTGCGCGCATGCGCAAAGGAATGTGCCTCTTGGTTTGTTTTTTCAAGTGTTTCACCGAGAATCCTTGTTAGAAGAAAAGCCAAATGGACGATCTGTCATCTTTGAGATGAATATATTTATCGCATAAAAAAACTGGCACACTTCTTGTCTGGAAATCAAAGATAGTATCAATTTCTTTCTTTTCTTTCTTCCCCTTTCTTGACTTATTATCAGGACTTCTGCCATTCGTTCATTCTTTCTTTATTTCCTTTCTTATCTTTTTTCATTAATTTTCACTTTCTTTCGTTTTCTTATTATCTTTCCCTTTCTTTCAGTTTTTTTAATCTCTTTTTACTTCTTTAATCTTTTTCTTTCTTTCCTTTTCTTTACTTTCCTTCATTCATTCTTTCTTTTCTTTTCTCCCTGTCTTTCATTTTTCTATCATTTTTCTTCTCTCTCTTTGTTCCTCCCTTTTCGTCCTTTTTTCTTCGCTTCCTTCCTTTTTCTCCTTGTTTCTTTTCTTCCTTTTCTATTTTTCTTTCCCATCTCTTCCTTTTTGTCTCTATTCGTTTTCTTTCTTTCTTTCTTTCTTTCGCTCTTTTATCTCCTACCCACCATTTCCTTTTCATTCTGTCATTCTATTTTTCTTTTTTCTCATCTTTCTTCCTTTCTTTTCTTTCTTATTTCCTTTTTCTTTTCTTCCGTCTTTCTTTCTATTACTGTCCTCTTTTCTTTCCTTCTCTCTTACTTACCTCTCTTTTCTTACTGTCCTCTTTCCTTTCCTTCTCTCTTTCTTACTTTCTCTTCCTTTCATTCTTTGGCCTCTCTCTTCCTTCTTCCTTTCTTTCTTTCTTCCTCACTACGAATGTCTGTTCCTCATTCTTGGTATCGTCTGCTTCTCGATTTCTAAAAGCCCCCAATCCCTCCCAACCTTAAGCCTCCTTCAACCCAAAACAAACAATCTGGAATGACTCGGTTCTCAGCTTTCAATTCTTCAAAATTCAAAACGGGTGCTGAAGAAAATATTGAAAATTAATTCCAGTTGGAACATTTTGCTGGCTTTCAATAATTCAAACAATATTTCAAACAAATGAACAAATAATAAAAGAAAACTCTCTGTTACTATTCACCGCCTCTCTAAGATGAGTCCCTGACATGCTTAATACAAGTTATTTAACATCGAATAAATACTGGCTTCTTTTCAATTCTAAGCCAGGGCTCGCCCAACTCTTTTGGTGGTTGGCTGGATTAGAAATGTTTTGTGTCTTGTGGGCCAAGGTGAAATAAATTGAAACAATAATCATACAAGGTTATGTAAATAGCTTTTATTTTTATTTTTTTCAATTTATGTTTTTTCATTGTAGGAGTATATATGCCTACATTAACTTTCATTTACTATCAATCAATGAGAACCATGAAATTATTTTGGAGGTCAAGATATTGTCAAATTGTGGTTTAAATTTTTTCTGTATATTAATAGAACCGCTGAAATGTGTATTATTGAAATATTTTTAGCAATAAAACGTTGATTCCTGTGAAATATTTGTTCTATTTTTCGAGACCGAACTATATTGTTTGAAAGCTAAAGATAGATAAGAGAAATAATGAATTTTTATCAGCAACGTTATGTATTCAATGAAGTCGGCAGGCCGGGTGATATGAAGCCGTGAGCCAGATGAAATGAGGCTGAGGGTCGGATTGAGCCCGTGATTTGCTAAAAACCCCCGCCCTGTACGAAGCAGATGATTCAATTATCATAACAGCGAAGTCATCGTGACAGCGTGGTTGAAACAAACGTGAATTTAAAGAGCATCTTGAATTGGAATCCCGACCAACGAGGACAATGACTTCGTAGATAAAAGCTTTGGTTAGGTGCATTTAGTTACCTGCATTAGACAGTGAAAGTCGTATACTCTGGTTCAGTGGGAAAAGGCAAGCGTTACAACATTGAATAAATTGATATGAAAAAAAATTTTGTAACTATAAGAACCAAGATTAGAATACTGGTCCGAATAGATTGATTTATAATAACAGATCAGGTTGGTCTCTCAATAGAAAACCGATGGGAAGAAATATTATTTCTATTGATATTCGGACCATCCTCATCTTGGTTGTTTTTCATACAACGTTTCGGCTATTGCACTCTACAGCCTTCGTCAGGTATCATCTGGTAGGTCCGCATGGACACATAGCGCGTTGGTTACAGCATCAGACAAATTACTGTAAAGTAAACTGATGGTTCTAGGGTTCGATCCCAGTGTGAGACAATATAACAATACTACTAATGCTAAGAGGGGAGGACGGTCAATATACCCCCGTCGGATAAATAAAGGGTTTGGTTCGTTACTTCCCCACACCTACCAGATGATAGCTGACGAAGGCCGAAACGTTGAATGAAAAACAACCAAGATGAGGATGGTCCGAATATCAATAGAAATAATAATTCATCTCAAAAATTCAGAGGGGAGAAATATCTTTACAGAAGTAACAAGATAGGCACTGTTGTTCGCCAGCTGGATTGAAAAGATTTTAAATAAACTTGTAAAATCTGTTATCTTTCTAACTTCTCGATTGGATGAACGACTTAATCTGAATCCTGATGCTTCTAATCGCCGTTGTCTCACGGAACGCTGTCGGTGAAATAATTTCGGTATCATGAAAGGGAAGTGTGACTTACCAATGGTTTGGAATCTGGCCACTTTATTTTGGCCTGAATTGGCCAAAATGTCCGGTACACCACAACGAGACATCTGCATCATTTCGTATGTTTTGCTGTCCATCTTCTTTGTCACGGGCACATTAGCCATCATCTGGAAGTTCCTTTGAAAAAAAGATGATGAAAACATTTTACTAATATAAGTACAAAATACCCCCAAATAAATATATCCACACCTTCTTGATTGCAGCTCTAATTGTTATCTAAAAGTTAATGACCCTCGAAAGGGAGAATGAATAGTGAAATTAAGTTGACAAGAAAACGCATATTTTTATTTAAATACATGTGTAATGCGAGAAATTTGATATGAAGGAAAACAGGGTCAAAATGGGGTTGTAGCGCTATACTGAAATGTCGATATAACATATAAACATTTAGCCATAAATAGTGGAATTTGCATAATATTCCAGATGGCATTGTACTCGAGTGAATACGGTAATGCTCTGTTTTAAATGTTGGGAATGTTTAGAAAGAATTTTGTTATGAAATATCAGTGCTACCTATTTCTTTCAGATATATAGAGAGACAAATACATAGATAAGAACATACTGTGACAGTTATGAACAGACTGAAGTAGATTATTAACCAATCACAGGCCAGCTTTCAGCAGGCGACATTGGTTTCGACTGGGAGCCTAGAAATTTGATATGTGAACAATGACAGCCGAAGATTCGTCAGTTTTGCGGCCTTGTGCCACTTGGGGCACGACCAAACATATATATATACACATACACACGCATTTACTGGCGCTCCTGCCGCTCAAGTACATGACCTACTCAAATATGCATACTTGCAAAATCCTTGCAAAAAGATGAAATATCTTGGTTGTTGTTATATTGAATAAAGAATATATATTTATTTACATTCATTTTTTCTTCAATGATGTATTTGAACAGGCTTAGAATTGAAATGAAATGTTAGTGCTTGATAAATAGATAGATTGTTAAGAAACTGGTCAACTGTATGTTTTACGGTAAAACTTTGTTTCACTTACTCTAAAGCTTTACTTTTCAGGTCCGGTTTCTTCCCGTCTTTGACGTTGCCAAGATAGCCGTACCGTTTCAAATATTTCTGGGGAAAAAAACGTAAAGAAAAACAGGTCTGGTTAGTCACTCAATAGAAACTATCACGTGACCAACATCTTTTGGCAGCATGCCATGTTATGGGATGATCAATTTGAAAACTGGAAAACAAGAGGTGATCGCTAAATAAATTAATCACTTCGCCTTTTATTAGGCTGTATCACAGAAAAGTTCAAATTTTCAAAAATCGGGCGTGAATACTGCTGGGCACAAACTAAGAGACCAATTTTGTATACATTTTCATTACAAATTGAACCCCATTGAAAAACTATATGGTAAAAAAAAGGTTTTTTTTAACATAATAAGGAGTGGAAATTTAATTTTTCAGCCCTCTAGCTCCACTCATGCGACCTGTATGCATGGTACATACATACATGATGATTGCTCCGTATTTTCAGATGATAGCCATCTCATCACTTTTCCACATTTCTTCATTCCACTACGCCCATGTGCTCTAAGGCGGCTCTTAAGATCAGCTGCTGACCTGCAAGGTCCAAAGCAGACATAACAGACAAAAGTCAAACTGCTCACAGAATTGATCGAATCTGTCTGTGAAATGGCAGTCTTGTGCACTTTCAAATGTCTCTTCAGCCCAAGGCTCGTTTTACTGTCGTACCGAATTTCCGAACGGTCAGGTTCAACGTTACTCAACTTCGGTGATCGTACAAAAACCGATGTATCAAATGCAATTTGGCCGTATCATACTTACAGGGAAGTATAGGAAGTAAAGCACTGTTAGAAAAAACGATGCATGTATGCAAGCTGGCAAATATTGGCCAAAGTAAAAGACTTGTACTTCGCTGGCAGCCGGAGGCGACCCGAAGTCTCCTTTTTCGTTCGTTACTCTCCTTTCGAATTGGGGAGAGTGCGACTCGATTCCCAATGTATTCCACCTCAATTACACAGCTTAGTGTGTCCTCGGTTAGCTACTGAGCACTAAGAGAAGTTCGTCCAAATGAAGAGTTTTCTATACTCGTCGCTCTTACCGAGATTCGAACCCCGGACTCTTTTGCCAGTTGAGTATTATACCTTCTGCATAGACTTTTAAAATACGAACGCCTTCGTATTTAGCAGAAATGATCCAGGAATACTGTCTACGAGGATCATCGTAGAAAGCACTAGATGAGTTGAATAGTGCTGTCCCAGGAACAAAGTACGGACCCTCAAAAAGAGCTAGTGGTATTGTTTTCATTTTCGTATTTAATACCCCAATAACTGTGGTCCTTAATTACCTAAGTCTACCACTAACTGTAACCTTCACCCTAACTCTAACGTTGTTCTACAGAATGCTGGTACGTTGGAGTATGAGACGCAAAAATAAAGCAATACTACTAGTTCTGTCGGAGGGACCACACTTCTTTTTAGGGACCAAAAGACACTTCTGAGTTTGTACTAATTTCCGAGGTTGAAAAATGTATTTTTTTCTTTTTTTTTTCCGCTGACTTTTCGCTGAAAATAAAACAACTGTGAATTGAGACTTTGTGGCCGTTCCCTAAAGAAAAATACACAATCTGTTTTTATGTATGTATAAGAAACTTTTCAAAACAAGTAAAGGTCGGAAAAATGAAATGGTCATTGACTTACATCTGTCGATATTTTCTTGCTAGCTTCAGTTCCCACGGGCAAAAGTGCAGTGAAGAGAAATGCCAACGTCAGCAGACGAACGCCGGCAGCCATTTTGATGAAATGGAGAGAAAAAGATCTCGGCTGATGAGAGATTCAATTATGGCGGATCCGAATCGTTTAGAAATTAATTTTTCTGATAACTACTCGCTTCTTTCGTCGTCTTTTATTCACGTTATTTTTGTCCTTGGGTTTTTTTTTTATCTCTTTGTCTTCTTTTTCAATGATGTTCTTCGTTTAAGTTCTATTTTTAAAACTTTATTGGTTCCAGTTTTAACCAAAATGGCTTCCGTTATTTGATACTCCAGCTCTCGAGCTGAGTTGATTTTTCTAAAAAGCAAAAAACAAAAGAAATAATTTTACATTTAATAATCATGCGTCTGCTTTTCCAGGCAGACAAGCCCTCTATACTTGCAAGAATGGTGCAATACCCTTATCCTGACTCCTATTTGGACTAATTTTGAGCTGAAGCAAACTTAGTATATATATATATATATATATATATATATATATATATATATATATATATATATGTCTGTGTGTGTGTGTGTGTGTGTGTATGAGTGTATCATGATGGGTACGTGTTCGTATCCTGCTCGGCACTCAAGTCTTTATTTATTTACGTGTTCGGCTGTTTCATTTGTTACTTGGTTAATTCTGGAGCCGGACGAAATGCGTTTTCTAATATAATGTCTCTTCAATCATCAAACGCACACACACACATATACATAAGAATATCTTGTTATATATATATATATACAGATATTGTTAAAAATAATAGACAAACCCTGTCTGTTTAATTTCTTTGGTATTCTTTGTAATTTGCGAATATATCTGACAATGTATGTTTAAATGAAGGATTCCTGCCTCGTTATACTCTTTATATATATGTATATGATACAAATTAGGAATGCAATTTGATGTAACATAATATCCGATGTTTGATGGGTTTATTCGATTAAGTGCTCGATACATTCAACGTTAAACATTAAGTTGATTTAGAGTAGAGCTTAAATCATAATGGAGTAAAGATTCGCTACACGAACGCATTATGCTTTTGGGGCTACAGCGCCGAAATATAAACGTGTTTCTGTAGCGAATCCTTACTTCATTTTATATATATATATATATATATATATATATATATATAGAGAGAGAGAGAGAGAGAGAGAGAGAGAGAGAGAGAAACCCTCAAACTGAGAAGCATGCAACGCGTGCCTCAGAGAATCATGCTCAACCCCATATGGAGAGATCATAAGACAGCACAATATATCAGGAAGAAAACAGGAGTCCGAGATATCATAGAAACTATTAGAAAACTTAAATGGCAATGGGCAGGTCGTGATGCAAGAATGGCAGACAACCAATGGACATCACGACTCACAACATGGTTCCCCAGAAATCACATGCGAAACCGACGCCGGCAGAATACAAGATGTAGATGTGAACTAGACAAATTCAGAAAATACTGGCTCTGCCATGCCCATGATAGAGAATTGTGGCAGATCCTAGGGAAGGTCTATGTCCTATGACAGATGATAAAAGACTGATGATTTATGCGACGGAAATTCTTGTATCAAAATACATTCAATTTGGCCAACAAACAGAGGTTTCTTTCAGTATTGTATTCATCAATTGTTAACCACGAACAATCCTTTTTTCCTCTTTTCCAATGCATTTCTTTAGTAAAACCATCAACATTGCATTTTTGATATACCCTATTCTCTCAATAATGTGTGCTTTAATTCCTGACCTCTAACAATCCCCTTCTTCCTGATTTCCAATGTATTTCTGTAATAAAATCAATAGCAATGCATTTTCCATTATATATATATATATATATATATATATATATATATATATATATATATATATTGTGTCATCCACAGACTGTTGTTTTGTTGTATTACAACTCTTCAGTGTGGCTGTAGACTATCTATAATTCCGTCCAGTACCACGAGATAGGATCGAAACCTTAGCTTAAGATCCAGAGGCTGGTATCCCTCTGCACCACGGAACTGGAAGGTCAGTAGGGTTGAATTTAAGCGATATATTTATTAACGTATAGATTCCCCATCCACCAGAGTGCTCCATTCCATGTTGGAAGAGCATATATACATATCAGTGTTATTCTGTGAGTAATACTTATCTTGAGTTCTGACCATCCACATCAAGACAGAGTTCCAAAACCGGCAAAAAACGAATATTAAGTTCAATATTGCAAATTATTTTCTCCTTATCATGTCAAAAAAAACAACATTTCCCAATTGTCTGATACATTTGATCTGTTAGTGCGAAAAAAATGACCAAAATTAAGCGTGGGAGTGGCGGAGTACCGGTAAAGTCAGTGGGAAGCGATGTGAAAAGCCGGTAATTTGTCCATTTATACGAGTTCATAAACCAGTTGAAGGTAGAACACAATCGTGGGTAATGTTTAATTTTTCCCAGCGGCAGGGATTCCCCGATGTGAATTAAAATTTTGACGTATCTATTTAATAAATACTACCTGTGATATCACGAGTTACATAAACAATTAATTTTCAATCAAGCATGCTTTATATTCTGGTACGTTGACACCTATCAAAGATATATGAGCGTGTGTAAATATGTGACTATGGCAACACACTTGTTAATACAGCCACCGTGTCCGCGCTACCCCGTTAAAAAGTGATTGGTGATTTAAAAAATATCGAGAAACCATTAGTTTCTAGTGATACGGCCAGTCTTGCCCTCGTGGTTCTTTAAAAGAAAGTGGTGCTCTTACGCTGGCAACAGCATCAGCCGTCCTTGTCCGGGCTTTACGTTTCACGGGTTTTTCTGTCTCGGCTACTTCTTCGATGTTTGCGATGTGTTAAGTAGCCTTAGAGGCGACTGGCACTCGAAGTGGCATCATTCACTTCACTATACGGCTATTCTTTCCCAAGGGCGTTAGAGACAGTCTCTATCCCGGTCGAGTTTGAACTCCATCCATATTCCGTACTGCTAACCGCTCAGCTACCGAAGAGGACGAACTAATATACATGGCGACGGATTACCTCCCTTGTTTTGGAACCTTGGTTCGGGATATACTGTATTTAAATTCTCTAGATTTTCCGACCGATCGTGAAGCCGAAAAAAAGACATTATCTTTCAAGAATAATACATGAAAGTTTTCAATTGCGCGAGTCAATTACCGCATTTCAACAAAATTTGAATTATATACAATTTTTTTGAGGAGGTGCAGTTGGCCTGACGGTTACCAGTACGAACAATAGACTCGATGGACCGAGTTCAAACTCTGGCTGAGACATCGTCTATTTCGCACTCAGAAATTGATTGAGAGCAAGATAGACTGTGCTCTTCAGGCTTGGTTGGTAACTAGTTTAAAAGGACAATTCCGATTTCTAAACCACAGAGATTTGGGTTTGGGAATCTGATTTTGTTTTATCTCCAATTTTTACCTCTGCCAACAAAGTTGGGGAGGTACATCTATCATCCCGTGTCTTTCCGTTGTTCCGTTTTTCTGTCTATCAATGCGATATCTCCTAAAGTTCTCAAAGAATTCCAACTAGATTCTGTGGAAGGGTTGGCAATGGGTGAAAGAAGTGGTTATATTTTGCAGGATGGATTCAGAAGTTTATTTGATTGAGTTGGTGTACGGCGTCGGCAGAGGTATGCGCTCTCGGAGTGCTTTCCAGAGTCTGTTGCTTATCTTGATGTAAGGTATGAGATCTGTTCCTCAAAATGCTGGACCGTATTCATTTCTATAATCAAAAAGTTCCAGCAGCAGCAGCCTTTCAGCGTCTGTTGGACGTAGACGTTCCCCAGGATTCGCTGAACCTCTCTATCATGAACGTCACGGAGCCAATACTTTCTGAACTTGTATTCGTCGCGTCATCTTATATTTTGCCGATCACACTTTCGCATATCATCTTTGGTGATCCACATTGTGAGTCATAATGTCCATCGTTTGTCTGACATTCTTGTAACATGACCAGCCCATTGCCATTTGAGTTTTCTAATGGATTCTACTATATCCCTGACTTTTGTCTTTTCTCTTATATACTGTGTTGTCTTGTGATCCCTCTGTGTGAGGTTGAGCATGATTCTCCCCTGTGCACATTGCATGCTTCTCAGTTTGAGGGTTAATATTTTGGTTGGATTCTATGTTTCAGCTCCATAGGTGACTCTCGGTTGTAAACCCTTCTTTTTGAGAATAATGGGATTTTCTTGTCCTCAAAGGTTAAGCTTACTCAACCCTTATATATATATATATATATATATATATATATATATATATATATATATAAATCATCCATTTTTTCCGCCCAATGATTTCATAAAAATATAACTAGCACACAACGACGTCTCTCAACGTATTTTTGTCATACTCAACTACAAGTGGGAGTTGACTGTGCACCCCCAGTAACAACAAGAACAAGAACAATCCTCACCTAATTAAGAGGAGTAAACTATACACTACTCGTTTATCCCGTCACCTTAAACCAGACCGATATGTAAAATTAACATTTTCCCAACTTCTGTTTTTAAATTGGCTCACTTGCGTATTGAGCCAAACTGGAAAGTCTTATACATCTACCACACTTGTTCCTCCATGCCAGATTTCGCGGTTACTTTGATATCTCACTGCAGTGCCTTGCTAAAGTCGATTTCTGTAGGAAGGAGATTTATCATTTGCTAGGGACGAAAACTGGTTTGAGAAACACGATGACCAGAGTTTGCATTGCAAATTAAAAAGATTTTTTTTTAATTCCTACCGGGCAGTGATTAATTAACCATTCGGCTGGGTGGGACACAGCCTAAGGGCCAAGGAGGAAGGGGTCCTGAAAGCATGAAAAAGGTTCAATTGATTAGGCATGTGAGTATTTTGAATCATGTTTCCATACTTGCGTATACTTTTCTCATATCTGGAATATTGCAGATACCATTTTTTTTTTAATATTAGCTCCAAACTTATAAATATTTAGAATTAAAGCTTTTGGTACTTCAAACTGCACCAAATGGTAAGTTATACAATATATATAGTAAAACGAGATAAGTTATTTGATGTGACTTTATTCTATTTAATGATGCTCTGGGGGGGGGGAGAAAAGGGGCTAAAGGGCCCGGGAGGTAGCTAATCCAGCACTTCCTCAGGTCATGACCCAATTGGTCAGTTCTGTTACACCGTCACTAAAGAACTGCTTGACCAACAAAATGTTTCTGGGTAGTTTTTCCAATTAATCCCGTTTGGCTACAAGCCAAGTTTATCACGAAAATTCAACATTTAGCGCTGTTGTTAGCCATTTTTTCAGCGCTATTTTCAATTAATTTTGCCATTTTAGCTGTTTCTGCTATTCAAAATGGCCATGAAAAGCTAATTGTCTTCAGCCCGTTTTGGCGTTTCATTCTGCTATTTAAAATGGCCATAAAAAAACTAACTGTGTTTAGCCCGTTTTTGCGTTTCACTTAGGCTTTTACGCGGTCGATTTAGCGCAAAAAAGTTGATAACGCTGTTTCCAGCAAAGGACACCACAGACCAAATAACCACCTTTTTCCCCAAGGGTGTTTGGATTATTAAAGATCCACTAATTCTCGCGGTGAAAACCTTGACTTCAACCTAACGACTTAACCCTAAACTCCTTTCCTATAAAAGTAGTTTTCCAGAAAACATCAACCAAAATCGTCGCTAAAACTGGCAACATTGGTTTCTTCAGTTTTTAAGTTAGTCTATCCGTCTGTCTCACTGGCTGACAGGTGATGTATGTATGTTTCACGCGTAAAGGCCGTTCTAGGGGAGCTAGAGGGCTGAAATGTTTAGCATTTGCTCATTAAATGCTTAGAAAATACCTTTAAGGTTTTTATTCTAATTCCCTGCATAAGTAAGTTTTTTTTAATGAGGGGTCAATTTGCAATGTAAGTTTATGCTAAATTGGCCCTTAATTCATACCTGATTGTGATCACCATCCAACGAAAGGTGAGAGAAGAAACTTATTCTTTGATTGCACTTTTTCTAATTTTTTTATATTGACCCCACCAACCTTCTAACGTGGCATGCAGCCAAAAGATTTCGGCAACATGACGGTTTCTATTGAGCGACCAACCAGACTCATTTTTTTAATTGCTTCACGCGATGCCTCTCAATGTTTTACCATTGCTACCCTCATTTTTTATCAATATGTTTATTGAGAGCCATTTTTTTTTTTGTTTTTTCAAGCAAATTTTACGTAAAAAAACTGATAAAAATCATTCCGAAATTAGATACAGTTCGTCTTTTAAAGGTTTGCTTGTCAATAATCCTTGATTCCAAGATAGGCTGAGTCAGAACGTTGAACAGACACTTTGTGTGTTGAGAGCTTATTAATTCTCAGCACTACAGAAGAGAGGTTTCTTTTTATAAATAAACAGAGAATTGCATTGACACCGACTGTTGATCGCTTATCAATTTTTAGATGCGTTCCTACGCATCTCTATAACAGGGTCGGTCGATCATTCGGTCGGTCGGTCGGTCGGTCCACCGCCGAATATGTTCGAAATCAATTTTCAGCAAATAAAAAATCTTTCTAGCCTTACATCTTCACCGTGCTCTAACTTGGAGAATAAAACTAAATCGGGTAGTTTCCACTTGTTGCATCATTTTTTTAGATAGGGGGTTCAATTTACTACACAATCACAATGCAGAACTGGTCCCTGACTTTATGGTCACTTGAAATTACACCATTTAGAGGATTGAAAAAAAGTCCCGTGATGATATCAGTCATAATAGTACTATAGAAAAAAATATTCCTACAAGCATGCTCCAATATAACGTAGTTCGTGATATCAGCGATGTAATCATTATATTGTTACAGGTGTCCCCGACATACCACTCTTTGCAATATATATAGAGGGAGAATGAGTGCGTACAGATAAAAAAATACATCAATTTTATTGATACAGGCATCCCCTGATACAACGCTGTTCAATATATATATATATATATATATATATATATATATATATATATATATATATATATATATATTATGCTCTTCCAACTTCGGAATAGAGCACTCTGGTGGATAGGGAATATATGCATGAATAAATATATCGCTTAAATTCAACCTTGCTAACTGACCAGATCTGCACGGCGCAGAGGTAAGATGCCAGCCTCTGGGTCTGAAGGTTTCGATCCTACCCCTTGGTACCGGATGGGATAATGGATAGCCACACTGAAGAGTTGTAATGCAATGCAATGAAACAGCTGTCCGTGGATGACACAATTATATATATATATATATATATATATATATATATATATATATATATATATACATATATATATATATATATATATATATATATATATAAAATTAAAATGTTTTTTTTTAAATTGACTCATCCACAGACAGCTGTTTCGTTGTATTATAACTCTTCAGTGTGACCATAGACTATCCAGTGCTACGAGGTAGGATTGAAACCTTTGCTTCAGACCCAGAGGCTGGCATTTTACCCCTGGCCTTGGTAGAACTGGACAGCACATTCTCAGCTTGTCACTGAAGTGTGATGTAAGTAAAAGACTTATTGCATTATACTAAAGGCAGTTGGAATATGAACACATCGTTGGAGTAATATCCTTTTTAACTCAAAAGAAAAAATGCCTTGTCTCATATTTGAAGTCGAAAGGTGATTTCTGTATTTTGTTTTGAATATATAAGAATCTTAGCTGCTACAGAGTCAAAATCTACCCCAGCTTCTATCCTGACTGAAGACTATTATTGCAATGTTTATATTGTATATATATAATAAGTAAAAAATTATAAAAACATTTTAGTATCAACGTATAAGCCCTTGTGTATCTGTAAGATAAATTTTCGCATACATGAGACGTCGGTATGGTTCAGTTGGTAAGAGAGCAGGCTACCGAACACTTGGTCGCGAATTGAAATCTCGCTGTGTAAATTTTATGAATGTATTTATTTACTAGAATTTCTAGCATAAATTTGGGTAGTTACGCAAGACTCGGTCGGTAAGAGACATGACTAACAGTCAGTTGGTCACGGTGAGGGAATGTTAGTTTTTACTTAACTAAGTTTACCTAAATTTGCTGAGGATTGTTCTTGTCGTTCTTGTTACTGTAAAAAAATCGAACACAATTCAAGGTTTGGAGTTGAATTTGGCAATCACCAAGAATCCGGTCTCACAATGATAATGGAGTATGCTGCCTTTAGCTCAAGATCAAAGTGTAATATCTGTTCATCTCATGTCGACAAAACACAGCATCAAGTTTTAAATTTCAAACGTTATTATGATCGCCATCGAAGTTAATAACTGAACAACCGTAGCGTCAAAATTTAAAGTCATGTGAAACAAATTTCCATCGAAGATAGAATATGGTCAAATTAAATTCTTTTTATGACATTATATGCGTTTTCGACCGGAAAACATTTAAAAGAGTAAAAAAAACATCTAAAAACATCTAGATTCTGGAGAATCTAGATTGTATTCGGCACAATGGAGAGAAGGTGGTCCTGATGGTACATTGCTAAGTTTAACACGTTAAAAACGGCGCACAAATAAAAAGAAACAATAGAATTAATGAAAGAAAAACAATTTTAAAAATGATAGCGAATAAAATAGAGACCTGGAATGCTATGTTGCATAGTTTTCAGTGATGGCAATAGATAAGATTCATTACAACTTTTGTTTTTTACCAATCGAAAAAACATTTCAAATTGAATTAGAATTCACGAAGAAAACAGATTACAATCATGATCAAGTTTTAAATGGAAAGCAGGAGGTTAATGCTGTGTTTCGTTGACGTGCGGAGAATATATCCTACATTTGGATCTTGAACTAAAAGCCGCGAAATGCACATTCTGATAGGTACCTCACTGCTCTGATAGTGTCCATCTCTCAAAGGGTCATCTTGAGAAAGAAAAGACAAAGCAGAAAAAAAAAGTA
>OY735242.1:33328834-33391334 GCA_963457665.1 Thysanoteuthis rhombus | reverse complement strand
TCATAAGCTATTTTAGTATGTGACCATTTTTAGCTATTTTTGTGTGTTTACGCCAGACGCGTTTCTAACTCTGGACTTTAGTGATTATCTCCCCTTAGAGTGGATGCTATATATCGTTATTTCAAAAGCTGGACTTGAAGAGCAACACTCGTGTAGGGAACTGGATTCTCGTTGACTCTGCGTCAGACAAAACCAATCTCAGTGATCATCCCTGACAATCAAGTTGAAGAGATATATGTATAACCCAGTGTTTTCCTTCCACCTGTTTGTCTGCCCATACGATATCCCCAGAAGTTCTCATTGAATTTCAATGAAAACCCGATATATCCAGAGGTTCTCGATGAGTTTCAATGAAATCTTGTGGAAGATCGGGCCATGGGATTAAATTATCAAAGTGATTAAATTTTGGTGCAGATCCAGAAATATTTTTCTTCGATTGAGCGATATTTCTTCATTTTTTTTTTTTTTTTGTCTATTTATGTATTCGTCCATTTCCGTCCACATGATACCTCCAAAATGGCCGAATGAATAAGTTATTAAGTTTAGGGATGGATCCAGGATTTCTTTTCAATGGAGCTAGTGCTTGTTGTTGGCAGAGGTATGCGCTCTACGGGTACTTTCTATCTACTACTACCGACAAAATTGGATCAAGGTTACGTAATCATCCATGTTTGTTTATTGGTTTGTCCAGACAATATCTCCAATAGTTCTCAATGAGTTTCAATGACATTTTGCGGGAGGGTCCGAGAAACAATTGATTGAATTCAGGGGTGGGTTTGGATTTTTTTTTTTTTTTTTTTTTTTTGATTTTGTGAGTATTGCAAAATTGGACAACCATTAGGCTTTTCGATTATAATAACTCAGTAATGACATCATCACAGTTTCGTCATCATTATGGAAGCGTTGCACAATCTTATCATACAAAAGGCATGTATGCTAATTTCTTCTCTGTTTTTTGTGCACTGGTCTCATTGGTTAATTCAACTTCCTATTAGGTTATAACAATGAAGGTTACGTTATAGAAACTCTCAAGACTTTGATGCCCGATCAATCTGTGAAATAGCTTCCTTTTTTTCCTCCTAGAACCCACATTTATGCACCCACTTTTATACCCGATTCCCCAGCGATCGACCCCCTTGTTTCAGGACAAAATACCAGAAAACAGCGTGTGGTCTTCCTAAATGTGCGGGTAGGGAAGGTCTCATACTAACCTGTCCCTTATTTCGTTTAGTTTTAAATGAGATCTTTTCGCCTGTTCCAATCAAGATGAAATCGTAAATATAAAATTACAGGTGAATGGAAAACAATCAAAGGACTACAGTATCATCTAAACCTATAATGGCCGTATATGCAAATTTATTCTCTGTTTGTTTTTGCATTGATCTTATTGGTTAGTTTAGCTTCCTATTAGGACATAACAATAAAGATTACGTTAGAGAAACTCTTCAGACATAATGTCTGATCACACATTAAAACAGCTAAGTTGAGACTTGCGTTATATAATAATGAAAATATATTTGAAATGATCCCGTTATTACACGAGGTTGTATCATTTGTCCTATACAAAATGAATTGAATAAACAATTACCGTGAGTAAACAAAATGAGAATTAGGAGTTGAAACGGTTATCTGGGCCTTTGCATTGACGGGGGTTGTTTAGCTCAATGGTATTAGCAACACCACGTTACCCTATCTGGGTTGAACATAAATCAAGAAGACGCGGAGTAACATAAAGTATATTGGTATTTTCAAGTACTTTGCAATTGCAAATTTTTTGAATACGTCATTTTTTAGTGCTGATGGTTAAACTACTTATCCCTACATATAAACTCCGGAGACTATTACTTTGTGACGTTAAATTGGTCACGCTAGATTTTTTTTTTCGTATCTAAGTGTGTATAACGGCTAAATCTCTCATATTTTGCACACATGACTCCAAAATAGGTTTGAAATTAGTAAAAATGCGTAGTTAAGGCTGTTTCAGTTTTTGATTTGTTTTTTTGTTTTTTGTTGTTTTTGTTTTTTTCATAATCTCTGTACATGGAACGGGGGATCAGTTAAGTAGAGAGTTGTTTTTCTATTGTTACCAAGGAATAAATATACCCTTTCATGATTGATAAATCTTAACGTAAGCTAAATACGGATGATTCAAAAAGCCAGGAAAAAATAAGTATATTCCGATTATCAAAACATCGTCATATGACGGGCAACGTAATAGTAAATAATGGTGAATAATTATTATGAGCTTTTGTCTCGGCAAATCTACAGGGTTCTATTATACGGCCAGGACTATCAAGTCCTGGCACTGTAATAGAGCCCTGTAGAAACTTATGAGTTGACTAATGAAACCAATTGGGCATGCTAGAGGGACTTTCAGTGAGTAAGAAAATATTGAGTTGACATTTTAGATCAGTTACGAAAATGTTTTGCGCTGTCGTCTATAATGGCGGATGTTCGCTGTGGTGTCCGTCAGGAGGAAAAATTATCAAATATGAGCATATTGTATATCGTTGGAAAGGAGCGTGTATGCTGCGTAGAGTTTATAGAAGGACCCTATGTCTGAGAGCAAGTCATTTCAAGCTATTTGTTATCGAATGTCATGAACCCTTGTTTTAAAATGAAACACCAGTGTGGACTGACGGCTAACCATTGGGTGGTTAGGCGGATCCACTCCAAAATGTAATCATTTCTTTTGTACCCTATCGTTCACCTGGCACATAATTTCATTGAAATTCATTGAGAACTTTTGTAGATTTCGTTTGAACAAAAAGAGAACTTTGAGAGCTGTTGATTGGCGCGACATTTAGTCAGGATAAAGGGAAGTAATCATGCATGGATTCGCTTAAGAATGCCATGACTTCTTCTGCAACTTATTGCTCGCACTTCGGAAAAGATTAACTTGGACCTCCTGTAGATATCATGTATACAGAGTGAGAAATTTTCAAGATATTGTGTGGTTTGGACGAATGGTTGCAATATAGGGAAGATAAATGTGCAATTACTCACTCCTTTCCTAATCTGTTGTCCACTATTCCCATAAATTTCAATGAAATTCATTGTGAACTTTTGGAGACATCGTGTTGACAGAGAGAGAGAGAGAGAGAGAGCATTTGGAGATATTTTGTGGTTACCTACAGCTAGCTTGGACGTTGGGGTGAAAATCATGCATTCGCTCAAAAATTTCCTGACTTTTGTAGCCTATTGCCTGCCTCTCAACAAAATGCCTTTTAGATTCGTTTAGAATAATTATTACACCCACTTGTCAGACTGGTTTGCGTCCTAAGCAAGTCAAGCTATTCGCATCCCTAAAAAAAAACGCCAAAATTAGACTAGATGTTTTGAGGCCACTCCAAAAACATGTCAAGGGTGGATTGTATCATTTTTTAATCAAAGATAAATTGGAAAAACAAAGACTTTAGGGGAGTTCTATGGTATTTGCCCGATGTGCTTTTATTTCATGCTGCTAAAAGGTCAATATTACACCTCTCTGAGATGTACGCCCTTAGCAACTGTCTAGTTAAGCCGAAAAGGGTAGCAGCGGCCTTTTGAGAGTGAATATCTTTTCATACTTCACCTCTCTCTCTCTCTCTCAGCCTCTCTCTCTCAGCCTCTCTCTCTCTCAGCCTCTCTCTCTCTCTCTGTTCATTTCTTGATGAACTCAATTGAAGCCACGACTTTAACACAGCTGCATTTTATATAACCCCAAGCAATAATCTACATGACTAACACTTTCAACAAATGTCCTTTTCATGTGGGAAAAAAAGATGGTGATTATTATTATCATTGATATTATTATTATTATTATTGTTGTTGTTGTTGTTGTTAGTATCATCATCATCATTAACAATGATAATAACAACAGCAATTACAATCATCATCATCATCATAATAATAATAATAATAATAATAATAATAATAATAATAATAATGATAATAATAACAATAATGATAATAACCAGACAACTAGTGTGAGATTGCAAATAATAATAATAATAATAATAATAATAATAATAAGGCCGGACTTAGTAATAGTAGACAAAAAAAGGAAGGCCTGCCAAATAGTAGACGTTGCTGTACCTGCGGACCATAGAGTAAAAAAGAAGGAGGGTGAAAAAAGGGAAAAATACCAGGACCTAGCAAGAGAGTTAAGAAAAATGTGGAACATGAAAACCAGGGTAGTACCGGTCATAGTGGGCGTACTAAGAACTGTCCCCAAAACGCTGAGGGAGAGACTGGAGGAGATCGGGATTAGGAGGAGGATAGAGACCGTACAGACCACAGCACTACTGGGAACTGCACGGATACTGAGGAAGGTGCTAGAGATATAAGTACTGCAACGAATTGTAGCTCTGTCATGATATGCAAAAGAGAGGAGACGCTAGCTGAAGACCTGAGGAGACTTATTGTCACTCAGCCTTCAGCGATAACCACTGGGCAACCGGTGTGAAACTGTTAATCGCAGAATTACTGCGACCTATGATTACTAGGGGAGGAGGGCTGGAGACTTGAGGAGACTTGCTGTCACTCAAACTCCAGCGGTTACCGCCAGGCAACTGGTGTGAGATTCCAAATAATAATAATAATAATAATAATAATAATAATGATAATAATAATGATGATAATAATAATAATAATAATGATGATGATGATGATGATGATGATGATGATGATGATGATGATGATGATGATAACAACAATAATAATAATAACAATAATAATAACAATAATAACAATGATGATGATGATGATGATGATAACGATAATGATACTACTACTACTTCAAGAAAACTGCGGTTTTTTTTTCATTGGATTCAAAATCAGATTCACTTAAGAACTCCGTGTATTACTGACTGTCAACGTCTGCAGTCAAAATCATTTCGAACGGTAGATAACTCTGTAAGGCGGGACGGTCAAGCCATCAGATTCAAGCAACGTGAGTCTCGTTGATCGTCCGACGGGGGAAATTCTTTTCTTCCCGACCCCCGAAAATCTACAAAAAAAAAACAACACAACATCGTCAGGTGTCAAGGTTGGGATAGGCACTTTATTCTGTTTCTATTTGTCAAAGATTTTATTTAATGTATCACTTGAAACACTTGGAATATTTTACCGGAAAAAAGTCATAAATGTGAGAAACGTCATAGGAAAATAGATTTCTTTAAAGTTAATATTTGAACTCAATATGTGATTACTCAAATACCAGCAATGAAATAATAGTTTATTTTATATATTCTTATCAACATTTACTTTATTGAAATGGTACTTCTTAAAATATTTCTTTTTTGCTATGAATTAAATAGAATAGTACCCCTAAAAACATTACCTTTTTTTATTTCCAAATTAAACAAATGTTTCTTTCTTAATTGGTATTACGACTTAATTCCAAGCCAGAATCCAAAGATATGACTTTCTTTCATTTTATTCATGACTTCTTTCCCACAATCATGTTACCTCTTGTCTTAAACTTCTTCCGCATATTTCGTTTTATAAGTTTTATTTTCTCTTTAAAAGAAGATTAAATTATTTTAATCACGAATCCAGACGTTCATAATTTTTCCGTACAAATGTTTGTCTGGGAAACGGAATTTTATTTTCACTATTTTCCTCTGATCACAGTTTTAGGGTTAGGGTCAAGTTTGAGCAGACCTTCCAAGTCTCTTAAATTCTGCGTGAGACACTCACATTTTGATACAATCTCACGCCCACGTGACTGGAAAATTCCCATGCATTAAAAAAATGTTAGATTTATTAATTATCTCATTATTCTAAAAGATCACGCACAGAACCTTTGCAACGTGATATAGCCCTTGGATACATAATTTTCAAAATTTTTTTTGTGGAGCATGCCTCCAGACCCCACTCCCACCTGATAGAGAGGATTTGGCGGGGGGGGGGGGTACACGATTCTCACTGATTATTTACATTAAAACTTGTCAAATTTGAACAGAAAATTTCAAAATTTGTGAAGAAAAAATTCTGAAGTTCCCCAGACAATAATAATAGTGCAGCTAAATCTAGCGTGGAAATGTTTTAAATTTAACACAGAAAAAGTAACAATCACCCAAGTGTTGTTGAATTGGAATTAAATAACATCGAATTATTGAATTGCACAATTTAGAATGCACTGTTTGTTTTGTTTTGTTTTTGTTATCTGTTTGATGCCGGAAGTAGAATTATCTCCCTTGATATTAGACGCTTATCTTGAAATTTTCCTTTTTGCCATAAGCTAATCTATCATTTGTTATTGTTTTTCTCTCTCTCACTCTCTCTCTCTCTCTGTCTATATATATATATATATATATATATATATATAACAGTATAAAACTTGAGCCTTGTGAATATCTTCTGAAAAATACCAGCTCATAGTTAACTTGCATAATCAGAAAATTCCAGGTCTTATATTCAATAAATAACTATTTTAATATTTAATAGACTTTTTAGGGGTCACTTTGGCATCCCTGCCCCCCTCATGGACTGGTTTTGGGTGATAGGATGTTTGATTACCAAAACAAAATGGGAGAACCTATGAGTGAATAATTCCTCTATCCATGTAAGGGAACATCTTCTTGATCTGTAATCAATAAGATAAAGAATCTGTCAGCGTTAAACTTCTTTATAGTAGGGAAATTGTTTAATGGCCCCTTTAAGAGTGAAGATGTTAGAGTGACTCCTTCTCTCTTCTATTCACATTAAATAAGATTTCAGTGTTTAGTTTTGAGTTTTCTTTAATATTTATCAGACTTTTATTTCTTTTTAAATCAAATAAACCCTAAATTCCCTTTGAGTTATAGATTGTCAACATGGGTATCTTCAGTTTTTCAGTTGGTCTTGCTGGCTATGTGTTGCGTGCATAAAATATATCAACAGAGCTAGAGGGCTGAGAATTTAAGCATTACTCCTTATATATAGAAAAAAACATTGTTTTGATCCTCGCCGAATAAGTTCCAAATTTATGCTGAATTCATCCCTTACTTTGTGTCCAGCAGGATGGTTTTTGGAAATTCAGACTTCTTTTTTAATGATCACTGTCCAACAAAAAGCAAGAAAAGTAACTCATTCATTAATCACCCCTCTTCCCAATTTTTTCCATAATCACCCCCAACATGGCATGCTGCCAAAAGATGTTTGTCATGTGACACTTTCTATTGAGCGACTAACCAGACATTTTTTTTCTTTTCCTAGGTGAAAATGTTGTCCCTGAGTGCCTTTCCTCCCGTCCCTGGTGAGGCTTTTGTCACCCTGGGTGAGAGAAATGGAGATCTCGTCCACGTACCTGTTGATTCTCATGACGCACGCGAAAATAAGGTAATTATCCACCTACGTAATATTCCATGTGATGGACTATACTTTCTCTCTGTAACATTTAGATAAGGGTGGTAACTGTGGAATGCTACTTGTAGAGTAGCCTCCCTTATGTTTCTTTTAAATTTTTCTCCTCCTTTTGCAAATACATAAAAACTTGGTTTCATTCTGGTTGAACATAAATCATAATTTACAGAGCAGCATTTTTAAGTATTTTTGAGTATAGTCTAATTGCCGAATTATTTAATTACATCTTTTTTTTTTTTTTTGACTATTTGGACATCATCATCATCATCAGTCTTTTAGCGTCTGTCGTTGGACATAGACCTTCCCCAGGATTTGCCACACTTCTCTATCATGGGCGTCACGGAGCCAGTACTTCCTGAACTTGTCTAGCTCGTCTCTCCACCTAACATTTTGCCGGCCTCGATTGCGCATGTGGTCTCGGGGAATCCATGTTGTGAGTCGTGATGTCCATCGATTGTCTGCCGTTCTTGCAACATGGCCAGCCCACCGCCATTTGAGATTTTTAATGGATTCTATGATGTCTCTAACTCTTGTCTTTTCCCCGATGTACTGTGCTGTTTTGTGGTCTCTCCGTGTGAAGCCCTGCATTATTCTTTCATGTGCACGGGTCCGAGTCTTTATGTAGCCTGATAAATGAGCTGCCGTGATCGTATGTATGTTTCAACACTTCAACATATACTGGATCTACATCTTGCCGACTGATGAGATCTACACCTTGCTGACTGATGGCCTCCATGACGTTAGGGATTTCAACAAATTAGTCTTAAATAATTTTGCTTGAAAATTCTAAAAAAAATTTAGTTCAATGTTTCTTTCACACTAATTTTCTACATTACAACATTGGTCTTCAATTGGCATCAGTACTCCACTAGATCCTTTCTACAGTTTTGTTTGGTTTTTTCTTTTTCTTTAATTTTTGGAAAAGATGCTCTTTTGACCTTTCAGGGGCCTCATTTTGACAGGGTCATTAATAACATCTAGATTATCCAGAATCTAGATATTTCTAGATGGGCTTTTTGGTTCATGTTTTTTTTTTTTTTTTGTTTGTTTTTTTTTTTCCCCCACTCCATCTTAGATGTTTTCCGGTGGAAAACGCTAGTGATGTCATAAATAGAATTTATTCTGACCATATTTATTCTCGAATAACTTCATATTTTGACACTAAGGTTGTTCAACTATCAACTAATAGCAAGTTTAATGTGTTTGTTTCTTCCCAGCTTATTCTCGGTTACATTAATTTGTACAGCTGACCTTAATCATACGAGATGGAAACCCACACTAATCAAGGTATTCCTGTGTATGAATTCTTTTTTAGTTACCTGGCTACCCAAATGTGATCATATCAAAGGACTTTTTGCGAGCATCTCAGGAGAATTCTGCCCCATTGTTTTTGGCTCATGAAGAAACCCTTTGGAAAAAAGCCCTTAATGCTTGGTGAGTAATTGTCAACCAAAAGTGTGAACATGTGTCTCTTCAGTTTTCAAACAGGTCTGGTCGGCTGGCTGGCTATGTACATACCAATGGAGCTAGAGTAATAGTTTTGAAACTTTGAAAATTATAGGACCCCTTCTATAAAGGATATATATATATATATATATATATATATATATATATATTTCCTTTATAGAAGGGGTCCTATAATATATATATATATATATTCTGACGGAACCTTATTTTTAGCATTTATTTTTTAGACTAATAAATTATAAAAAGCAATTTTTGACCTTTAAAGATCGTATCTTCTTAGAATCAATTCCATTTATTTGAATTCTAATGTATGGAACAGGTCTGTGTACAACTATGTTTATTCACTGTTGAAGCAGTGTTTGAAGGACTCCAGTTTCAAAAACACTAGGCTTGAGGGCTGAAGGTTTAGACATATACTCCTTATTATGTCTAGAGCAAACATCTTTTTTTTATCTTGTTCTTTTTAATTCCGTCTCCTAAGTAGGTTATTAGTGGCAGTTCAGTATGCTATGTAAGTTCATACTAACAATTTTATCGATTGTGTCCAGAAGCATTCAGGCTTTTTTAGTGATCACTGCCCAACAAAAAGTGGCAAAAGCAACTTATTTCTTGATCTCTCCCTTTTTCCAATTTTTTAATTGATCATCCACAACATAGCCTGCTGCCAAAGATACATATTTGACTCCTGCAGCAAACCAACCGTAAAAATGAAATGAATCGGACAAAATCATTTCAGTAGTCAATGAACAAAACTTTTTACATTCAATTTGAGCTTAACCCCTCAGGACCTCAGGTACAGAATATCTGAAGGCACAGGGGCTCAGGGTTCAAAGAATTAACGCAAGATGGCATGGCAAGTTTGTCTAGGTTGGGAAGTTCTTCTACATAAAGTGTATTTTATAGTTCTATCACCTTCCAACTATCTCTCATTTCACATCATTTCACTCTTTGTCGAGTCACTCCATCAGGTAACGTCTTTTGGCTGATGCCATGTTCGGAGTGATCAATCAAAATTGGAGGTGATCAATAAATAAATCACTTCTTGGCTCTTGTTTGATCACTGAAAAGACTGAAATTCAATGAAAAAAACAGCATTTACTCTGCTGTACACAAACCAAGGGACCAATTTAGTGTAAACTTGCATTGTAAATCTCCCCATATATTGGGGGGGATAAAAATAGATAGTTTTTATTATAGACATAAAGAGCAACATTCAACCCTCTCGCTCCATTGATATAGCCTGCACACATGACACTGACATATAAATACACACACACATCCCTAGCCAGCCAGCATCACCTGAAAACTGAAGAAATCTTCTTTCTTAAGAGGATACACAATTTAGCTTAAAAGTGTTGTATGGTCATAGAAAGCTGGGAAAATACTTCGATGACTGAATAATGATGAAATGAATTTGTTGGTATAACTTTTGCCCGAACCCCGTATATTAGATGTTTTAATGTTATCTTGTATTATAATATCTCGAGTGTATACTTCATGTCCAATCTGTGCTTCTCACAGATGGCTGTCGACTGGCAATCTGAATAATTACAATCTTAATCACTCTGATTAGAATGAGAGGAATACTAGTCGAAAATGAATAACTGATAACCTTATACATAGTATCTGCACTAGACTACTTAATTAAAGATGGTATTTCTAGGATTACCAGTCTGCAACTCATCCAAGCCCCAAACTGTCTATATTGTGCTTTAATAGAAGCCTCCTAATCATAATACCAGCATGTTGGACGCAATGTAATATTTGCATCGTTCGTTTTTTGTTTTTTTTTCAATTAAATGTCCGTATTATATACCAGCTTCTACAATATCCATCTAAATTACATTAAGTGATTTTTTTTTAATGATTTTTAAACTGTATTTTTTGCTTGCATCATTTCTTATATCAACATTAGTCATTCACATATATATATATATATATAAAACACAGTATTTTCATCAAATATTGTACTAGTTGAAAGTAATTTTATTCTAAATCATTTGCATTATTTTGACTTTTTATCATCTTTTACCATCAAGGTATGAAACTGGATTATCTGAATCTTTTGAAGTCCTCAGCAAAGAAGGAGGTAAGTTTAAAAAGATTTACCATCTACTATAAAACTTTTTGCTTTCCAATATTTTTCGTGATGTTTCCTCAGGTTAAAGAATCAGGTTTAGTTTTGTTAATAGATGTTCATTTAGCTTAAAACAGTAGTTTCAGACATTGAAAGCTCAACGACTCCTTCTATAAAGGAAATATCATAGCAGCTCCTTATTTAAGCTTTTAGTTTATAGACTAATAAACTACAATAAAAAGGAATTTTTGACCTTTTTAAAATTCTATTTATTTAAAATGGATTACATTTTTTGAATTCTAATATAAGGTCCAGTCTGTGTACAATATTTTTCACTGATGGATAATGCTGTTTCTGTGCCACAAGATTTGCAATTATTATTTTTGTTATTATTCGGACCATCCTCATCTTGGTTGTTTTTCATACAATGTTTTGGCCGTCGTACTCTACGGCCTTCATCGGGTATCATCTGGTAGGTGTGGGGAAGTAACGAATCGAACCCTTTATTTAACTGACGGGGGTATATTGACCGTACTCCCCTCTTAGCATTAGTAGTATTATAATTATTGTCTCACACTGGGATTGAATATTTTTTTTGTTTTTTTCGTCGTCTCTCTCTAGCCCCGTCTCTGGTGTCTGCTCTGGCCAGAGGGATGCTCACCCTGATACGGTGGGCCAAATCTATCCATCCATTATTCAGCAAAATGACCGTAAGTATATATTTACTTATATTTAAGAATGGGGAGACTGAGACAATGCATTACTAATGGTTGGGAGATTTATCCTAGCAAAGCTTGAATATAAATGTTATCACATACATCATCATTCACCCACTCTCAGGATTCATGTCCCCGCTGGCCTGTGGGTATACTTCCATGTATAATTTTGCCGTCTCTTACTCCTTCATGCACGCCTGAACCGATTTAGACAAGCCTTTACAGGCATATGTAACATAACTTTGCAAACGTAATAGGCTACAAAAAAGGATCTCTACCATTTTGTAAGTTTTTTTTAAGGCATTTGATGATTAAGGTCAAAGAGAGATAACTCTCATTGAGAAGACAAATCGAATCAAGATTTCTCCCGTTCTATAAAATTAACATTTTTAATCGTTTGAATTAAAGGGAGGTAACTCGTATTGTGATGACAAATCCTTACCTGCGGATAAGTGTTTAATTACATTTTGTAAACTACCTGAGCGATGCTTGAGACATACATTTGATTGTGTTCAACCCTGGTAAATTCTGTGTCTTTCCAGAAGAATCTGCTCTGGCCAATCACAAACACTAGTTCGACTGCATGTCTACTTGTATTTATCGGCTTTTTAATTTTGTTCCTTCCAGCTGTCAACTGATGACGTGATCAACCAATATTCTGCAGTTTCAAAATGGTGAGTTTTATTGACCAACCATAGCCACCATCCTTTTTTTTTTTTCTTTGTTTGTTTGTTTGTTCCAGCGCTCCTGGCCACACTTTTTTTATCTACAAACTTGAAAATTGGTATTAGTACTCCACATGGCCAATCTAAAAAAAAAAAAATTATTTTTTTAATTTTTTGAAAAAATATTTTTTTTGACCGACCTGGGGGGGGGGGGGTCTTTATTCTGATGATTATAGTTTATTGATAACATATAGATTCTGGTGAATCTAGGTGTTTTTTTATTCTACTCTAAACCCCACTGATGTCTTAAATAGAATTTATTCTGACCATATTTATTCTTTGATGGGTATTTCATACATGACTTCAGATTTTGATGCTACGATTGTTCAATTATTGACTGCGACTTTCTTTTAATTTGGAATTACAATAATACTACTATTTAGGCTGATTTGCAGTAGCAACTTTTCATTATAAATTTAGTACTGTTAAATCTCTGAGATGAATCAAGACAAAAGATATCCCAACAGAATGTCTCTGAAATAATTGTATATTGTACGCTTTGGTTAATGTGCCATGTGTATGAGTATAAACCCATACACAATAATTTATTATTTGGTGATATATGAGGATTCCTAGTGATATTTCACTTGCTCCAAAAAATAGCTATCAGATGAGATTCCATTCAATCTTGTTGAGGCTCGTACAATCTGTGATATTTTGTTATAATGATCCCGTATAATGCTGTTTCGTTTAGCACTGAATATTGGTAGAAACATATTCCAATGGGCTTTGTGGTAAGTAAGATGGTAGAAGTATTGTGTTAGCTATAGTATTAATAACTGGGGCAGTACCCCTACCAACCGACAGTACAGTACCCTGCCCCTACCAACCGACACTGCAGTACCCTGCCCCTACCAACCAACACTGCAGTACCCTGCCCCTACCAACCAATACTATCTTCGAGGTGTGACTTACCTGTGGGTCAATGTTTGTATCTTTTCAGGTCATCAGGTGTCATCTGTTCCTTCGCATGGCATCCTCACACAGTAAAATTCGCGTATGCTCTTATGGATGATTCTGTAAAGGTTCACACCGGAGGAATGGCACTGGTGCCGATTCTTAGAACCAAACTTCAAAAAAGTGTCACAGATTTAGCCTGGCAGTGAGTAAAATCTCTTGAAGTAACTTTTTGGCAATTCTCATTCTATTTTCTTTGTGGGGAAATAGACTTTCCTCCCTAATCTTTTATGAATCATTCTCTCTCTCTCTCTCTTCAGGCCCTTCTCAGCGTCCGTATTGGCCGTTGCCTGTCGTTCTTGTATTCTCATATGGCACGTGGATCCAATGTCGCTGGCTGAAAGGTGAGACAAATCATTCAACAATTTTCGATTCAAGAATAACTTATTTTTCTCTCAAATTCATACAAAAAAATTTGATATTTTCTAAAGCAAGATAATTTCTGATCAAAGTTACTTCCCTTAGATATCTAGGTGATTTTTTTTTCAAAATTTTTTTCTTATTCTTTTCTGAAAAGAGTTCAAGTTTTATTCTATTCACAAATAAGTCCCCTGTAATTTGGAGTGGTCTCAAGCAGTTCATGAAATCGAGATATTGTTATATGTACAATGACATGAGTTAATAGACTTCATTATTTCACTCGGATTTTACTTGTAATAAAAACATATTACTGAATATATGATGATAATTCTTGGTCAAATAGCAATGGCTCATATCACGAGAACTTGGAAATTGCCCAATTTCAATGGAAAGAAGGGTTAATTTTTGTAAATCCAAAGGGGGAATAAACCTGCATCAAAACTGAAAATTCAATTTTAAATCATGATCCAAGTGTTGATACAATTCACTAATGAAGGAGAGGAAACCACTGTCTTCTGTTCAATATGACCTGATTCATCATTATGTAAAAGTTGATGTGCTATAAAAGAAAACGTGTTCATAACTATGGATACAGGATTGATCTGCCTGAAATAGATTTGTTCAGAAATAGATTCTTTTGTTTAAGAACAAGAGCAATCCTCACTTAAATTAGGGATGTGAACCACGTGAAATTCTCATCACCTACCACGATTTTAATTCATGACCAACTGACTGTCTGGAGGCTGTCTTACTGACTGTGTCAAATCAGCAAGTCTCAAGTATTTAGAAAAATTTGTCTCACACATATGCAAGGGCTTATTTTTAATAGATAAATACATTTATACTAAAAATATATATTTTTATAATTTGTTGATTTTCTTTTCAATCCTACCTAGACCTTCAGCGAGTTGTGTACAGGTTCTCCAACAAGACAATCACTTCCCGGTCTCAAGCCTTGGCTGGAGCCCAAGTGGGGATTTACTGCTCTCGGCCTCACCCATGGACACAGCTATTATGGTAAGTTATGGGTTGCACTGATCAGTGAAGAGAACGATTATGGAGGGTCAGGTTTAAAAGATTTCAATTATTTGACCCCTAAATATTTTAAAATGATTTGTTTTAACTTGGGTTAAAATTGTTCCAGTGATTTTTTTTTTTTTTTTTTTTTTTTTTTTTGTAAGAAAGCATCAACCAAAACTGTCAACAAAGGATTCTTCAGTTTTTAAGTGGCTCTGCCTGACTATCTATTATATTGATAACACCGATAAAAGGTGCATATACTACCAACAAACTCAATAACCAACCAACTGGGAAAGATTTAGCAAATAATCGATATACATCCAAATCGATTAAAAACATAATCAAAAGGCCTCATAAGGATGATATCTCTGAAACTGGAATTCACAAAATGCCCTGTAAAGACTGCCACAAGAAGTACATTGGTGAGACTTCTAGTTCTCTAAAAAAAAAAAAAAAAAAAAAACCCATCTACAACCATTAGAGAGCATGGAAGTTGGGATAACAGCCTCAGGGCTTTCATTAATCATCTGAACAGAATGGGCCACTATTTCAACCTGAGAAAGGTATAACTGATCAAGAAAGAAACGAATAGAACAAAAAGATACCTTGAATCTGCATTGATATCAGAATTTAATACCATAGAACAAAGACCAGGATTTTTCGACATGACCCTCCACCTATCCAAATTATCATTTCATGTTATTTCAGAATTAATCAGCAAACATGATCATGATTGATTTGAAACACTTAATTCCATCATTCAAAAATACACACACGCATACAATAACTGATCATTTGATAGCTCAAAAACAAAACCTTGAAAATCATTCATAACCTTTTTTTCCTACACCCGTCCTATTCCTTCTATGTGTCTTCATGTGTACAGGCAGTACTGATAGAATTAGACAACTGAAAATTCAAACGTATTATGTTTAGGGGAAAAAAAGTTTTTTCGATGTCTCCCAAAATAAGTTTTGAGTGGTGTGGGGATCTATTTACAATGTAAGTTTATGCTTAATTGGTCCTTTGGTCTGTGTCCAGCAGCACTCCCATGTGTTTTAAGAAAATTTGGACTTTTTAATGATCACTGCCCCAAAATAGCAAAGGAAGTGACTTATCTATTGTCCACGCATCTCAAAAAGATGCTGATCCTTCTGTTTGTTTGTCTGTCCCAAGTCAGAGACTTTACAGCACTGACAGTTCAAAGGCTCCTCTTTCAATTCAGGAAAGTTGTGACTCCGTTCCAAATTTATTCCACCCTAATCACACAATAGGAAGGAAGAGGTGTGATGTCAAAGGTGTAGCATCATTAAAATAACATCTATTCTGATCATTTTTTTTCACCTACTGTTAATGATGCCACGTTTTTGTTTTTGTTTTTTAAAAAATGACAAGAATGACCAGAAAACACCAAAAATGGCCATTTAGGATTTTCATTGAAAATAATACTTGTAGAATATTTCCATATCACAATATTTTACAAGTATGAGAATCAATTGACTCAAAGAAAGGCTACTTGCTCTTCCTTCTCCACTCCCCTTTTGTAACTACTACCACAGATGGTGCACGCATCATTGAACTTATGGTTCTTGTTGCCATCAGATAGAGCATTGTCAATCATTATTAATTTTGATGATTTAAATACTGATAATAGTTCAGAAGAAAAAAATCCATATATTTTTATTCTGGTTGATTTCTTTGATCATCTTCCTCATTTCCTTATAAGGTATGGAATGTTGCCATGGAAACAGCGGTACCTTTACGACGTATTGGCGGTGGTGGGAACACAATATTAGCGTGGTCCCCAGATGGTTTCCGAGTGATGTCAGCATCACCTTCTTCGATTTTCAGGTATTTTGTTTGTTCCTTTTTTTTTATTTTTTTTTTTTTTTTTTTTCATTTAGTCCCCTGAGAGTGAACGAAGAAGCTACAATGTAGCCACAAAAAATTAAGACATTATGTAATAAACTCTCATTGTAACAGCACTTGCTCTACCCACATTTTCAATTGACGCTCATTTTTATATTTTTGCAAGTCTATTATTGTTTGCAGCAACAGCCATGTAAACTTCAGTCTATTATTTTTAAAACTAAAATTAGTAAACCCTTAAAATAACGCCACCTGAAGTATCATTAAACAGTGAAAGGGTGATAAAAAGTTGTTTTTTGGGGGGATGGGGGTCTCATTATTAATACAGTTTTTATAAAATCCACTCATTATAACAGCAAATTTGATATAACCACAGTCTTAAATCCCGAAGGGTGTCTTAATCACCGAAGTCTAGTATATTTTGTTGGATTCATTTAGAAATTGTGTGATGCTCTGTACAGTCATCAGGCAATTGTAAGCCCTGAAGAATGCTGTCAATATTCTCAAAAAAAGAGGCTTTCTGCAAAGTGATGTGAAACTTGATGAATTGGATTCATTATTCCAAGAGTTCTTCAGAATATTGACTTCATTCTTTTTGTTGATTTTGTTAAACATTTTATCCGATCCATTCTACGGCCTTCCTCTGGAACAAAAAGAGGAATTTGTCGTTCTAAGAGTTGTTTCAACTGATTGATTCTTTATTTTTGTAACTTGTTCTTTTATTAGAATAATAATGGCTCATTTCAAATTAGAGAAGGTATCTTTGTACACTTGAAGAAGGCTGTAGAATGGATAGATCAAAACATACCAGTAAAAACAAAATTAACAGAAAGAATGAGTTTGATGGACTGAACTACTCTCCCTATGCCATTGACTCTTTTCAAAATTATAGAAGGTATGTTCAAATATTTTGTCGTTTTCTTGAAATTAAGTTAGGAATAGTTTGTAACTGCTTGAAAAGAAAATACTTATAGGAGAATCCAGAACATTGTATACTTATAAAATCACTTTATTTCTTCAATTTTCATTTCCTAATTCAATTTTGCTTCTTTTTCTATCCAGGGTGTGGGAGAGCAAAACCTGGAGTTGTGAGAAATGGTCCCTATCATCTGGCCGTTGTCAGGTAAGATATTTTTCTTTCTTGGGTGATAACATTATTTAAAAACTGTATTACTCTTGAACAATTGCACAAGGATTTCATTTTGGCCATCTCTCACGTAAGGCCAGATTCATAGTTTCCTCAAGAAACATATGGAAAGAGGAGAGTCATTGACCTCACTTCAGAGAGTCTGGTGTAATCCTTTTTTTTCTTCATTTATCTGGCTTGGGACTAGAAAAATCCGATCTCGGAAAATTTAGTCTCAAAAATTATGGAAATTTTTTTTTTTTTTTTTTTCTTGGAAAATCCAGTCATGGAAAATTTGGTCTCAAAAATTATGGGAATATCATTTTTATTTGTTAATTGTTTTTGTTTTTGTTTATTTTTGTAAACCCACAAGAAATAAGATTTAGTTTACTTTCTCAACGTAGGATTAAAAGCAGCAAAAACTACTTTTTTTAGGATAAGTAACTTTTTAAAAAAATCTTATTTTTGTTGTTTTTTAATTTTTTTTCAAATTTTTTTTTTGGTTTTTTTATTTCTGTTTTTTGTTTTTGTTTTTTATTTTTGTTTTTTGTTTTTGTTTTTTTTTTTTAATTTTGTTTTTGTTGTTTTTTTATTTTTTTTTTTTATCTTTTTTTTCTTAAAAACTACCTTTGATAGAAAATAGATGACATTCAGATGACGTCATCCAGTGTCAAGTCAAATGTGTCCTTTTTGCAAAGTGGTCAATCTTGGGGTGCAAAAAGTGAAGATAGTCCAAGAAATTAAAGAGATATGAATTAATAGAAGACTCTTAAGGAAATATATATGATGAAAAAATTTGAATTAAAAAGGTGGGAACCAATGAAAGACCATCGAAATATCAAGTTTGGTCTTAGGTTATTCAAAATAGACTAAATTTTCCGACCCCAAACTATCATATTGCTAGTGATTACTAAGACCAGGAAATATCTCACGCTGAAAGATTGAAACAATTTAATCTAGAGACCCAGGAATACAGAAGAAGACGTGCTGACCTATTGGAAGTCTATGGAATCTGGAAGAGTATGAATATTGTGGATTCTGATATTCATTGCTCAAAATGTTATGATAAGAAAATGCTAAATTCATTTATCTGCAGTAAAACTAGAGGACCCAGCTATAAATTACCAATTCTAACCTCCACTGGTGTTAGAAAAAATTTCTTCTTGGCAAGAGTAGAAAACACATGGTACAGCCCCAGAGACAAGACGGTCACATCCGAGAATATCAATATTTTTTTTAATCGACTTTTTTTTTTTTTTTTTCATATCTATCATACCAAATTCAACTACCAATTTTCTCATTAATTTAATCCAACCCAAACTAAACTGAAGCTAGCTTAATGATGCAGTTAACTGTTGTCAAAAAAAGCCTATTTCAAGTACGTTAATGGCAAGGATGAGGAAACTGATCTGAATAACCCTTGGAATGCCCTTGTTGACCTGAAGATGATATAAATTTTATATCTAAAAATTGGAAGCAAATTAATGTATTTGTTTTCCTATAAGACCCTCTATTTGTATTTCTGTAGGGAATATCAAGGAGGAAAAAAAACCCTCATTTCCCTGAATTCTCATTTATCACCCAGTTTTTAACTCTATCTCAAGCTCTGGCCAATGTGGGCCTTGACACCAAAGGTCACGTTTACGATTTGAGCCTCTTTTAGGAGAAAGGCGGTTGGGGTTATTTATGCATTTATTACTTGAAATGCTTCTCTTTCTCTCCCTACAGACCGCTTGTTGGAGCCCTGACGGTGGTACCCTGCTGTTTGCTATGGACACTGAACCCCTCGTGTATGCGGTCAATTTTTCAGTGACCAAAGAAGGAGGCGAAATTGCAGGAAGCAGATCCGCACGGATATTTCTGGACCTCTCCATGGTTAGCCATTGTTCAGTGAATGATGACTTCATAAAGTAAGTGGCAAACTGCACACATTAAGTACACATACATGTACACACACTCGCACACATACACATATGGCAGTGGACTCTGGTTCTACATGGGACATTTTAATACACTCAGCACACACCACTGATGATGGAAAAATCCCGAAACATGTATGGACAATTTACTTATAAGGATTGATAAACCTTACTTCCAAACACCTCACTCCCGAGTCTGTCTCACTCTCTACAGTACACATTATATATATATAATATATATATATATATATATATATATATATATATATATATATATACATATATATATATATATATATATATATATATATATATATATATATATACATGTGTGTGTGTGTGTGTGTGTGTGTGTGAGTAATCCTTGTTCCAAAAAATAGATGTGTAGTATAAAATGATATCAATATACAAAACAAATAAAACCTTATATATAATGACAAAGTATATAATGAAGGGAGGTGGCATTTGTTCAACACTGCTAGGGTTCCATGTTAATATAACTGTTTTGTTTTTAAAATCCCTGAAACGGTTACATGGTACACAACTGATGATCCCAACAAGAGACAAAGAGAATCTTGCTAATTATCTGGACAAGAATTTTTCCTCCCATTTTCCTTATAGCTCGCTCATTCAATAAATTGGCAAGAATTTTCAATTTTACCAGTGACTTTCGGCAAACTGATGTGCTAAACATTACCTTACAGAGTTACTTCCCTTAGAAGAGAATAACTCCACATGAGACAAATACGACCCAAAATCGAATAATGCTTGCACATCTGGGGAGGCTCTACCCAGGAGGTGTTAAATTTCTTTTCTCTGAATTTTCCCACCAAGATTCAAGAAGTCCCTTAATTTGGAAATGACCAATCAGAAGGGAGCCTACAGTTCTTCATTCTTGTTGCATGTTCGACTATGATACTAATATTCCTAACCTCCTTGTCACACACACACACACACACTTCACGACAAATACCTGTAGACACATGCTTTCTTACAATTGCTAAACGATTGTTTATTCTCTGAATTTTTGAGATGAGGTATTATTATTATTATTTCTATTAATATTCGGACTATCCTCATCTTGGTTAGTATATCTCTGAATTTTTGAGATGAGGTATTATTATTATTATTTCTATTAATATTCGGACTATCCTCATCTTGGTTAGTATATCTCTGAATTTTTGAGATGAGGTATTATTATTATTATTTCTATTAATATTCGGACTATCCTCATCTTGGTTAGTATATCTCTGAATTTTTGAGATGAGGTATTATTATTATTATTTCTATTAATATTCGGACTATCCTCATCTTGGTTAGTATATCTCTGAATTTTTGAGATGAGGTATTATTATTATTATTTCTATTATTATTCGGACTATCCTCATCTTGGTTAGTATATCTCTGAATTTTTGAGATGAGGTATTATTATTATTATTTCTATTAATATTCGGACTATCCTCATCTTGGTTAGTATACCTCTGAATTTTTGAGATGAGGTATTATTATTATTATTTCTATTATTATTCGGACTATCCTCATCTTGGTTAGTATATCTCTGAATTTTGGGGATGAGGTATTTTTATTATTTCTATTATTATTCAGACCATCCTCATCTTGGTTGTTTTTCACACAAAGTTTCGGCCGTTGTACTCTACGGCCTTCATCAGGTATCATGGACACATAGCGTAGTGGTTACAGAATCAGACAGAATTACTGCAAGTAATCTGATGGTTCTAGGTTCAATCCCAGTGTGAGACAATATAATAATACTACTAATGCTAAGAGGGGAGTGTGGTCTATATACCCCCGTCAGTTAAATAAAGGGTTCGGTTCGTTACTTCCCCACACCTACCAGATGATACCTGATGAAGGCTGTAGAGTACAACGGCAGAAAAGTTTGTATGAAAAACAACCAAGATGAGGATGGTCCAAATAATAATAGAAACGATTGTCTATTCAAATTGCACAGTGGTTGTGTTGTCACATCAATAGACAGAAACACGAGTTACAGGTTTTTAAACTAACTTAGTGCGTAAAATCTTAGATTGCTAAACGTTAATCTTTTTGAATTTTGAAGAAAATTGAATTTTTGTAATTTTTAATACTTGAAATGTTTTTGGGTTTGTTTTTTTTGTTTTGTTTGTTTTTTGTTTTGTTTGTTTTTTCATGAGATTTTCAATGATTTTTTTTTCTTTTCCTAATTTTTGGTTGTCTATATTTAATTTTTTTTTTAATATTGTAAAGGAATTTGTTTAAAATGTCTATTCTTCCATTTGAATAAAAGGGGTCCTTATTAACGAAAAGCTTGAGAACCACAGACTCACAAAGAGGACTTGGGTAGACTGACCTTCTTGGACATGTTGAGTACAAGTGTATCCTGGGTCTCATCAAGTGTTGACAACAACAACTTATAAAAATACTCAACAATACCAACTGCATATAATAATGATAATAATAACAATGATAATCATAATTACAATGATGATAATAGTGATAATAATAATAACGATAATGATGATAACAATAACGATAATGATTATAATTAAAAAAATACATTAACGGTTGTTTTCAGTTACCACTTTTTTTCTATTTTCTTTTTTTTAAGTAAAATATCTCAAGTAATTTAAATTTTTTTAGTCAAACTCAAAAAAAAAACCTATCAACATCTGTTAAGATGAAAAGTCAACAACGAGAATACCCATGACTAGCACTATGGAAGCATTGAACGCAGAAATTTCTATCAGCATGCCATTCCCGAGTATACTCGTAACCCGAGATATCTTGTGACTGGCGTTGAAATTGATATTGATAATATGACGCCAGTCACAAATAGATTTGGGCCAGCCATTCTGGATTTTTATTTCATTTTTTCTATCATCCTTGATCCAGAGAAAGTCTAACAAGATAATCTGGCTTATTTCACACATTATGGGGCCGTTAGCAGGGGGGAGGAAAGGTGTAAAAATGTCCTGGCAGTCAATGTATAAACAAAAGGCTCATAAGTTTAAAATAAATTTTGCCAACAAAACTTGTCTAAATTATCTCCCCTTTTCAACTAAGAAAGAAAGTCGATCTTGCAACCCTGTCTTTCTAATTGGACTCTGGTTTTCTCTTCGTATGAAGTCTGTTGGAAACTATTAAGAAAATAAAATTAATTTTTTTTTTTAAAAATAGCCTACCTAGGGCAATGCTGTTTTAGTCCCCTTCAAAGTACTCCCCTTTGGACTTGACACACTTATCCAAGCATCTCTTCCATGTCTCAAAACTTATTAGTGCATTTCTTCTACTGTTGCTGAAGAATCTTACAGAAATTCATAAAAGAAAAAAAAATATGATATAAGTTTATAATTTACCTAATTTAAAACTCTTTTTTTTCTTTTTTGCAGGATTGGTGGTTCGATCCAGTGTTTGGCTTGGGACCCAACGGGTTCGAGACTTGCTGTTTTATTCAAAGGTCAGCCTTCCAAATTTTCATAAACTGTTTGGGCAAATACACTTTCGTCTGGTGTATATTACGTCCGGTGATCTTTAAGAGTCTTTCTTTTCTCATTCTTTCTCTTTTCTCTTGTACAACCTTCCTGAATCAAAGCAGTTGCTTCTAGAGACCACTAAATGCAGGACGTATCCAGGGAAGGCTGAAGAATGTATTAGCCAATATGTAATAAATAAAAACAACAAAGACCGGGATACTAGTCAGATTAATTTGAAGAATTATAAACAATAGCTAGACCCGTAGAAATTCCATAAATGTTTTTAATTAAGATATTGTCATTTTTCTCTGGCATCTATATTTCTGCGATTAAAATATATGATTTTGTTAAAATAATTTATAACCAATTGAATATGTCTATATTAGCTATAATAACATGAAAGGTGGATGAAACCAATATATTGCTTATTGAATTATCATAGTCATGCAAATGGTCTAACCAAGCAGTAACAGATTCTTCTCTCTTTGGGTATCTGTCTGTATGTCTCCAGACTCTCATAGTCACTTTTTGGGGCTATGGTCTCCAGAATTTGCATGAGTATACACCACTAGGACACCATCTAAAAATGTTTTTTTCTTTTTTTTTGTTTGTTTGTTCGTTTGCTCGATTGTTTTTTTTTTTTTTAAATTGCATTCTTGGGTCTCTATGGTCATTTTTGACCAACCAACAATGCTCAAAGTTATATATATATATATATATAATATGAATTGCGTTATATTATATAGAAATGGTGAATGTATCATTTTGCCAAGACAACGCAATTTAAATAAAAAATTAAAGAAAATACATCAGCCCTATGGTTTATCCTATTCGAGTTGTCTAGACCAAATGATACATTCACCATATAATAACAGGTAATCATTTCAAATAAGAGTTTCTATGTAATATAATGCAATTTATAATCATTCTGTCGGATCATATATCCTTTTCTTAATAACACACACACATACTATATATGTATGTATATATATATATATTATATAGATTTTCAATTTAAAAAAATTTTTTTTTCCCTAGATGATAGTTTTGGTGCTCACGTGGGCTAATATTTTTAGTCATATTAGAAACCGTCAACCATATTTTTCATATAATTATTTCTGGTACATGTGCGGGCTATGGTGATTCACTAGTGAAACAATTTGTAAGCTTAAAACTTGAGAGGGGGGGAGTAATGCATGAATAACTATCTTTTCTGCTCCCATTCGAACATAAGCACCCAACTTTTACCCTTGTACATTACATTGCAAGGTCAGGAGGATGGTAATGATGAAAGAGATGTAAAGAAAAACCCGTATTCAGAAATACAGTCATACGCACAAACAAGCAGATTGTGTTATTATTCAGCAGATGTTTGTCGGAGAATTTTTATAACTAAATGACCCCCATAGATGTTTCTGTACCATATCTATTCTATTTACTTTTTTCTTGCCGTTTCAGAATCAATGGACTGTAAGAAAAACCTTTTGGCTGTGTTCCGTACAACAAATTCTCTGACCTTGGAGGCCACACCCTGGTAAGTAGATCCCTGACTAGACATCTCCACAAGAAGCAAAGAATTAATAATGATCATTGTCTATGTTTTGATCATTTTCCCTATTTGTGTGCACACACTGACACAAAACAGTCATCCAAATTTTTTATATATATATATATATATATATATATATATATATATATTATTGTGTCATCCACAGACAGCTGTTTCGATGTATTACATCTCTTCAGTGTGGCTATAGACTTACCATTATCCCATCCAGTACCGTGAGGCAGAATTGAAACCCTCACATCAGACCTACCTCTGGACTATGGAACTGGATAGTCAGTAAGGCTGAATTTAAGCGATATATCCATTTACACAGAAATTCCTCATCTACCAGTGTGCTCTATTCCTATGGAAGAGCACCACTGATATATATATATATATATATATCAGTGGTAACTCTGGCACTCTGGCTGCCAGGGTTGTGCCCAAGTAGCCCTACTGTCAGTCTATTTCAAACCACCAAGAAATATTTCGGATCACTTTTGCTCAAACTTATTCAAACCTGAAGACATGCCAAAGGGAATATGGACCGTTTCCAAAGACTGGCTGACAAATTTCCGCTGTTAAGAATAATATTAAAACACTAAAAATGGTTTTAATTGACTATTTTTCAAGCACTATAGCTTTGTTTTAACTTTATAACTTAGAAATATTGACGAATGTTATTAGACCAAAATTTCTTCAACCCAGCTCGGTCTAATACGAACCAGCCTGGTGAATCAAGCTGTGAACCCGAAGCCTTGAACAGCTGTAGGTATCACCACAGACTGTTAGCAAAGCAACTTGTGTTGATAAAAATGCCGGAAATTGTAAGATATCAATTTTAACGTAATAATCTTTGTGTCATGGTCAAGAAGAAAGATTAGAGAAAAATCTCAACCCTTCTCGGAGTAAACCATATAGAACCAGATATAATTGTGTTTTAATTGTTTACTAAGTACAAAACGTTGTGATGGAAAAAATCAATTCAATTCTATCCTTTGCAAAGCAATGATAGTTAGTTTTTTAAGATCTATATTTCTGTGTTTTCATCATTGACTCTCAAGCTTTCAACTAGAAATGTCTCAACAATGATATCCACTTGATAAGAGAATTCTTAAGAGCCTCTCAAGTATTTTTTTTTTCAAGATATGAGAATCGATAAAAAGTATGAGTCACATTCACTTCCTTCTTAACCCAGAATAAAACCATGAAATGACAACAACTAGTTTATTTCAAAACAAATCTTTCTCTTTGAAAGAAGGATTTGTTTTTCTTTGAAAAACGTAATGGATGCTTATTTTTTTTGCTTGGACTGAATGAACTGTTACTCGTACTTTAAAAAAATGAGTCATTAGAAAATTGGAGAGAGTGTGCAATTAAACGCTTTCAGCAATTTTTTAACGCTTTTTTTCTGGGGCGGAGGGTATCACAAATGTTCAACTGCCAGTTAACGGTGAGGTCTGATACTGAATATGTGTCAACTTCTCTTCCTCTCTTTTGTGTGTATGGGTGAGTGGTTGCTACTTGCTTCTCTCACAGTTTGGTCTTGTTGTTTCTTGCTTTCATATTGCCACCCCCCTCCTTCTTTGACCTCAACCTTCCAATCCATATCAGTACCTTCTCTCTGAACTGTCGTATATCCTCCTTAGTAATTTCCACACCCAAACCCCTGACCCAACCCAACCCGACGATTCCTGGAAGCCAAAACAACCCCCGCACATACATTTTTGCCCGTCATCCTCAGTGAAATGTTGACCTTTTTTTTTTCCTCCAATTCAGTAGTATACCCACAGACACCCCCCCCCCTCCTCTCCAGATGGGTGCTGGGTGAACAAAAATTCACATTCACCTAAAACAAACGATTGCCAAAAATATTTCAGTTGTATCATATTTTATTTTTGGCTGTGATCAATTTCTATATCTGGGGGGGAAAAGGTTTCAGATATAATCCCAACAGACAACTTGGATCATTTTCATACTATTTCGTGATTTTGTCCGATGTTAAGAACATTCGCAACCAATTTTGAGAAAGATAATCTGACAACACTGCTGTGAGTATAAACAATTAATGGAAATTTATCTTTAATAATTAAAACTTCCCAATATCCCATCCAGTACCACATGGTAGGATCGAAAGTTTCTCTTCAGACCCAGAGGCTGGCATTTTACCCCTGCCCTACACAGTACTGGACAATCAGTAAGACCGAATTTAAGCGATATATTCACTTACACACAATTCCGCATTCAGCAGAGTGCTCCATTCCAGAGTGGGAAGAATTTAGTATTCTAATTTTTTAGTGCATTCTTACAGACATGTCACCTTGTTAAAAAGCTTGAATTTTATCTCAAAAGTCCAAACAAAACCGTTTTCATTACCTAAGACTTGTTCTATTTCGATGAATTTGTGCGAGGTCAACAAGCTTTTGAAAGGGGCTCAAGATTTGGGCATTTTTAGTCTAAAATGACGATAGAGACCCTAAAAAGGACTTTTTTTGAGGAAAAAAAATCAAAACAATTAGATGATGGCTTGGTGATGACCTCCTGCAAATCTTCAAGGTTGTAGCCCCCAAAAATGTGACCAAGAGAGCCAGGAGACACACACACACACTCACACACACACTGACAAGCAAAGAGAGAAGACTCTGTAGTCCACTTGGCTAGTTACATATATGTATGTATGTGTATGTATGTATGTATATATATGTATGTATGTGTGTGTGTATATATATATATATATATATATATATATATATATATATATATATATATATATATATACACACAATGGATACACATTGGAATTATCCTCTTATATTAGGAGCAATCTATAAAAGCTACTGAAATAATCCCATTATTCTTAATCATCCACAGTTCACGTTTTGTTGTATGATAACATTTTTTTTCTTTTTTGTGTCTTTTACAGTGGTTGGGTCAAAGGTGAAGAATCAGACTCTGCACAATTCATTTGTTTCAAACCAAAATTTGATGATGGTGCCCTGCTGTCTGTGGTGAGTAACATAACATAGGGCTCATTTGGATGAAAGTGTAGAAACTGTTTTTGTTGATTCCAGCAAATAGAGAAGGCTGAAAATTCTAGATTTTTTTTTTCTTCATATAAAGAATAATTGACAATACAATCATTGATCTATATTTATAGGAATGTGTGCATGTGTATGAGTGTGTATATATATATATATATATATATATATATATATATAATTTCTAGACAGTTTTACAGATCTAAAAGAATCGTCCAAAATTTGTCATTTCAGTCAATTAATTCCCAATATCTGTTAATGCAGTTTATGTACATTTTTGAAACCTTTTCATGTTTTACACAGAATTAGATATTATGGTACTATGTGTGAATTGTTCTTGATCATCTGCTGTTCACCATGTAACCGTTTCAGGGATTTAAAAACAAAACAGTGTGGGTGTATACGTATGCTTCATAATTTTTGATATTTTTTGAGTGTACATTCCATCTCATGATAGTGACAGCTCATAATTTTATATGGATTCTACGGTTTGAAAACAGTTCTTTGAGAGTCTTGTGAGTGCAACAACTCCTAAGGGTCCAAGTGTTGCTGGAAGTTAGATACGTTTTAAAATGCCTGTTCCCTCGGGTGAAAGATGTTTTGTTTAATGCAAGTTGTTTTGTTTTTATAAGTATAGCTACAAATATTTGAGGTCTCCTTCATTTTTTTTTTCTACGAAAAATAAAATTCAATGTTATCTACTAATACAGTGGTTTGAAAACTCAAGGACCCCTTCTATGAAGGAAATTTTGTGGCTGACCCCCATTTTTAGAATTAAGTTTTTGGTCTTAATCAAATGAACTATATTATATGACAATTTTTTAACTTTAAAAAATCCTGTTTATTTCGAGTAGATAACAATTATTTGTGAATTCTAATACATGGAACAGGTTTTTGTTTTGTACTATAAGTTTTTAGATGGTAGCACTATGATTTATATTGTTTCTCTACCATTAGAATAGCCGTGACACGTTTAGAGAGACAACTGCTGCAGACCCCTGGGAACCATTGGTCAAGCCATGAAGGGTCCAAAGACCCCATTTTCGAAACCACTGCACTAATAGATTGTTTATTTGGTTATTTTTAATCCACTGCCTCAGTTAGATACAAAAAACTTAATTTTTCATAATAATTTTGACTAGTTTTTACCTTTTTAGTCCTAACTTTCACTTGCTTTAAGTTTGAAACTTGATAATTTTTCTTGAAAATTTCTCTATATATTGCATGTTCTTGAGAATGACCAATGATGGCTGAAAGCACTTGAAGCACTCGGTACATTTTTACATCAATTTACTCGCTGACAACTGAAATTCATTGGAAAAACGTAGTCAGTCGCTTTCAACAAAACGTTTCATTATATATGATGTATTTATGTATAGCTTTATTTTTCTTCCCCCTCAGGTCTGGTCGAGTGGAAAGATATCTTTAATCCCCTTCTACTTTGTGGTTGCTGATCGTATTTCCAGTGGGGGCCCCCTTCTGCCGGCCCCGCCCTTAGGTACGCAGACACAGAATGAACTTTTCACAACCACATTACCTACTCTGAATCTCTCCGCTAGAGAATGAACTCAGATGATGCTCGTTAATTCTGTACAGAAAACTTATTTTTGATGATTGTGTTTTTTTTTTTTTCCAATAAAAAATGTTTTGTTGATTTTTTTTTTTGTTAGTTGTTACTTTTGTCAAGAATTGCTGTAACAAAAAGAAAAACAAAGTTGTATTTTTACTATTTATTCTTCTTTGAGAAGAGATGGGCGCTGCCTAACATTAAACAAAAGCCTACAAAAGAGTCACATAGGTATGACAGAATCATCATCAGTCTCTTATCGTCTGTAGTTGGACATAGACCTTCCCCTGGATTTGCCACAATTCTCTATCATGGGCGTATTTTCTGAATTTGCCAAGTTCATCTCTCCATCTGGTATTTTGTCAGCCTCGGTTTCGTTTGTGATTTCTGGAGATCCATGTTGTGAGTCGTGATGTCCATCAGTTGTCTTTCATTCTTGCAACATGGCTTGCGTATTGCCATTTGAGTTTTCTTATTGATTTTATGATGTCTCTGACCCCCGTTTTCTTCCTTGTATACTGTGCTGTCTTGTGATCTTTCCATGTAAAGTTGAACATGATGCTTTCATATGCACGTTGCATGGTTCTCAATTAGCGGAGTTGTCTCTTGGTTAGGTTCCATGTTTCAGCTTCAGAAGTGACTATCGGGAGGATGCTTTGGTTATACACCCTTCTTCAACCATTTCTTCTTAGTAATGTTCAAGAGATTCCCTCTCTTTAGTTTTCATTAGATGCACAAGTGTCTCTACTAACTCTTGCCCTCTCTGACTGGAGAGTGCTGTTGCCAATTCCACACAATTTTGGCTATTTTCTAGCCTTTTTCAGACATCAAAATTGGCTATATGAAAGCTAACTGTTTTTCAGCACATTTTGGACTTTTTTTTTCTCTTTTTTTTCCCTCTTTTTTCTGATTTATTGTGGAGATTTTTTAAGTTGGCAGCACTGCTGACAGGTTGATATGCTGAGAGAAAACTTGCCGATTTAGCTCTCTTGCGCAAGGAAGAGAACTTGCACATCTATGGTCAGACTTTCAGGATTGTTAGATATAAAGAAGCTTAGTATATCTCTGAATTTTTGAGATGAGGTATTATTATTTCTATTAATATTTGGACCATCCTCATCTTGGTTGTTTTTCATACAACGTTTTGGCCGTTGCACTCTACAGCCTTCATCAGGTATCATCTGGTAGATTTGGGGAAGTAACGAACCAAACCCTTTATTTATCTGACGGGAATGCGCTCAATATACCCCCGTCGGATAAATAAAGGGTTCGGTTCGTTACTTCCCCAAATCTACCAGATGATACTTGACGAAGGCCGTAGAGTGCAACGGATGAAACGTTGTATGAAAAACAACCAAGATGAGGATGGTCCGAATATTAAAAGAAATTATGAAGAGGCTTGGAAGAAGATTCCTTAGACCTCCCTGCCTCTTTGGTGGTGGGGAGGAAGATAACCTTAGAGTCTTCCTCAAAAAATGCCTCATGTGACCCCCTCCCATCTCCCACAACACCCCCTCCCCTAAAAAAAAAAAGAAAAAAATACAACTGAAAGCAAGAGATGGTAGAAAAATAAAAAAAAAGAACTCTTTAAAAACAAGTTTGAATATTTATTTGTTTTTCAAAGTCTCTGAGACGAGCACAGATGATAAGTCGACCTGGAGGGAATCTGGTTGCCAATCAATCAACCATTTAGACAAGGCATGTCTTCTCAGAATTGTTCGAGGCACACGTGTCGGATGGTGTCTGTGATGAATCCAACGGGGAATCTGGCGTTGCACAAACTAACAAATGTCTTCAAGTTTCCTAAAACGTATTCGCTCTGTTGCAAAGAAAGAAAGCGTTAATATCAAAACCGATTCACAAGAAAATGTTATAACCATGGATACTGTTATCGAACAGTTACAGGTCGGCTAATTCTAATGTTATCAGTCGACTCTTGGTTCCAGCATTGAAAATTCTACGATTTAATCAATTGGAAAATTTTACTCTCATTCTCTGGTTATTCCAAATAATTTTGCTCCATTTGTTAGTGTGGAGAGCCAGTTTATACTGAATAAGAAGTTGATAACTTCTAGTCATTTTATTAGTGATTTTTTTCTCTCCTCCGACCTCTAGCTGTGTTAGCAGACAAACATCGATGCTAATGGACTGTTGACTCAAATAGAAACCGTCAAGATAGTTTGGATCATTTTTCAGTAACATATGTCAATTTTATTGTAATAATCTTTGCGTTATTAAGAAGAAAGATTGTATAAAATGGTCACCGAAAAACTATTTGGCAAACTATCCAAAAACTTTGATGTATAAGTATTTTATTACTTATGTTGACACTTTAAAAAAGCAGTATCAACGTGGCACTTTACATTCGGGAAAAATATCCTTTGTATTTCAAGAAAAGATGTATTTATATTGAAAACATACAAAAACTATTTAAAAGCTAATACTACTACTTCTACTACTACTAAACTAATTTTTTTTTTAAATATATATCTTAACTAACATTTCACTTGAATTTGAAAAGAATTAAGTTATTTAATGGCCACTATCTTATGAATGTGCTTGTCTGACATGCATGAACACATGTGTGGCTTCCTGCGTGTATCCTTTGCCTAATGTTATCAAAAAGACCCTGTATCTAAGTGATCACAATAAGTGGCTTCTTTCGTATTTATTTAACTTTCCAGCACCAGATCAAATGGCCAGATTTTCTTTAGGGATGGGTAGGAAGGCTGTGTTATGCCAGGGGGAAGGGCCTACTATTTTGTCTTGAAAATCAGCTTTTAAAATCATGGATTTTTTTCTCCCTCCTGCCCCCTGGACTTAAGGGGGGAGAATATCCAATAATCTCAGCTACAAAGCCTCCTATTACTCAGAAAACTTGGATTAGTTGAACACAACCAGATTAAGGAAAAATATTAAGGTCCTACAAGGGTCAAGTCTGGTCAAGACCAGGACTTTATTCTTACAATTGTTTTGTGACCACGCCCTTGGCAGGATGCAAGTCTATTAAAAGGACACCTCCATCTGAATCACACAGCTTAGAGTGTACTCAATTAGCTGCTGAGTTCACAAGGAAACTTGCCCAAATGAAAAGTTTTCCACACTTTTTGCTCTTACCAAGAATGGGACGTTCTACTTGTGAGGCAAAATTTCGAACCATTGCACTATTTGAATGAGCCCCTTACATATGAAACGTATTCTTTGATGCTAATATGAAGGATGATAAGAATAAAAATGGTAAATGTTCAATCAAAATCTGACCCATTTGATTTTCTAATGATATTATGCAATCTCCATAAATTTCTTTCGGCTTGGCGGTCACAAATTCACTAAAAGCAGGAATCTTGGCTTTTCTGTTACTCAAATCTATTATTGGGATATGAAGTTCAAAATACTTGAAAAGTTAATTTGTTGGAGGAATGTCAGGTGAATATTAAAGATGCTGCAAGACTTCATCTTCCAATTCATTGAGCTTAGAGATAATCAGCTTAGAAGTAGGGGTCCGCCACTGTCAAGGAGCATTTCATTCAGTTCATGTGGTACGTATTTTTCCGAATCTATGACATGATATGGTCACTGTCGAAATCCTAAAGTCTCTGGAAAGTACTTGGATTGTTATTCATGGGTCATTGCCCACCGTGGTCAATAATTCTTCATTGAGAACAGATTTTGACTTCCCTCCCTCAAGGGTTATTATTGGTATCTATATTGCCAGACCAAAACCCAATGAACCAATGCTGAACAGTTCGCACTGTAGAAGTGTTGAAAACTGATCTAACTTCTAGGATGGATTCCATTGCCGTTCAGATCTTTAAAAAAACTCGTAACTACAAATCATTTCTTAATTTACATTGAATCTGCCAAAAAATGGAATTACATTAGCAAAAAAGTGACAATGAAAAATAGGGAGTGTGTGTTGCTCCAACTTTCTAAGTGGAGAGGACCTACCTGAAAATCTATTTTCCACCGTTTCCATCAAGTATTAAGATGTCCAGGAATAAATTTTTCTAATCTATTCAGGTGTTGCATTGTCTAAACGAAATGTGTGATTGTCAGGCAAACCCTTTCTACTTGTTTGGTAATCAGTCCAAGAGACTGGTAGCCAACCAAGGCTGAATCGGTGAGCTGGGGCAACGTGGGTCAAGCGTTACAGGGACAGGTAACCGGTGTTGTTCTACTTACGTTTCTGTAGAAGACACACGCATTGTGGAATGTGTCGACTGCCTCTTCATAACATCCTTCCTCCTCGATTTCTTCTGTGGGTCTCAACAAAAATTCATCCGAATAGTTTACTCCCCTGACTCTTTCAACAATAGAACGGAAAATTCGGCGGATCAAGTTTTGTTCCTGTCAAAAAATCAAAAATTGAAGAAAAATCAGTACAGGATAGCTGATATCATGATCAGTTTTGAGAGAAGAGGACATGGCGATAGGAATCCATTTGATGGGCCCAGTAAGTATACCAAGAAACATTGATTGGATTTGGAGTATATCTCTGAATTTTTGAGATGAGGAATTATTATTTGGGCCATCCTCATCTTGGTTGTTTTTCTTACAACGTTTCAGCCGTTGTACTCTAGGGCCTTCATCAGGTATCATTTGGTAGGTGTGGGGAAGTAACGAACCAAACTCTTTATTTAACCGACAAAAGACAAAATTACTGCAAGTAATCTGATGGTTCTAGGTTCAATCCCAGTGTGAGACGATAACAATACTACTAATGCTAAGAGGGGAGTGCGGTCCATATACCCCCAGATTCGGTTCGTTGAGTATGAGACGAAGAGACGAGCTAGACAAATTCAGAAAGCACTGGCTCCGCGACGCCCACGATAAAGAAGTGTGGCACATCCTGGGGAAGATCTATGTCCAACGACGGACGTTAAAAGATTGATGATGATGACGTTGAAAGACTGATGATTATGATAATGATTCTTTGCTGTTTGGTTCAAGGCCAAGTCCTTTGATGAGTTTTTGCTGCAATGATGCTTTGTTCGACTTCATCTTTTTGTTCTTGTAGAAAAAAAAACAACTCTGAGATTCAATTGGAAAAAAAAAAAATTAAAACCCATCTCAATTAGCGACACTGGAAAAGAAAAATTCAATCCAAATATTGTCAAAACTGGACTCACAAATTCGATAACGTTTCTACATCAAAACGGTTCATGAGGTGTTTTGAGCTTCAGGGACAAAATTCTGTTACAAGTCCAATAGTCCGTCTGATCTCCTGTCACCTGACCATCTTTTGATATTTTAATTTCTATAAATCTCTTAATCCGAACAACGTTTGATCATTTCTATTAATATTCGGACCATCCTCACCTTGGTTGTTTTTCATACAACGTTTCGGCCGTTGCACTCTACGGCCTTCATCAGGTATCATCTGGTAGGTGTGGGGAAGTAACGAACCGAACCCTTTTTTTATCCGACCAAGATGAGGATGGTCCGAATATCAATAGAAATAATAATAATACCTCATCTCAAAAATTCAGAGATATATTAATTGTCGGCCGAAACGTTGTATGAAAAACAACCAAGATGGGGATAGTCCGAATAATAATAGAAATAATAATAATACCTCATCTCAAAAATTCAGAGATATACTAACCAAGATGAGGATGGTCCGAATATTAATATAAATAATAATAATACCTCATCTCAAAAATTCAGAGATATACTAACCAAGATGAGGATGGTCCAAATAATAATAGAAATAATAATAATACCTCATCTCAAAAATGCAGAGATATACTAACCAAGATGAGGATGGTCCGAATATTAATAGAAATAATAATAATACCTCATCTCAAAAATTCAGAGATATACTAACCAAGATGAGGATAGTCCGAATAATAATAGAAATAATAATAATACCTCATCTCAAAAATTCAGAGATATACTAACCAAGATGACGATAGTCCGAATAATAATAGAAATAATAATAATACCTCATCTCAAAAATTCAGAGATATACTAACCAAGATGAGGATAGTCTGAATAATAATAGAAATAATAATAATACCTCATCTCAAAAATGCAAAGATATACTAACCAAGATGAGGATGGTCCGAATATTAATAGAAATAATAATAATACCTCATCTCAAAAATTCAGAGATATACTAACCAAGATGAGGATGGTCCGAATAATAATAGAAATAATAATAATACCTCATCTCAAAAATGCAGAGATATACTAACCAAGATGAGGATAGTCCGAATAATAATAGAAATAATAATAATACCTCATCTCAAAAATTCAGAGATATACTAACCAAGATGAGGATAGTCCGAATAATAATAGAAATAATAATAATACCTCATCTCAAAAATTCAGAGATATACTAACCAAGATGACGATAGTCCGAATAATAATAGAAATAATAATAATACCTCATCTCAAAAATTCAGAGATATACTAACCAAGATGAGGATAGTCCGAATAATAATAGAAATAATAATAATACCTCATCTCAAAAATTCAGAGATATACTAACCAAGATGAGGATGGTCCGAATAATAATAGAAATAATAATAATACCTCATCTCAAAAATGCAGAGATATACTAACCAAGATGAGGATAGTCCGAATAATAATAGAAATAATAATAATACCTCATCTCAAAAATGCAGAGATATACTAACCAAGATGAGGATAGTCCGAATAATAATAGAAATAATAATAATACCTCATCTCAAAAATTCAGAGATATACTAACCAAGATGAGGATGGTCCGAATAATAATAGAAATAATAATAATACCTCATCTCAAAAATGCAGAGATATACTAACCAAGATGAGGATAGTCCGAATAATAATAGAAATAATAATAATACCTCATCCCAAAAATTCAGAGATATACTAACCAAGATGAGGATAGTCCGAATAATAATAGAAATAATAATAATACCTCATCTCAAAAATGCAGAGATATACTAACCAAGATGAGGATAGTCCGAATAATAATAGAAATAATAATAATACCTCATCTCAAAAATTCAGAGATATACTAACCAAGATGAGGATAGTCTGAATAATAATAGAAATAATAATAATACCTCATCTCAAAAATTCAGAGATATACTAACCAAGATGAGGATGGTCCGAATATTAATAGAAATAATAATAATACCTCATCTCAAAAATTCAGAGATATACTAACCAAGATGAGGATAGTCCGAATATTAATAGAAATAATAATAATACCTCATCTCAAAAATTCAGAGATATACTAACCAAGATGAGGATAGTCCGAATAATAATAGAAATAATAATAATACCTCATCTCAAAAATGCAGAGATATACTAACCAAGATGAGGATAGTCCGAATATCAATAGAAATAATAATAATACCTCATCTCAAAAATTCAGAGATATACTAACCAAGATGAGGATAGTCCGAATATCAATAGAAATAATAATAATACCTCATCTCAAAAATTCAGAGATATACTAACCAAGATGAGGATAGTCCGAATAATAATAGAAATAATAATAATACCTCATCTAAAAAATTCAGAGATATACTAACCAAGATGAGGATAGTCCGAATATTAATAGAAATAATAATAATACCTCATCTCAAAAATTCAGAGATATACTAACCAAGATGAGGATAGTCCGAATAATAATAGAAATAATAATAATACCTCATCTCAAAAATGCAGAGATATACTAACCAAGATGAGGATAGTCCGAATAATAATAGAAATAATAATAATACCTCATCTCAAAAATTCAGAGATATACTAACCAAGATGAGGATAGTCCGAATAATAATAGAAATAATAATAATACCTCATCTCAAAAATTCAGAGATATACTAACCAAGATGAGGATAGTCCGAATAATAATAGAAATAGAAATAATACCTCATCTCAAAAATGCAGAGATATACTAACCAAGATGAGGATAGTCCGAATATCAATAGAAATAATAATAATACCTCATCTCAAAAATTCAGAGATATACTAACCAAGATGAGGATAGTCCGAATAATAATAGAAATAATAATAATACCTCATCTCAAAAATTCAGAGATATACTAACCAAGATGAGGATAGTCCGAATATTAATAGAAATAATAATAATACCTCATCTCAAAAATTCAGAGATATACTAACCAAGATGAGGATAGTCCGAATATTAATAGAAATAATAATAATACCTCATCTCAAAAATTCAGAGATATACTAACCAAGATGAGGATAGTCCGAATAATAATAGAAATAATAATAATACCTCATCTCAAAAATTCAGAGATATACTAACCAAGATGAGGATAGTCCGAATAATAATAGAAATAATAATAATACCTCATCTCAAAAATTCAGAGATATACTAACCAAGATGAGGATAGTCCGAATAATAATAGAAATAATAATAATACCTCATCTCAAAAATGCAGAGATATACTAACCAAGATGAGGATAGTCCGAATAATAATAGAAATAATAATAATACCTCATCTCAAAAATTCAGAGATATACTAACCAAGATGAGGATAGTCCGAATAATAATAGAAATAATAATAATACCTCATCTCAAAAATTCAGTGATATACTAACCAAGATGAGGATAGTCCGAATAATAATAGAAATAAAAATAATACCTCATCTCAAAAATTCAGAGATATACTAACCAAGATGAGGATAGTCCGAATAATAATAGAAATAATAATAATACCTCATCTCAAAAATTCAGAGATATACTAACCAAGATGAGGATAGTCCGAATATCAATAGAAGTAATAATAATACCTCATCTCAAAAATGCAGAGATATACTAACCAAGATGAGGATAGTCCGAATATCAATAGAAATAATAATAATACCTCATCTCAAAAATTCAGAGATATACTAACCAAGATGAGGATAGTCCGAATAATAATAGAAATAATAATAATACCTCATCTCAAAAATTCAGAGATATACTAACCAAGATGAGGATAGTCCGAATAATAATAGAAATAATAAAAATACCTCATCTCAAAAATTCAGAGATATACTAACCAAGATGAGGATAGTCCGAATAATAATAGAAATAATAATAATACCTCATCTAAAAAATTCAGAGATATACTAACCAAGATGAGGATAGTCCGAATAATAATAGAAATAATAATAATACCTCATCTCAAAAATTCAGAGATATACTAACCAAGATGAGGATAGTCCGAATAATAATAGAAATAATAATAATACCTCATCTAAAAAATTCAGAGATATACTAACCAAGATGAGGATAGTCCGAATATTAATAGAAATAATAATAATACCTCATCTCAAAAATTCAGAGATATACTAACCAAGATGAGGATAGTCCGAATAATAATAGAAATAATAATAATACCTCATCTCAAAAATTCAGAGATATACTAACCAAGATGAGGATAGTCCGAATAATAATAGAAATAATAATAATACCTCATCTCAAAAATTCAGAGATATACTAACCAAGATGAGGATAGTCCGAATAATAATAGAAATAATAATAATACCTCATCTCAAAAATTCAGAGATATACTAACCAAGATGAGGATAGTCCGAATAATAATAGAAATAATAATAATACCTCATCTCAAAAATGCAGAGATATACTAACCAAGATGAGGATAGTCCGAATAATAATAGAAATAATAAAAATACCTCATCTCAAAAATTCAGAGATATACTAACCAAGATGAGGATAGTCCGAATAATAATAGAAATAATAATAATACCTCATCTAAAAAATTCAGAGATATACTAACCAAGATGAGGATAGTCCGAATAATAATAGAAATAATAATAATACCTCATCTCAAAAATTCAGAGATATACTAACCAAGATGAGGATAGTCCGAATAATAATAGAAATAATAATAATACCTCATCTAAAAAATTCAGAGATATACTAACCAAGATGAGGATAGTCCGAATATTAATAGAAATAATAATAATACCTCATCTCAAAAATTCAGAGATATACTAACCAAGATGAGGATAGTCCGAATAATAATAGAAATAATAATAATACCTCATCTCAAAAATTCAGAGATATACTAACCAAGATGAGGATAGTCCGAATAATAATAGAAATAATAATAATACCTCATCTCAAAAATTCAGAGATATACTAACCAAGATGAGGATAGTCCGAATAATAATAGAAATAATAATAATACCTCATCTCAAAAATTCAGAGATATACTAACCAAGATGAGGATAGTCCGAATAATAATAGAAATAATAATAATACCTCATCTCAAAAATGCAGAGATATACTAACCAAGATGAGGATAGTCCGAATATCAATAGAAATAATAATAATACCTCATCTCAAAAATTCAGAGATATACTAACCAAGATGAGGATAGTCCGAATAATAATAGAAATAATAATAATACCTCATCTCAAAAATTCAGAGATATACTAACCAAGATGAGGATAGTCCGAATATTAATAGAAATAATAATAATACCTCATCTCAAAAATTCAGAGATATACTAACCAAGATGAGGATAGACCGAATATTAATAGAAATAATAATAATACCTCATCTCAAAAATTCAGAGATATACTAACCAAGATGAGGATAGTCCGAATAATAATAGAAATAATAATAATACCTCATCTCAAAAATTCAGAGATATACTAACCAAGATGAGGATAGTCCGAATAATAATAGAAATAATAATAATACCTCATCTCAAAAATTCAGAGATATACTAACCAAGATGAGGATAGTCCGAATAATAATAGAAATAATAATAATACCTCATCTCAAAAATTCAGAGATATACTAACCAAGATGAGGATAGTCCGAATAATAATAGAAATAATAATAATACCTCATCTCAAAAATTCAGTGATATACTAACCAAGATGAGGATAGTCCGAATAATAATAGAAATAGAAATAATACCTCATCTCAAAAATTCAGAGATATACTAACCAAGATGAGGATAGTCCGAATAATAATAGAAATAATAATAATACCTCATCTCAAAAATTCAGAGATATACTAACCAAGATGAGGATAGTCCGAATATCAATAGAAATAATAATAATACTTCATCTCAAAAATGCAGAGATATACTAACCAAGATGAGGATAGTCCGAATATCAATAGAAATAATAATAATACCTCATCTCAAAAATTCAGAGATATACTAACCAAGATGAGGATAGTCCGAATAATAATAGAAATAATAATAATACCTCATCTCAAAAATTCAGAGATATACTAACCAAGATGAGGATAGTCCGAATAATAATAGAAATAATAATAATACCTCATCTCAAAAATGCAGAGATATACTAACCAAGATGAGGATAGTCCGAATATCAATAGAAATAATAATAATACCTCATCTCAAAAATTCAGAGATATACTAACCAAGATGAGGATAGTCCGAATAATAATAGAAATAATAATAATACCTCATCTCAAAAATTCAGAGATATACTAACCAAGATGAGGATAGTCCGAATATTAATAGAAATAATAATAATACCTCATCTCAAAAATTCAGAGATATACTAACCAAGATGAGGATAGTCCGAATAATAATAGAAATAATAATAATACCTCATCTCAAAAATTCAGAGATATACTAACCAAGATGAGGATAGTCCGAATAATAATAGAAATAATAATAATACCTCATCTCAAAAATTCAGAGATATACTAACCAAGATGAGGATAGTCCGAATAATAATAGAAATAATAATAATACCTCATCTCAAAAATTCAGAGATATACTAACCAAGATGAGGATAGTCCGAATAATAATAGAAATAATAATAATACCTCATCTCAAAAATTCAGAGATATACTAACCAAGATGAGGATAGTCCGAATAATAATAGAAATAATAATAATACCTCATCTCAAAAATTCAGAGATATACTAACCAAGATGAGGATAGTCCGAATATTAATAGAAATAATAATAATACCTCATCTCAAAAATTCAGAGATATACTAACCAAGATGAGGATAGTCCGAATAATAATAGAAATAATAATAATACCTCATCTCAAAAATTCAGAGATATACTAACCAAGATGAGGATAGTCCGAATAATAATAGAAATAATAATAATACCTCATCTAAAAAATTCAGAGATATACTAACCAAGATGAGGATAGTCCGAATATTAATAGAAATAATAATAATACCTCATCTCAAAAATTCAGAGATATACTAACCAAGATGAGGATAGTCCGAATAATAATAGAAATAATAATAATACCTCATCTCAAAAATTCAGAGATATACTAACCAAGATGAGGATAGTCCGAATAATAATAGAAATAATAATAATACCTCATCTCAAAAATTCAGAGATATACTAACCAAGATGAGGATAGTCCGAATAATAATAGAAATAATAATAATACCTCATCTCAAAAATTCAGAGATATACTAACCAAGATGAGGATAGTCCGAATAATAATAGAAATAATAATAATACCTCATCTCAAAAATTCAGAGATATACTAACCAAGATGAGGATAGTCCGAATAATAATAGAAATAATAATAATACCTCATCTCAAAAATTCAGAGATATACTAACCAAGATGAGGATAGTCCGAATAATAATAGAAATAATAATAATACCTCATCTCAAAAATTCAGAGATATACTAACCAAGATGAGGATAGTCCGAATAATAATAGAAATAATAATAATACCTCATCTCAAAAATTCAGAGATATACTAACCAAGATGAGGATGGTCCGAATAATAATAGAAATAATAATAATACCTCATCTCAAAAATTCAGAGATATACTAACCAAGATGAGGATAGTCCGAATAATAATAGAAATAATAATAATACCTCATCTCAAAAATTCAGAGATATACTAACCAAGATGAGGATAGTCCGAATAATAATAGAAATAATAATAATACCTCATCTCAAAAATCCAGAGATACACTAACCAAAATGAGGATAGTCCGAATAATAATAGAAATAATAATAATACCTCATCTCAAAAATTCAGAGATATATTAACATTTGATCAAATCAAAATGCCTTATTTATATTTACTATAGTTTGATTCCCGTCAAAAAAATCATTTGATTTTTTCTATAAGATGATTTTTTGAAACCAAACTACCGTATTCGTTTAAATGGAAGGAACTATTGTTTCAAATGGTGGTTCAGAGATATTTTTTCATAAAAATTGTTATCTTAAAGTGGAAGGGTCCGTTGTTATGGACAGAGAAAGAGAATAGAACTCTCTGTCCATTATGTAAGTAAACATGAAAAAAATACGAATATATTTTGATTTTTATGAGATGGTTTCTTTCGGGAAAAAAACTACTGAATTTGTTTTTGTGGATAGGTCCACTGTTTCAAACAGCGGATAGGTGATTTTTTTACGAGCAAAATTTTTTTCTGTGTAGAATAGTCCGTTGTTATGGACAGAGAAACAGAATAAGTCACACTGGTCTTTATATAAGTAGATTTGTTTATCGTATCAAGTCCTATAGCCCGACCTCGTCTTGATGAATCTACTTGCTCGGTCATCGTAAGTGCAATAATCACACTGTACTCACGTTCACTCAATGGCGTCTCGCTGTAGACTGAATAACCCCATGGGAGAGAGTACGTTCATGCATGGACAGTAATGACCCCTCTGATTTGTTGCCGAGTTACATCAAAGCTACTCAACCCGTACGCACATACACCTGTACATAAATTTTACATACACGCATACTCAAATCCACATGCATACTGTCACCACACATACACACCTATGCAGTCATATCCTATGTACACACATACATTTTTTGTGGCCTGTATGTGTGTGTGTGTGTGTGCGCGCGCGCGCTATGCATTTTCGATGATAAATCGTGCCACGGTCTTGCATATAAATATTACATTGTCTCCAATCGTGTTTGTCTTTCAACGATATCTTGCCATTGTCAATCGACAAGTCAACAGAAAACTTCCCACTCACAATGTAAAGTTCAGTGATTTTCTTTATAACGGCTTCTTTTAGCTGAATACTCTGTGCCTTGATATATTTCTTTCTCAAAATATCCATAGCCACCTCACGGGAATGGACAGAATTGGACAACTGAAAATAGAGAGAGATAAATGAAAACTAATGAGCATTATTGAACAGATTAAATTTCTAAATAAAAACCAAAAAAAAAACACTCGTATAGTAATTAGTAAGGTGCAGGTGTCTTCTGACACGCTAATGAACACAACTGACGTAATAATATAGATTTTTATTCATGCAGTACTTTCAGGAGGAAAATTCGAATGAAGATCGAGCAACTGAAGTTGCAAATATCAAGTCTCGTCAAGGGTGTATGAAATCCTTGGGCTGGCCCTGGAGACACCGTGGCCTTCGAGTGAGCTGAGAACTAGGGACAGTAGGATATGAACGATGCTGATCCAACTATAAGTCCATACAATCTTAGTTTTTCCGATGTAAGGAGACTTTTGACCAGTCTGTACTTGGGAAAATATAGATATATTCATGAATGAATGTTAACAGTGATGGAAACAGACTGGTAAATATATATGTGTGTATTTACCAGAGTACAAATCTATAATTCAATATACGATGTGTGATTGGGGTTTGTTTTCTCATAAAAATCCTCGATACAAAAGCAGTTTGAGTAGAACATTGGGTATATTGGAATAAAAGATTAACTGCGAAGACGAGTTCGTATTTCTGTCTTTCCATCTTCTTTAGGTGAATAGTTATTCTCTGGAACCCTATTTATTATACATATATATGTATATTTCTTTATAAATATGTATATGATTAGAAATTTCATTATATGATATAGAAACTCTGATTTGAAATGATTACCCGTTATTGCATGGTGAATGTATCATTTGGCCTAGACAACGTAAACAGAATGAACAACAATGAACTTCCGATTCTTGTAGCAGCCGCATTTCCTTTGATTGTATATTCTATTCATAATAACGGGAGATCAATTCAAATAAGAGTTTCTATGTTATAAAACATAATTCATAATCAGCTGAAGTCATAAAAAATTATATATTTATTTATGTATATTTATATTTCCTGAAATATATACGTTATTCACAGAGTATTTCATCGATCCATTTCAATGTAGGCTACTTCGTTTCATTTAATTGAGATCTTCATAGATAAAGAAATATATATATATATATATATATATATATATATATATATATGTATATATATATATATATATTTATACAATATATATATATATATATAATATATATGATATATATATATAATATATATATGATATATTCATATATAATATATATATAATATATATATAATATATATAATATAATATATATATATATATATAATATATATATATATAATATATATATATATATATATATATATATATATATATATATATATATATATATATATATATATATTCTCTATATATATATCTATATGGATAGATAGATTTTGGGAAGACTTGACATATCTTGAAAAATATAGTGCTCAATATTGATGGAATAGAGAAATCTAATCAAATGAAAAGATGTTATGCTTCAAATAATGATAACGAATAATGACAAAGCATACATTTTCGAAATTTCGGAAGGATATGCTGAAAAAAAAAACAATATAAAATCATTTCACCCTATTGAGAGGTATATTACAAGTACGAAGCAAATTCATTTTGAGGAAAATATCACATATTTTATATATATATATATATATATATATATATATATATATATATATATATATATAAAACAAATCGGGGATACAATATCTGCTGAATGGTGGATTTATTTGATAGAGTGCTCGTTATATTCAACATCAAACATTAAGTTGAGTTAGATTAGAGCTTAAAATATTATGGAGTCAAGGATTCGCTACTCAAACACGTTTATGTTTCTGCCCTGTTTGAGTTTCTTTGGGTGAAGATTCACGTGAATCGGCCTTAGCAAAGCAGGAACATAGACGTGTTTGTGCAGCGAATCCCTTACTTCAATATATATATATACATATATAAATATATATATATATATATATTGTCAATATATTATAGGGTCGAGTTAAGGCTTCTCAATTGAGCATATGTCAATAGATATAGACAGAGCAATCAGTACTTTCTATCACCCTCTCTATATCTATTTATGTATATATGAACTTGGATAAACTGAGATAGATAATTCAGTTGATAAGTAAAGTATATTGGATTTCAATTAATAAAACTGTTCAACTTACGTCAAATGTAATAGTCGGAAATATGGAATTCTGCCCTGGATTGTTTATGGCTGCTTTTGAGCCTTGGAAAGCAGACAGTTTCATATGACCAATTGACTGAAATACAAAATGATGGTTTTAGTATGGTTATAGATACATACGTACATGAAAATAGATAGATAGATAGATAGATAGATAGATAGATAGATGGGAACAGACTCTGGCAGATAGCTTGGAAAATAGTTATGAACCAAGTGCAATAGATAGGTATGAACATGGATAGATGTGGACAGACTGAGATAGATATTAGCACACCGAGATGGATAGATATACAAACAGATGTGAACAGATTGAGATAGGTAGAAAAATCACAAACATACTGAGATTGAGAGTTTAGTTTGAACAGACTGGGATATAGATAAACAAACTGGGATAGATATGAACAAACTGGGATAGAAATGTACAGACTGGAATAGATATGAACAGACTGGGATAGAAATGTGCAGACTGGAAAAGATATGAACAAACTGAGATAGAAATGTGCAGGCTGGGGTAGATATAAATATACTGGGATAGATATGAATATACTGGGATAGATATGAACAGACTGGGATAGAAATGTGCAGACTGGAAAAGATATGAACAAACTGAGATAGAAATGTGCAGGCTGGGGTAGATATAAATATACTGGGATAGATATGAATATACTGGGATAGATATGAACAGACTGGGATAGAAATGTGCAGACTGGGATAGATATGAACAGACTGGGATAGATATGAATATACTGGCATAGATATGAACAGACTGGGATAGAAATGTGCAGACTGGGATAGATATGAACAAACTGGGATAGAAATGTGCAGACTGGGATAGACGAGTGCCGCCCTGATTTTATGCCGATTTAATTAACTTAGATGGACATCAACACGGGTTTGAAATCTGCCTTAATTTTCTTCTGGTAATTCAGGTAGTATTTTATCAATTACTATTTATCAATTCTATCTATAGAAATTACAAATTAATATCAAATTTATCAGTAAAAACTTATATTAACATGCTTATATAAAGAATTTATTTTGTGCTCGCTTCGTTTTTGCTCTTCATCTAGGAATGCATTCGTGGCATAAGATTATGACAGCTGACACTTCGTCTTGAAGTATCTTGAAGGCAATTACCATGTCTCCAAATTCATGGACGTGACTGGTGTTCACCATGTTCTTGACGATCTGGAATTGTTGCTGGAGAGTTTCTTTGTTGAGAGATACCTAAAAGAAATGAAAATTCATCTTTATGATTCAATCTTCAATTAAAGAAAAATGACACATTGACTCCTATATAATGGTCATGTAGTGCCAAGCAAGGATTTTGAAGTAGATTCTCATAGTCTTTAATCTCATCTCCAAGGTTCTAATTCTGAATGTGGTTTTATGGCACATTGACTCCTATATAATGGTCATGTAGTGCCAAGCAAGGATTTTGGTGTAGATTCTCACAGTCTTCAATCCCATCTCCAAGGTTCTAATTCTGAATGTGGTTTTATGGCACATTGACTCCTATATAATAGTCATATAGTGCCAAACAAGGATTTTGAAGTAGATTCTTAGTCTTTAATCCTGTCTCCATGGCTCTGATTCTAAAAGTGGTTTTATGACACATTGACTCCTATATAATGGTAATGTAGTGCCGAACAAGGATTTTGTTAAAGATTCTCATAGTCTTTAATCCTATCTCCAAGGTTCTCATTCTAAATATGGTTTCATGACACATTGACTCCTCTATGATGGTCATGTAGTGCTAAACACAGATTTTGAAGTTGATTTTCATTTTTATGGCACATTGAACCTAATATGATAGAGCCAAACAAATTTCTGTGATATTCATTTTACCTTATCAGAATTCTCCATCCACATGACGCTGAAGACATCACCAAGATAAGTTTCCAATTCCTCGTCAAAGTAACAGGCGTAGGATGATTCTTGTGCATTGGCTGCAGTCACACCAAAGACTAAAAAGATAAGAAAGAAACTACACTGATACCTGACCGAACGGGGCCCAGACGTAATCGAAACATCATCTTGTAAAGTACAGAAACATGGAAGAGCATTATTTCATTCAGATTTGACGTTCAGTGAAGATATTACGTCAGTTTGAAAAGTATGAAGTCATCTCAAATAGCTCAAGAACCTGTTGTGCGGCTTTGAGGTAACCAAATCAACTGACAGCCCTAGGTGATGCAGTGTTTCCGAAAAAACCGTGCACTGAGCACGAACTTTGAGCAATATGGTTATTGTGAATGCAGTCACACAGCACACAAGTTCACTCGGGAATATTTCAATGCCGACTGAGTAACCCCAATGGGAGAGTGTCTATTATGCATATGCAGTAAGTTCTCTTCTGATTGGCTGTCAAGATATATGAAGACTGTGTAACCTGTTCTCTCGAGATATTCAGAACGGCGGATACTTTCCGTACAAACCTCAAATAGGTTGATCCTGAATTTAGATATGGGGCTTAAAATTTAGATTTGGAAGCTCAACTTCTATTTGGATGTATACGTTGAGTCAATCACCCTTCCAACATACCATGTTAGGAGTGATCAATCAAAAAATTAAAGAAGATGAGATCAATGAATAAGTTACTTCTCTTTCCTTTTGTTTGGCAGTGATCAGTAAAGAAAAAGTTCGAATTTTCAAAAAGAAAAACAAGCGTGAGCACTCAGATACAAGGGGCCAATTCAACATAAAATTACACTGTAAATTGATCCCACACTAAAAGAAAAAAAAACATTTTGGAAGGAAATCTTCAGAAAACAAAAAAAATCATTTTTTTTTTTTCCGAAACATAATGAGGAGTGAAAGTAAATTTTCAGCCCTCTTGCGCCATTGGTGCAGTCTCTTAACATAATGCATAGATAGCCAGCAAGACTCATTGAAAACTGAAGAAACTTATGTTGATATTTTTATTTGACATTTTTTAATGCTGTATTTGTTGTGAGTCAACAACAAATTATTTCATTAAAGAACTCGGCCAATTCACATCAATAAAAGACGGGGTGAGGCGATATTTTGGAAGAGGATTGTGTTGCGCCAATCTTCAATATGGGAAGGATTACCTTGAAAATTAGTATTGGGGCCCCCAGTTTCCAGCCTGAACTCTAATACCACCCAGAGGTGCGAGCGGGAAACCAGTAACTCATCCAAACACTAAGAGCTCTCTTGATCGCGGAAACTACTTATAAAATGTATGGTGTGATATTTTTCTGTTTCTCTGTCCGTACCAATGGACTCTTCCACTGAAAAGCAACTTCATTTCTGATTTCAAAAAATATATATATATATATATATATATATATATATATATATATCCTACCGACCATTCGAAACAATAGGTTTTTCCACTGAAACGAGTGAGTTTCTTATCTAAATATATTCTCATAGAAATTCAAATACATCCATATTTTTTTTTCACAGGGTCCAACTTTTACAACAACAGGTCTGGTTAGTCACTCAATAGAAACTGTCACATGACCAGCGTCTTTTGATAGCATGCTGTGTTGGGGATGATCAATTAAAAGATTGGGAAACAGCGGATCAATGAATAAAATTAGTTCTCTCACCTTTTGTTGGGTAGTGATCACAAAAAAAATCACACCAATTTAAAAACTATGTTGACTGTTGAGGGGACAGTTTTTATTGACGGTTTCTAATTATTATCTTCAAAATTATGACTCAATACTTACTATTTATGTCTTTGGGGAGGTTTTTAAACATCGAGCCCGATTCGCAAGCTTCAATATAAATGACCATCTGTGGTAAAAAGAAAAGAAGAAATTTTTATTCAAAGTAACAAATTAGGAACATCAAAACATTAATGAGTCATAAATTCTGCCCCCATTCGCTGTAAGACCAGAGGACACAATCATAAACCATAAAAATTTAAACCTCCATTGGTTTAAGAGAAAAAACGAAAACTTCTCTAATGAACGGATGGAACAGCCTTCAGTGGCTTCAAAACTTCGGAATCTCGCGGACCTCTTCAATAGGAAATATTCTGGCTTACTTCTATTTTCAGAATTTAGTTTTTAGACTAATTTATGAATTATGATAAAGATGAATCCATGATCTTTAAAAATTGTATCTATTCCAAATGGATTACATTTATTTCGATTCTAATAAATGATAAAGGTCTGTGTACAATACATTTTTTTATATAATGGTTCGAAGGATGATGCTGTTTCTCTGTTACAAGATTCAAAATGTCTGGTTCAGAGGGAACACTGCAGCAGACTCCCAACCATTATTTCACAGTTTGATAACAGCCGAACGAGTGAAAAGATGGTCACATCGTAGAATATCAACATTTTGGAAAATAATCCTCATAATGGCTCATAATCAGCCATACCAAATTAAGTAACCAATTTTATTATTAGTTTGATCCAACGCCAACTAAACTGTAGCTGGCTTAATGACGTAACTAAATGCTGTCAAAAAAGGCTTATTTCAACTATATCCATAAATAAAGTGTTTGTATTTGCTTAGATCAGCAAAAAGTCAAGTCTGGATAAATAGTAGAAAGATCGCGATTCAGCAATCTTTTGAGCGGGGAGGGTTTGCATGCCTTTAAAATCAGCGTCTTGTTTTTTTACTCTGACTCATATACTGGTCGCTGATGCCATTGAGAGATAAGCAGGTATCTCAGGTTCGCCTGAGGCGCTTTATCACTCTTCAAAAATCTATCGATTAATTTCTTAGTTATTAATTGAGAGCTGACCGTACAATGCTCCCATCTATGTTCTTGGTGTGGCGAGAAGGTCGAGACCAGAGGTTGGGAACCCAACTGAGATAGAAATAATGATTTTGGAGGCTCAAAAAATAAGGATAATTTCACTTTGGAACACACAGAATTTCAACCATAATTTTTACTCATGTTCCTTATGATGCGAGTCTTGAATGTAATTATCAAAACATGGTTGAATCATCTAATGCTTTGACGCCATAATTATCTTCTGCGTCTTCATTATTTCAGAGCATAATATTAATTTCAATTCAGCTAAATGCAAATATTTTAATGCGTTATCTTTTTTTATTTCACAGTCAGTATAACTTACTTACAAATGTTGAATCACCATATCCCTATAAATGGCCCACTCGATTAACCAGCCAAGTGGTCTTGTTTTTGTCTATATGGTTATTTTGATTCAATAATACCCAAATCTTGTGCTGATTTATGTGTATATATATATATATATATAATTATAGGTAAGAGATCAATCTTTTTTAGATAATTAGTTCTGGTACACGTGCAGGCTATGGAGATTCATTTGTGAGAGGTACGGATATTGACTACTATGTTCATGGAAATGTCTGAAAATATTGGAAATCAATTTGTCTGCTGGAAAAGACAAGTCTTAATGAACTCTATATCTTTGCAATATGCTGCTGCGAAAGTGGAATATAATTTCTACGGATGGCCAATCAGCGTAGAAAATGGACTGGGCGAACCGAGTTCAAACTCTGATCGAGACAGGCACCAATGTCTTTGGGAAAGGAGGCATGAATCCACTCCAGTTATGGATGAAGTAGCATATGGGTGCTTGTTAACTCTTAGTCGAATTCAGATATTCAGATATATAAACTAGCTTTGTGAAGTCCGGGCTGGTGAGGCTACTTACTAAGGGCATTACTTTAGATCACTATTTCTATTATTATTCGGACCATCCTCATCTTGGTTGTTTTTCATACAACGTTTCGGCCGTTGTATCTACGGCCTTCATCAGGTATCATCTGGTAGGTGTGAGGGAAGTAACGAACCGAACCCTTTATTTAACCGAAGGGGGTATATTGACCGCACTCCCCTCTTAGCATTAGTCGTAGTATTATTATTATTTTCTCACACTGGGATTGAACCAAGAACCATCAGATTACTTGCAGTAATTTTGTCTGATTCTGTACCCACTATGCCATGTGTTCATGTGTACGAAAAACAACCAAGATGAGGATAGTCCGAATAATAATAGAAATAATAATAATACCTCATCTCAAAAATTCAGAGATATGCTTTAGATCACATTTCATTGTTAAAGGTAACTGTCAATTTCTAATGTTCGTACGCAAAATCTTGCATTTTTATTTCTCTTGTTAAGAAAAAAAATATATTTAACGAATGCAAAAATGAGAATAGCATTTTATTCTCGGAAACCAATACAATACCTTGGCATATTTCTTCTCGTCGTACATGTTTTTCAGAGCAGTGATGAGTTTAGAAGCGTGGAGCTGGTCGAATAAAAGCAAAAAAAATATTAGTAGTAATTGAAGTATATTTTTTATTATAACTGTCTCTATTCGAGAGAGGTCAAACAAGAAATGTGTTTTTTCATCAAATGATAAGGATGCAGGAAGTGGTTTCAAGCAATGATAAATATATTTTCTGTCGTACTAAAAAAAAAAGGTCTATTGGGTATCTATTTCTAACTCTTCTCTGGAGCCTATCGAAACCTATATAAAGTGCATACAAATCGATAAACTAATAGATTTTCATTAAAAAAAACATCCAAAGTTATTTTTTCTGTGCTAGGTTTTATTGCGCTATATTTGTCTGAGGTCATTAGAATGGCATTTTTCTTCACATTTTCTCTGAGGAGAGGTTTGGTTTTGTTTTTTTTTTTCATTTTTCTAACATTGTCTGTGGATTTCTTTTTTTTAAATTTCATTTCAAGATGAAAGCAGCTTACTCGACCATTTAAAACTGTATTGTTATTAAATTTAATCACGAAGGGTTTATATTTAGGGTTAGGGTTTACGGTTAGGTTCTGGGTTAGTATGAGGGTTAGTTTTCAGGGATATGTCTAGGGTAAGCGTTAGGTTAAGAATGATGTTATATAAGTCAATTACAGAACAGATGAGAGCGGTAAACTTTACACCTATCACAGTATGGTAGTTTTGCCTTCGAAGGAATAGTTTCCACCGTCCATACGCTTCGAATTTAATGCAGAAAAGGTAACAATTGGCATGCGAGCAGTATGCATAAATTGACAGTGAAATGATGAATCTATTTTCTGTCCTATCAAAAAAGCTAACGAGTGTCTATCTCTGAACTCCTCCATGGAGCCTATCCTAGCCCATATAAACATACATATAAATAGATAAACCAGAAGTTTTCACGAAGACGCACCAAAGTTAAACATATATTTCAGTATCATTAGCCGTACATTATGATTATCTGCTTTGCCTCTTCTGATAAATCTTGCTTTGGTGGAAAAAATATTTTCGATAAAATTCTGCGTGAACTTCAGTATGCTTGTATATGTAGTGTGTGTATGTGTGTCTGCGCTGATTCGCTCTTTCTCTGGAGCCTATTCAAACCTATAAAACACATGCATAGATCAGCAGTTGAATGAAAACTATTTTCAAAAAAGGATAGAGTGAGTTCTTACGGTGACGGATGATTTATGAATTGGCAACTGCCATTGGATAGCAAAGAGACAGAATTCAGGAGATATATATATATATATATATATATATATATATATATATATATATATATATATATATATCAGATAGACTTACGAATTCATTGGGGAATGCAATAAGGCCAGGTGCACCGTGGTCAGCAAAAAAGACAAAAACATGGTCGTTGGGTCCACTGTTCGAAAAAAAAAAAAAAAAAAAGCAGGTCTAGTTAGTTACTCAATAGTGAGACCATTGTCTTTCGGCATCAAGTTGTGTTGGGGTGATCAATCAAAAAATTGGGAAAAGGGCTGATCAATAGATAAGTCTTTTCTCACACCTTTCGTTGGACAATGTTCGCTAAAAAATGATGCTGCTGGACACAAACTGAGGGATTAATTTCGCATAAACTTATGCCGCTGATACAACCCATACTAGAAGCCTATTATTGATGGATCAATTTTTTTTTAAATAACACGTTTATTCTAGACATGATATGGTGTGAATGTTTAAATTTTCAGCCCTCTAGTTCCATTGATGCCGCCTTTACGCACAATACATACATAGACATGATCCTCGGCTACTTATTGCACGTAGAATTACCATCTAGTTACTGGCCAGGCATGATATTGCTCAACTTCGTTACAGATTAACTAATAATTTGCCAGACTGAACCATGTTTCAAAACTAATGAAATCTTTTGGTTCCTGGATGTTGACCTTTCACAACCAATTCAATTGTCACCTATGGAGCTGAAACATGGAACCTAACCAAAAGATTGACCCTCAATGTTGAAAACTATGCGACAGGAGAGAACCATGCTCAACTTCACATGGAGAGATCAGAGGACGGCACGGTGTAATAGAGAGAGAAAAAACAGGGGGCAGAGATATCATAGAATCCATTAGAAAACACAAATGGCAATGGGCTGTTCAGACAACCGCTGGACATCGTGGCTTACATCGTGAATCTCCAGAGATCATATGCGACATTGTGACCGCAAGAAAAGATGGTGTGACGATTCAGACGAGTTCAGAAAGTATTGACGCAGCAACACCCACGTCAGAGAGATCTGGTGATCTTGGGGAAAGTTCATGTCTAACGACGGGCCTTAAAAGGATGATGATGATGATGATGATGATGATGATGGTGATGATTAAACGAAGTTTAGTGACTATCTATGAAAACACCTCACTGTGAAGTGCTGGTTATCAAGTGAATAAAATCCATGACCATTATATACGAGTCAATGTGTTGAAAACAATATTCAGAATGGGGATTGAAGACGACATAAAAACTATGATAATCTACTTCAAAATCCTTGTTCGTCACTACATGACCACTATACAGGAGTCAATGTGCCATAAAACCACATTCAGAATAAGAACCTTGGAGACGGGAATAAAGATTCTACAAGACAATGGGAATCTACTTGTTTCGCAATACATGACCATTATATAGGAGTCAATGTGCCTTCGAATTACATTCAGAATTAGAACCTTAGAGATGGGATTGAAGACTGTGAGAATCTACTTCAAAATTCTCGTTTGCTTCTTTTGAGTTCTTTTCAAAAATAATTTCAGGCTGCAGCAATACCAGAAAAATGTTTTTTTCTCTCTAATTGACGGGTCTTGATTTGAGTGAGAAAAAAATAGATAAAACGAATCTCTCACCTGTCGATGACCTTCCCACTTCCCATGGAATTTAATCCTGCTTTGTGACCCTGGAGAACTTTGAGGAACACACTTGGATTGACTGCCTGCAAAATAAGAAAAAAAAACAGCTAGATAGCACCCAGAGAGCACATATCTCCGCCAACACGATTGTTAGGGAAAGTAATTGTGCATGGACCCACCGGAAAAATTAATCACTTTTTTCTATGGCCCATCCTTCCACAAAATTTAATTGAGAACTTTTGGAGATATCGTTTGGACTGACAGTAAATTTGGGCGATATCATGTATTGTGGATATATAACTTCTACGTATGAGAGGTAATTTTGCATGGATCTGCCGCAAAATTCGATAACTTTTTGTCCATCCTTCCACTGATTTTTTGATTGAAATTTGTCAAGAACTTTTTGTGATATTATCCGGACAGTCATGAGTATAAAAAAATACAGAGTGTATGAAAAAAATATACATAAGTGTATGAAAAAAAAAATAAAAAATATCTCTCAACCAAAAATAATTCCTGGATCCGCCCCCAAATTTAACCAATCCCTCCTTATCTTATGGTCTACCCGTCCACAAACTTTCATCCAAATTCATCGAGCATTTTGGGAGATATCTTCTGGGCAGACATCTTTAGGGAAACAAAGACGAGTGGAAAGGTGTACCCGAATAGGGATACCGCTCCTAATTCGGGGCCTGGGGCGATATATACGAGAAATGTGAACGCATCCGATTCGCCATGTTCCAAATTGATTGCTAACATAGAAACCCTGACGCTGAAATAAAACTTTGTAAAATCACTGAATCTGGTTCATTCCTCGATTTGACCGTAATTTCATCTAAGTTTATATTCGCATCGAGGAACCGTTACATGCAAGACCAAGATTTTATTCTTACATGTTTTTTTAAGGCCACCACTTTGCAGAAGGGACACCTCCACCCTAATCACTCAGCTTAGTGTGTACTCATTTAGTTGCTGAGTCCTCATGGAAAATTGTCCTAATGAAGAATTTTATACACTGGGGACGTTCTGTGTGCGAGGCAGACGAGCTAATTATTTCTATCCGAGTGGATGTTCTCTAAGGAGGCTGAAGACAATTTTTCGGAGAACTACCAAGTTACATTTTTGTATACGTTCCCTAGGTCGAATGAAGGGGAGTGGGTTTAGGATGATTGTATTGCGCCAATTGTACTAATTAGGACACAACAGTCTATCTTAAAAATCAGGATCAGTCACGAACGCCAACCACTGTCACAGGATGAAAACTCAACCTCAGTCAGAAAATAGACCCCTTGATTATACCAGTATTATGGTTGCAAATTATAAATACTCGCCGAAAACTCACCCTACGAGCGTGATTTTCTGCATATACTTTATACGGGCAAATAAAATGATAAAGATTTGATTTAGCGAACTTGAGGGACAAAGGTAAGAATCTAGTTTAGCATTGTACTTACATTGTAAATTGAACCCATTGCAAAAAACTTGACAAGTTCTGGAATTTTGAGAAACTTAAAAGAGAAAAATATGCTCCGGGGTCTCACTAGTAACCACAGAAAATTTGGTGGCTGAAGGTCTAGTTGTCCTTGAGATCTGCTATGACAGGCTCGGACAGACACTTGGCAAATTATAGTAAGACTAATAGAGAACCCGTCAAAAATTATGGATAACATTTTTGTTATATTGTGGTAATTAAATAATGATATTCAAAATTTGGATCTTAGTAAACTCAAAACCAAAGAAAGAACCATGTCGGTTATACTGTTTGTGTTTCAGTTTTTTAGATTTTAATTTTTGTGTTTTATACGTTTTAAATTTGCAACGATAAGGGGATGAAATATACTTTTTTATTTTTAGCCTGGGGGTCACGCAAAATATGAGGTTGAATTGCACTCGAGAAAATACGCTTATCATCATCAATCTTTTAACGTCCGTTGTTGGACATAGACCATACCCAGGATTCGCCACACTTATCTATCATGGGCGTCGTGGAACCAATACTACTACTGTCTACTTCGTCTCTCCATCTTGTGTTCTGTCGGTCTCGTTTTCGCATGTGATCTCTGGGGATCCATGTTGTGAGACGTGATGTCCATCGGTTGTATTTCATTCTTGCAACATGGCCTTCCCACTGCCATTTGAATTTTTGTGACGATGGGCAGGCCATGTTGCAAGAATCAAATACAACCGATGGACATCACGTCTCACAACATTGATCCCCAGATATCACTAATGAATATTGAATATAACATTAATAAAATCAAGTCTTACATTGATAAATACTTTGTAACTGTAGCTTATCGTTTGCCTCATCGATCCGTCCATAATTCGTTAATCAAAATGAGCGTCTGCTTACCGACAGAGACCGAGGCGCCGGTACTGATACTCGTCTGTCGAATGGGTCAGAGATTGCGTGTAAGTAAGCATCAAAGACCGAGTGCGCCGGTGCAATGCATCAGCCAATGAGGTTATACTGAGGCTGCACATTGCTAGGCGCATTGGGAGCCTTTCGATTCGTCCTTAGGCTCTCCCACTCTTACTCAGTCCAGCTGCTGGGGATCCGTTGCTCTGAAGCAGCACTGTCCCATTGCACTTAAAGGGACAGGTTAGGATTATCCTGACGCTCTCATGACTGCAGTTGCTTAAGCAACCAAAGTCGCGTCGGCTGGAGCTATTGTTGATGGGTTGCTCCCCCCCCCCACGTAAAGCCCTGACCTTGTGTCTAATTTTGCTCTGGTGGGATAGTAAATAAAGAGATGGTCTACGATTTATTTTCCAGTGACTTATGTTGTCGTTTTTGTTTACTCTTTAATTAGACCATCTGCCTAGCGACTTACACTGTTTTGATGACGGCTATTCCTTTACCCAATCTAACTGACTGAGAACACTTGTGGCTTGAAATCATGATTCATTTCCTCTCTGTAGCAGTAGCCCTAATGTGTTTGTCACCAGTCTACCACAATATACGTCAGACCGTCAAATCGGACCGCAGTAGCGGTTCCCGATTTTACATATTGGTTTGGAATAGCGTGACCGACAAACAGATATCGGCACAGAAATGTGTGATAGATTTTTTTTAGATTACCTGAATGTCCCCCATTCTAAATGAAGCTATACACAGGGGGATAACTTGGTACTTACCTCTCTGGTATAGTCCTTGGGAACACCTTTGTAAAGATTTGAGCCATTTATGTGGTTAATGACGACGCCCGGGTGTGGATTTCTGGCGGGGACAAGGAAAAATTTGGTCACGGTCAATCAAAAAAGAAAAGCAATGTGTGATATAGACATGGTCAGAGACAGATTGATAAACAGACTAAATGTTAGAGAGATGATTTACTAATGTATGAATACTTTCACTGCTGACGTTATCCTCCTACTACCTTACTACCAGAGTCAAATTTTTATCTTGAAAAAAAGAACTAAAATATCACGGGAAGTTTGGAAAAATAATCTCTTTTTTTTTCCAGCCATTGGAAAAATAAAACAAAATACATAAATGAAAGGATAAAACGGAAATACAAATGATTTTTCAAAAATTCAAATGATTAAACAGAATATCCTTTAAAATTCATTTTCAAGACCGAAATTGGATACGTGTGGTAGTGGAACAGGTACATTCAAATTTGAATGTTAAACTGCTCAAGAGTAAAGTAGACTGGGGATTCGCTACACAAACACGTTTATGTTTCTTCCATGTCTGGGCCTCTTCAGACGACAGACAGGGCAGAAACATGAACATGTTTGTGTGACGAATCCCTTTCAACTATGTATATTCGGTTCTGAAATTGAAGATTTGGTTCTGATGGTGAATTCACAAAAGATAACAATCCCTTTCACACCAATGGTACGATACAACATTGAAGTACATGAACAATAGATTAAAAAATATGTGTATCCATTTTCCGGTAAGCTTAGTCTGAAGATGGATCTGAAGTTATTGGATTATTTTGGTATTGAAGCTAATTGATTTGGTCTCAAGACCATAGAAATTTGGTCTGAGAGATTTTTAGTTATTTGAGTTTTTGGATACTGAAGCTACTTAATGTGGTCCCAGAACCTTACAAACTTGCTCGTGAGACAAAAAACAATTGGTAACTTCACTGGTGTTATTTATATGTTTTTATTTATTAATCTATACTACAAAACTACTGCACAGTTATCAGTTTTCGATAAATAATTATATATATATATATATATATATATATATATATATATATATATATATATATATATATATAATGAGATGTGGGTTCACTACACAATCTAGTTCATGTTTCTGCCCTCTCTGGGCCTCATTAGGTGAATTATTTATTTCCAGCTCTACTCTAAAACAGATTATTTATTTCCAGCTCTATTCTAAAACAACTTGACTTTCAAAGTATAAAGTTGAATGTATCGAGCACTCTATGAAATAAATCCATCACATATCAGACGTTGCTTTATATTATGCAATATTGCTAACCTGATGTATACCATATATATATATATATATATATATATATATACTAGCTTACCCACGCCGTCAAAAATCGATATCAATGTTCAAGTAATTTTACAATTGTAATTACGTAAAAGCTTAGAACATAAAGAGAAGGCAGGGAGCTATTTCACTTGAAGGATTGTCACAGAATTCAAATATCATGTGTAAAATCATTTTTCTCTTATAAAATGCAGACAGCCTTCAAATCGAAGTAACTGTAGCGCTAAAATATTCCTTCTCAAGCCAATCAACACACAATGTGTATATTACAAGTTTGGCGTTTGTATGTGCGCGCGCGTGCAGCAAAAGTTCGAAAACAAATATTTTAAAAGGAGAAAAGAACAATAACTTACTCCTGGTTATAGGCGATGTCGTCATACATCATAACAACAATACGTTGATCTGGAATTCCATTCCTGGACAGAAGTTGATAAGCGTGGCAAATATCAGCCTGTCAAAAAAAAAAAAGAAAAAAAAAGAGAAATAAGAAATTGGAAAATCATTAAAAAATCAATCGTAGTGAATCCATGGGATTAAGAGAAGTCGGGTCTGGTCAGTATCTCGATGGGTAACCGTCTGGAAAATGTTAGGTTTCGTAAGCAGAGGATCATTCAAAAATCTCCTCTTCCCTGGAGACATCTTGGACCAGAGTGACAAAGTGTCCCAGCAAAGTGTCCCAGCAAGGTATCCTAGCAAGGTGTTCCAGCAAGGTGTCCCAGCAAAGTGTCCCAGCAAGATATCCTAGCAAGGTGTTCCAGCAAGGTGTTCCAGCAAAGTGTCCCAGCAAGGTATCCCAGCAAGGTGTTCCAGCAAGGTGTCCTAGCAAGGTGTCCCAGTAAGGTGTCCCAGGAAGGTGTCCCAGCAAAACATGAGTGGTACGCGAAAGGGGAACGCCAGGATCCATTTTAAAACAGTGGTGTCCAGCCAACTTAGAAATGATGAGGACTCCACCAAGTATCATACCAGACATAGTAGACGACCAAGACACTGTTTCTCGAAATTCAGCAAAAATGGCCAAAAATAAAATTTCGAAAAATCCATTGAAGTTCGTAAATCTTTTCACATTTTTTCATGAATAAAGAATCTAAGGACAAACATTTACAAATGAATATTTTTTGATTCAAAAGAAAATGTTTATCCAAATTCATATACCGTACTTTCTTTTGGAAATCTTCTGTTCCATTTATCTAATATCTAAAAAGAAGCTGAAAATAGCATATACTCCAGACATTGTTCTATCTATGTTGTGATCCCAATTCAATGATATATATATATATATATATATATATATATATATATATATATATATATATATATAATGTGTACTTTAGAGAGTGAGACAGACTCAGGAGTGAAGTGTTTCGTGGTAAAGTTCATTAATCCTTATATGTCAATTGTCCATACATGTTTCGGGATTCATCCCATCATCAGTGGTGTGTGCTGTGTGAGTTTGTATTGAAATGTACCATGTGGAACCAGAGTCCACTGCCAGGAGCTAAGCATTGTGGGTGAGTTTTGTTGTCAGGGCTATTGGAGGCCTCCTGCTGAATGGAATATATATATATATATATATATATATATATATATATATATATATATATATATATATATATATATATCACATTACTAATCAGGGATGCAATATGATATAATACAATGCAATATCCGATGTAAGATGGGTTTATTTCATAGAGTGCTCGATACAATCAAATTTAAATGTTAGATTGCTTAAGAGTAGAGCTGGAGATAAAGTAGACAGGGGATTCGCTACAAAAACACGTTTATGTTTCTTCCATGTCTGGGCCTCTTCAGACGACAGACAGGGCAGAAACATGAACATGTTTGTGTAGTGAATCCCGATTCTATTATATATATATATATAAATATATATGTAAATATTCATACATACATACACATATATATATATATATATATATATATATATATATATATATATATATATATATATATATATATATATATATATTCCGTCATCTGAGAAATATAATTATGAACACAAACCCTTCCTTTTTGCAAAACATCAGAGTAATTAAATGTCAAATAATCTCCAATCAGTGTGGCTTTTCCTTACTTTTTACTCATTTCTTATACACGGACACACACACATACACACACACACACACACACACACATATATATATATATATATATATATATATATATATATATATATATATATATATATTATAATTCACGTGCTCTCTTATTATTTTTTATCATTAAAGTTGCCCCAACAAACCTCTTACCACAAATTATCTCCAAAACACAAGATGAAAACCAACCATGTGTACAACCTGGCTTCTAAGGAGCTGCTCAACCATTGATCATTTCCATTCGATAAATCAATTGAAAAAGATAGCAACAGAATATAAAATGTCACTCGCTGTTGTATTTATCGATTTTAAGAAGGCCCCTCGACTCAGTGGAAATTCCCAAGGTCAATGAGGCTATCACTCTACAAGGTGTGGACCCCAAATATGTATTGCAATGTATATACCATCACAGCAGTTCAGGCTGCATAAATATTCGAACCCTTTCAGCTCGAAAAAGGGGTAAGACAAGGTGATACCAGCTCAGCCTAACCCTTCACATCCTCTCTCGAGATGATCTTCCGAAACATAGAAGGAGAAAATGAAGTCATCAGAATAGACGGCAAATACCTGAGTAAACTTACGTTTGCTGACGACATCGTCCTTGTCACTGAGAACATTCATGATTTCAAACTGAATGAACTTAAGTAAAACAAATTCCATCTTATTTTTCATACAGCGTTTGGGCCGTTGTACTCTACGGCCTTCACCAGGTATCATCTGGTAGGTGTGGGGAGGTAACGAACCGAACCCTTTATTTAACCGACGGGGGTATATAGACCACACTCCCCTTTTAGCAGTGGTGGTGTTTTCGAATTATTATTGTCTCACACTGGGATTGAACCTAGAACCATTAGATTACTTGCAGTAATTCTGTCTGATTCTCGAACCACTACACTATGTGCCCATGTGGACAACCGTTGCTAATTTATGGAACTTAACCAAGAGACAGACCCAGAAATTGAGAACCATGCAACGTGCACATGAAAGAATAATGCTGGGCCTCACGAGGAGAGACCACAAGACAGCACAGTATAGCCGAGAAAACACAAGAGTTAGAAACGTCATAGAATCCATTAAAAATCTCAAATGGCGGTGGGCTGGCCATGTTGTAAAAATGGCAGACAATCGATGGACATCACGACTCACGACATGGATCCCCCGAGACCACATGCGCAACCGAGGCCGGCAGAATATTAGATGGAGAGACGAGCTAGACAAGTTCAGGAAGTACTGGCTCCGTGACGCCCATGATAGGGAAGTGTGGCAAATCCTGGGTAAGGTCTATGTCCAACGACGGACGGTGATGATGATGATGAAATCTCAAGTGGCAGTTTATGGCATTTGATGTTACTGTTTTCTGTCTTTCATTATTAGAGGTTCTCATATGATATTTATTTCAA